>CM042012.1:101384797-101967297 GCA_023525715.1 Cichorium intybus
TTAGGTGTATTATGTCATTTTTTTTGAAAAAAAAAATTCAGTAAAAAAGTTCCTACGGTTCCTAGGAAAATATTGGTTCCCATTTGATATTTAGTCTATCTATATATATATATATATATATATATATATATATATATATATATATATATATATATATATATAGGGTTGGGTTCTTGTGAGAACCTAAAAAATCATGAGATCTTGAGAACTCTCTCTAATTGGTCGGATCATAAAAGGGTACGATTGTCTTTTTACAATTCACATTTAATGTTCATTTTTTTTTATTTTAGGTAACAATACTAACAACTCCTAAATTCAAGGCTATTAGATTTGAATTTTGAAATTTAAAAAAAATCAAATTTTTGTTTGTGTAAAAATTTTATAAGATTTTTGTTTTTATTTTTAAATAATTTTTTCTGAAATTAGAAAAAAAAATAAAAATTCTGAATTTTTTACAAAAAAACAAATTTTCGAAAATAAAAAAGCTTATTAGTGTATTTGCATGTGTATAAATGCATACTCGCATATGCATATATGCATATTTTCACAATTCATATATATACATATTCGTATTTTTAATATCTAAATGTAAAAAGTGAACAACACATTTTATTATAAACAATAATATATAACTGTTTTGAACAATACATACATAAAATTTAAAAAGTACAACAATATACAACCGTTTTGAATGATACATACAAATTTATTAGAAATAATTAAGGTTACATACAAAAAATATAACAAATACAACGAAATTTCATGATATCTTCATTTCTCAAAATTTCAATGTTCATTTCTTCAATTTGCTCGATAAATTCTCCTAAATCTGCAATAACATTAATAAAAATTAATATACATGTATATTAGAAAACATTAAAATAAATACATACATGCATATACGCACATGAACAAATGCACATCTATTTATGTATATATGCAAATATACATACATGTATACATGAACAAATGGATATACATATGCATATGTGCACATACGTTTAATACACATATGCATATACATTTTTGCATATATGCTCACATTTGAACATACATATGCAGATATGTGCACATATACACATGCATATACACATATGCACGTATATGCACATATATGTATGCATGTGCACATATACACATGCATATATACATATGCACATATATGTGCACATATACACATGCATATACACATATGTACATATATGTATGCATATTTGCATGTATGCATATATAAAAATACACACATATGCAAATATGCACAAATACACATATGCAAATACATATGTGAATATGTGCACATATGCCACATGTACACATATGCACTTATATACTTGTCTTAAAAAGAAAAAGAAATTCATAAGTACAATGCTATAACTCATATATAAATGAAAAACGCAGCCCATTTTTATGATGGATTACCTCACTGCATATGGTTCTAAGTTCTAACCTTGAGCTATTCACAAACCACAGAAAATATATTTTCAGCTTACTGGAGCTGTTCACAAAACAAAGAAGATATGATACCGTAATAGTGCACATGGCATCACTACCGATCAGAAAGAAAAATCAAAATAATTAAAGTACCACTTTGTCAATTACCATCGATCAAAAGGAAAATTAATTCTTGGGTTGAACACACATCCCAATTAAGGGTGTATGTGCATGCGATTTCTTTATCAAAGAGACTGAGACGAGAAATAGATCAATCAAACCTGGACAAAGAGTGAGTCAATTGCCGGCATCCAACCTTCAATCTGTGAGACGGCATCAGACCGCATCCAACTTTCGACAAAGATGAAGTAGCACCGATAATAAAATGGAGAATCGAACGACCTTCAATGGAACTCGATGCCGAGTTGAACAAATCAGAACCTGCAAAAATCGGAATGATTACCAACTTTGGATTTTAAAATCGATGCAATTAGGGCATCTGAACAATAGATTAGAAAGGAAATACAATTGTTGACACACATTAAGCATCCAAGCCAGTCAGACAATGGGAGGTTTACCTGTAGCATACCGATAGGAGAAGAAGTCGTAGGTGTAGAGTAGAGAAGGCAGATCGGGTTGATGGCAACCAGAAGGCATAGGGGTCTGGGTCGGAGGTGGACTAGGGATTGATCGAAAGCCAGGATCGGATCCATCACCGCCTCCAATCGACCTTTTTCTGGTGAGGAATCTGATGCTTGTGTAGTGGTGAAACATTGTTCATATAACCGATCATGGGAGTACTCAATCGATATGCATAATGGTGAATCGAGGTCGTCAGATTTGTTCTCGTTGTTAGCTGAATCGAACATCAGTTCCTCAATCGATCGGAAAGGTTGTTAGAGGCTTGATCGGCAAGGTCGTTCTTCACGGGATCGAGAGGAAGACGAGAGAGTAGTGAGAGAAAGAGGGATGATTTTTTTTCCTTTTTTAATGTATTTAAAATTAATTAGGCTGATTTTTTGGGATTTCCTTTAATGATAATTTTTACTCTCTATAATACCCCTGCCAGCTTTTGATTAATACCAAAAATACCTTTCAATTTGTTATTAATTACAGAAATGTCATCTTTCATCTTAGCCTTTGAATTTTTTGATCTTGTGGTCCAGAATTGGTTCTCAAGATCTCACGGTTTTATATATATATATATATATATATATATATATATATATATATATATATATATATATATATATATATATATATATATATATATATATATATATATATATATATATATATATATATATATATATATATATATATATATACCATAAATAAAGTAAGTCGGTGTAATATACATCCAATCATGAAAAGACACATATGATAGATCACGTAATGTATATAATTTTTAACAAATTGCTTTAGCTATCATATGCATTCTGTTAATTAGGAGCATTATAACTTTCCAGTGTTAATACCTAAGAAACACACGATGCTCTTTTGACGTTCGACATATTAAAACATACATTTGATAACGAAACCATAACCTTGCTCAACCCATACTGTCACTACACATTTATACTCCAACATATTGTTAGAATAAACACGTGTATAAGTTAGTTAGTTTGTTAACTTTCTGTTAAGTTAGTTTTAGCTTCAGTTTAGCGTATACTCAATGTATATATGTAATCGTTCTTCTTTTTATTTTACACACAGAGAATAATAAAAATTCTCTTTCAATCTGTTTCAAATCTAACATGGTATCAGACGATTATCGATCCTCTCATCTATCAAATTCAACTGTTCTTCATACCTAATTGATCAATTTCTTCGTTTTTTTTCCATTTCCTTTTTCGTTCTTCATTGTCCTTTCATGGCTACTCCTTCTAATACGAATTCATCCAATACACCCGATCAATCGAGTCCTTATTACCTTGGTTCATCCGATAATCCTGGTGCAATGCTTGTTTCTACTCCCTTCAATGGAATTGGTTTTTCATCCTGGAAACGGTCCATGATCATCGCTCTTTCTGCTAAAAACAACTTAGGGTTCATAGATGGAACGATCTCTCCTCAATCATCTGCATCAGACACATATCCCCTCTGGTTTCGAGAAAATTCCATGGTTATCAGCTGGTTATTGAATTCCTTGTTTAAATCCATCGCCGATAGCGTTATATTCTTACAAACCGCATCTGAAATATGGAATGTTCTTAATCAACGTTTTTCTCAATCGGATGGGGCTCTCACATACCAGATCCAGCAACAATTATACTCTACTTCTCAAGGTGAGGACGACTTCTCCTCATATTTTACCAAAATGTCCAAAATCTGGGATGAATTACGTTTAGTTCAAGCTCTACCTGAATGTTCTTGTGGTGTTACTGCTGCAATTCGAAAATTTCTCGATGATCAACAACTGATCCAACTTCTTATGGGGTTGAATGACTCGTATAAGGTCATTAGAGGACAACTTCTCATGATGAAGCCTTTGCCATCACTTTCTTCTGCTTATTCTCTTTTATTACAAGAAGAGAGGCAACGTGACATTCATTCATCCTCTCTTCCCAACTCTGAGACTCTTGCTATGCAAATTACAACCGATAAGAAGAATACACTTGTTTGTAATCATTGCAAGAAGCCAGGTCACACGAAATCCAAATGCTATCGCCTTCATGGCTTTCCCGCTGATTTCAAATTCACCAAAGGCAAGAAGGATGACTCAAAAAAGTGGTCAATAATGTTGTTTCCTCTCCTTCAATTACACAGGATCAGTACAATCATCTTCTTCAAATTCTGAATAATAACACCATCGCCACATCTTCATCTCCAAGCCATGCTAATTCTCTAATCACAGATGGCGCATTAAAAGAAGAAGGTACTTCATTTTGTTTTGCTTCTTTTATGGCAAATGTTTATCAATCATCTTCCTTACTTCGAACACATTATTCATGGATCATTGACTCTGGTGCAACTGATCATATGTGTTCGAATCAATCCTTATTCTTAACATTTCACAAACTGTCACAGCCACACACGATTGGTCTTCCTAATGGCCATCGTACTCTTGTTTCCTTTTTTGGAGATGTTCAACTTCACTCTTCCATTACATTACATAACGTACTGTATGTTCCTTGTTTCAATTACAATCTAATCTCAGTTTCTAAACTTCTTTCTCAACTAAACACCTTCATTCTTTTTACTGATATCAATTGTTTACTGCAGGACCCTTTGTCGAAGAGTAACCTTGCTCTTGGCATTTTTGGGAAACACATAAACAACCTCTATGTTTTAGATCACCATGAAATTCAAAATTCATTGTCATTCAGCTACAGTTTTTTTGTCTTTAATACTTGTAATCTTTCCTTTGTATCTTCGAATGTTCAATTGTGGCATAATCGATTTGGTCATATGCCTCTCAATAAACTCAAACACTTGAAACTTGTTTCTTCTAATTGTGATGATCATTTGCTTGATTCATGTTCTGTTTGCTTTAAAGCTAAACAATGTCGATTACCTTTTCCTAAAAGCTGTACTAAAACTCAATCTTCATTTGAATTGGTTCATGTTGATGTTTGGGGCCCTTATAAACATCCAACTTATGATGGCAACAAGTACTTTATTACCATTGTTGACGATTTTAGTAGATATACATGGGTTCATCTTCTCAAGAATAAAAGTCATGTTTTCTCCTTGATAAAAGAATTCGTTAAACTCATTCATACACAATTTCATGTGATGGTCAAAATCATTCGAAGTGACAATGCGTATGTGTTGGGTTCTAGCATTGAAGGCCAAGCCTTCTTCAAAGCTCATGGAATAATTCACCAAAAGTCTATTCCCCATACACCTCAGCAAAATGGCCTGGTTGAACGAAAACATAGGCATATTTTAGAGACTGCACGAGCCTTCTTCTTTCAGTCTGGTATTGGCAAAGCTTATTGGGGAGATTGTGTCAAAACAGCCGTTCATGTTATTAATCGAATGCCTACAAAAATTCATGACAAAAACAGTCCCTATGGTATATTGTTCAAAACCCCTCCTGATATTACATACTTAAAAGCCTTTGGATGTCTTTGTTATGTTTCCACTTCTCACGTTGCACGTGATAAATTCATGTCTCGATCTCAAACCTGTATATTCTTAGGGTACCCATCTGGTCAAAAAGCTTATAAACTCTTGAATATTGATACTCATCATATTATAGTTTCTCGAAATGTTAAGTTTTTTGAAGACCAATTCCCACTGTTAATTACCACTTCAACCAAACCAAGCTCATCCTATATACCTGCCACCATATCTGATGATATAATCATTTCTTCTCCTTCACATGACTCGATTACTCCTCCTCTTGTTCCAGATGCTCAACCTATTGTCACATCCGAACCATTGCGACGAACAACTCGTACCATACATCCTCCTTCAAAATTTCAAGATTATGTTTGCAATAATCTTGTTTCTTCAACAAATCATTACACATGTCCACATACACTCACCAATTTATGCATCAATAATTCTCATTCTTCTCTTCATTCTGATTGTACAACCAGTCTTGCCTTAAATACCATTTCTCACATTACTGAACCTGCGTTTTATCACCAAGCTAAAGGTGTTCCAGAGTGGGAAGATGCTATGCAAGTTGAATTTAAAGCGCTAATTGCTAATGACACGTGGGACATCGTAAAATTACCAAAAGGCAAACGACCCATTTCATGTCGATGGGTTTACAAGACTAAACTCAGATCTGATGGTACAATTGAACGCTATAAAGCGCGTCTCGTTGCAAAAGGTTTTACACAAAAACATGGCGTGGATTATCGTGAAACATTTTCACCAGTTGTAAAGTTTAATACTGTCCGCACCATTGCTGCTCTAGCCGTTAAGAAAACATGGAAAATCCATCAATTTGACGTAAATAATGCATTCCTGCATGGAGACTTACATGAGGAGGTGTACATGAAGGTTCCACCTGGTTTAAATGTCGAATCTCCATCCTATGTGTGCAAATTAAAGAAATCCTTATACGGTCTTAAACAAGCTTCAAGACAATGGTTTGCCAAACTATCTATTGCCTTACTATCTAAAGGATTTTTTCACTCTTCCAATGATCATTCATTATTTCTCAAAACTTCTGAAGACAAAATTGTCATTGTTGCTATATACGTTGACGATATCCTCGTCACTGGTAATAATCTTCCTAAAATTACTTCTTTAAAGGATTTTCTTAATGATCAATTCCGAATCAAGGATCTTGGATATGTTCATTTCTTTCTTGGATTGGAGTTTAATGAAGTACCCAATGGCATGATTATTCATCAACATAAATTTGTTTTAGATCTTTTGCAATCTTATAATATGCTTGATACTTCACAAGCCAAAACACCTCTTCCTCCTGGTTCTCGATTGTTACTTCAAATGGATGATCCTTTGCCAGATCCTACGGTCTATCGTCAATTAATTGGCAAACTTAATTTCCTTTTGCACACTCGCCCAGATTTGGCTTATTCTGTTCAACACTTAAGTCAATTTAATCAAGCTCCGTGTCATGCACATTATGAAGCAGCCCTTCATGTTTTACAGTATCTTAAAGGTACAATCACACAAGGAATCGTTTTAAACAATCTTCCTAATTTCAAGCTGGAAGCTTTTTGCGATTCTGACTGGGCAGCTTGTCCTAACACAAGACGTTCTGTTAGCGGATATTTCATTCTTTTTGGAGGAACACCATTATCATGGAAGTCTAAAAAGCAAGCCACCATATCTCTTTCATCAGCTGAAGCGGAATACCGCTCTATGAGACGCATTTGCTCTGAACTTGCTTGGCTAAGTCGCTTGTTAAATGAATTACAAGTACCATATGTCACTCCAATTCCCTTAAAATGTGATAACCAAGCAGCAATTTTTATTGCACATAATCCCGTTTTTCATGAGAGAACGAAGCATATCGAAGTAGATTGCCATTTCGTACAAGAAAAACTTCAAGGAGGCTTAATAACTCTCTCTCATGTCTCAACCATGAATCAACTAGCTGATGTTTTCACCAAATCACTGTCAAGCAAGCAACATGCTGAAGCTATCTCCAAGCTGGGGTTATCTCCATACCCTCCACCTTGAGGGGGGGTGTTAGAATAAACACGTGTATAAGTTAGTTAGTTTGTTAACTTTCTGTTAAGTTAGTTTTAGCTTCAGTTTAGCGTATACTCAATGTATATATGTAATCGTTCTTCTTTTTATTTTACACACAGAGAATAATAAAAATTCTCTTTCAATCTGTTTCAAATCTAACACATATTCCAACAGTTGCCATATAAATCATTAACTAGAAGGGAAAGGGTAACCGCCTATTTGGCATTCTAGAAAAACTAGGAGACAATGTTGTCATTTGAATGTTTATTTGTGATGTAGCTACTTTTTTGGGTGAAACATGCATACAAACTTTTGGGAGTGTGTGCTTGGGTATCTCTGGTCATGGTTGGATCCCATCATTTGGACATGAAATTACTTTCTTCCGAAAAACTGTTTTGCGTATTAAATAAGTTTACAAAATTTTTATATCTAATGTGACATCTCATGTTAAAGAAATTTTACAGAGTATGAATATTTGATGGGAGATCATTTTGTTACAGTCCTCTTGTATTTTGCTCATCTTTTTAACCAACCCATACCATAATATTAAATTAGGTTGTTATTTAGGTATTCAACCGACCATTTACAAAATACAAAGATCATTTTCGGCAATGAACATAAAATAGGGGTCCAAATGCAACATGCATTTTCATTACAACCTTCACTAGAAACTTCTGGACCGATAGTCGTAGAGTTATACTTTCGGTTTTCGTGGAAAATTTATCATGCTCCCTGAAGCCCACTCTGTATAAATATCAATCCATCGACTGAGATATGGACACACTTCTTGCTTCAAATATCCATCACTTATCGATAGACGACTCCATCTCGTTTTGAACCACATACATCTTAATCATGGCCGACGCTAATGAGCCACAGGTGCGGTTAATGTTATATTATATCTATGTTTTAATTTTGAAGACAAAATTTTGGTCTGTATGATTAGTTTCATTAATTGGACATACTTATGGTTGCATATGACCTAAGGAAAAGCTATTATAGACTTATGGTGATTCTATGAAATTTGTTTTCAGAAATATTTGTAAATATTGTTTCGATTCTTTTGATCCTTTAGAAATGTATTACTTTCTGGGTCTAACATAATCCACGCATCACTTCTGAAACCGGAAACATGTTTCTCGATAACAAGATCAATACGATCAGTTGAGAATTGACTTGGTGACCATTTCTTGTTTTTGATGCAAAAGGTTCAGAGCGAAGAAGACAAGTTGAAGTACCTGGACTTTGTACATCATGCAGCTGATTATGCAACAAAAGCCTATGATTATGCTAAGGACAAGACTGGTCCTCTAAAATCTGGCGTGGAGAAAATAGAGACTACTCTCAAGACTGTTGCTGGCCCTACTTATGATAAGTTTCGTGACTACAATGTTGTGGCTCTCAAGTTTGTTGATAATAAGGTCTAGTTTTTTTCAACTCTTCCTCTACAATTTATCATGTTGATATATAAATTGATCCATAAGATTGCTTTTTTTCCATTGTTACAAACCCGGAAATTGAAGTTTGTTGCTTTCTTGTTTGGCATAATCCATGGTCAAAGGATTGACCCTTAAGCCAACCCTTGAAGTTTGGTTTTCTTATTAAATGGGAAGTGAGTCGTATACAACAATTTAAGGTATTTTATGTATAATTATATGACTCTACTGCATAGATTGTTGTGTTTGGTTAAGAATTGTTGTGTATGGATCACTTCCGTTATTACATACCAAACTTTTTGTTAAAAAAATCAGTCTCTAACTTTCTTACTTTCTTTCTCCTATGAGTTTTATTACAGTACTCAGGTGAAACTTTCTTCTTTTATAAGTTTATCGTGGCAAAATTGATTATAGAGAAAAACACTAAAAAAATATGTTTAAGGTGGTAGATACTAAAAACAAAGAAAAAGGAAGAAAAGATTAAAGTACAGTTGAGGATGTTACATTTTATACAGGGACTAGAATGAAAATGTCGTTTTCTTGTTCCTCAAAACACGGGGTTGCTCTGAAATTCTCTTATTTGCAATATACACAAGTGTCCTCATAATCCTCGCTATCATAAACAAACTTAGGTATCGTTTATGTCTTTTGCACAGATAAGACGTCCAGAGCGAATGCTCTATCCTAGTTCAATATGTTGGAACAAAAAGTTACAATTTTGTTCCCTTAACATTGGTTCAGTCTAACGCATGTCAAATACAGTACAACTTTTTTTTTTTCTTCCATCATTGATAAATATCTTGTAGCGATATGGTTTCAGGTTGACAGGGTATTGCCTCCTGTTGTGAAGGATGCAACAATTACAGCCAAAAGCCTCTCATCTAACGTGGCCTCTGACCTCAAGAATGTTGGTGTGGTTGGGACCGCCAAACAACTTTTAGGAAAGATCGACCCAGTTGCTGAGGAATATGCTGCTTCAGCTTGGAAAACTCTCAATTATATTCCCTTTGTAACTAAAGTAGCTGAGGCGGTTACACCAACAGCAACTTTAGTCACTGAAAAGTACAACAAAACTTTGCAGAAAACAGCAGAAGGAGGATATCAGCTGGTTTCTTCATATCTGCCATTTGTTCCCACTGAGAAGCTTGCAAGGGTATTCGCCATTCCTGAAGCAGCAGCAGCGGGTCCCACTGGTGGGGAAAGGGAGGTACCTGGTGGCGGCGGAGAGGAGGCGGCGGAGGCTCCCGCAGGAGGGGAAGAAGGTGTGGCGGAAGCATGATTAAAATCAATGTCTATGGTGTCGTGGTTTTATGTTTATATGGTAAGGTGAAATAATATTATTTTGTTTAAATTGGTGGTGTTTTTCTTTAGTATAACGCCAATGTTCTTTTTCATTTTGTATTAAATACTATGTTGTTTTCTATATAATATTATGATCATTTAAATGCCAGAATTAGCATCGTATATTTATCATTTTTTGTTTTTTTATTAGAGCATTGTATTCTAAATATATTAGTATTGTTTATTTTCTTTGAGGGACTCAAATCTTATTTTTGAACATGAAATTTTTATCTGAGAATGTATGTTTATTGATCCCCAAACGGGCACGATTAAGAAATAAGAAAACATATGGCATGTAGTTGAAGCATTCGTTGTGTTGTCACGATGATTACATTAAAATATATTAAGTCCTTAACAAATAAGTGGTAACAAAAACACATTTTGAGGTTTACCTTATTAAGTCTTTATAAGATGATTATATAACAAATGCATTATGTCCTTAGCAATTTTTTTAGAACGGCAGAGGAATTTTATAAAAACTAAAGCAACTCTAGCAAGAAGCTAGAGAGAAACAAGACTACAAAACAGTCATAGCATGTTTAGGATTTAACATCCAACAATCCCAATCTAATTTACGATTATTACGCCTATTTCTAATCCAAAAATACGAAAGAGAGCGAACATCGTCGAAAACCTCGTCCTTGCGAGGTTTATCCATTCCAAACACGAGTTTATTTCGAAAACTCCACAAGCACCAAAATGTAACACCAATCACCGCATCGAAATTTCGTTTAACATCTGTTTGTAACATCACACCATCCGCCCAACACGCTAAAGATGAAGCTGTAATACTATTGGGTAAAGGGTTGTCCCACCAAGTCGTAATTTTTCTCCAAATATCCAAAGCTAACGAACACCCGCCAAATAAATGATCTGTCGATTCCCCAGCAATATCACAAACTGGACACAGAAGCGAATGTAAATCCATCCCCCTATCTCTCAAGTTCATCCTTGAAGGAATTTTATCCCTCATGAATCTCCAAATTAACACGTTAACTTTGATGGGAATGAAACAATTCCATCTAGTACCCACATTAGAACTAGGGAGCAAAATACCATCCAGAAATTTCCTTGTAGAAGAAACCGAAAAATCCCCATCGTCATCTAGATCCCACCTAAAACCATCCCTATCCTCCAAGAGATTAACATCTTGAATAAGATCACACAATTGATTCAATTGTGTTTGTGGAACTCCAGGTCTTGGTTCGTGAACAAGCCCCTCCACTATTTTCTCTTTAGAACTCCTATCCACCACTTTAGCATTCGGGTAACTATCTAAGATAAAAACTCTAGGAAATAAGTCCTTAAAGACCATATCCACTAGCTACTTATCCCCCCAAAAACTTGTGTTTTGACCATTCCCAAGTTTACGAACCATGTAATCATAAAGATCAATGCCCCTGTGTTTTAAAAGTTCCATCTCCTTTACCATATTAACCCATGGGCTTAAACCTCCAAAATTTTTGCAAGTCCGACTCCCTCCCCTTATGTCACCATGAATGGTTTGGATAGTCCTAGCCCATAATGCATCCTTATTATTATACAACCGCAAACATCATTTGAATAATAATAATTTATTGAACGATTCCAGACTACCAACACCCAGACCACCCATCTCCTTACTCGCCAAAACTTTTTTCCAAGCAATCCAATGTAATTTTCTTTCTCCTACATCCGCCCCCCAGAAAAATCTGGCCCTTAAAGACTCCAATAACTTAAGGACCGTATTCGGCACCAAAAGATAAAAGTTTAGCTTTCCAGGTAGATAGTTTCCGAACAAACTTCTCTACCATAGGTTTCCAAGACTCTATCCTATTCATATTACCTCCAACCGGCACTCCAAGATAGACAAAACGAAACTTAATAGCTTGACAGCCCACCAACTGAAGGGTTTCTATGCAATCAATGAACACAAAATAACCTAAGGTTCACATGCAACCCTAATATTGATCTATGTTTTCTTCTATGAAGATTAGAACTAAGAACCTAAAGGATACAATTCAATTCTAAAGAAGAATTAAGAAAAACCAACCTTTGATCTTATGATCCTTTTAAGCAGCAGCAAAAGTATCCTGCCTCAGATGAAAGTCACACCCAAGGGATGGAAGAATCAGTCCAGCAGAGTGAATCCAGAGAGAAGATGGCGTGAATATGAGGTACCAGGGGGTTCCTTTTATAGCCTCCTAGGGTTACACCTGAAACCCTAAGGAGCCTCCAACTGGACAAGGCTTTTGACCACTTGGACCAGGCTTACCAAACCCTAATTAGGGTTTCGCCAAACCCTTGGAGGAGCCTCCAAGTTGGCGCCACTTTTGGTCCCTGGTTTTCCTGGCCAGTTATTCAACTATTGAATAAATGCCAAACCAGTCCCTGCACCTTTTAATTAATTAATTTAATCTCCAAATTAAATCCAATTAATTCTAGATTAAAACTCAATTAATTAATATAGTTTCTAATTAATATATTAGCTCTTAAATATATTAATAAACCATATATATATTTTCTATTGATTTATTATACAATTAATAAATCAACTATTCTCTCTACTGAACTGTCTTTCCTCCACCCATGAGGGCAACCCAAATGGACTTTGCTTTTAATCACAAGATAAAAGGTCAATTACAAGTCATGGCTTAGACACCTAATCCAACACCAACATCGCCATATCTTTCACTGTTTCGAATTTAACTCCAATCCCAATTAGTTTACTTTGAAGGAAATTAATTTTGAGACCTGAAGCAAGCTGGAAAACAGTTAGAATATGGGTAATACATCTCACATTATCTTCATTCCACTCACAAAGAAGGATAGCGTCGTCTGCATAGAGAAGATGAGAAATTTCCAACTCTTCTCTACCAATAGCGATACCTTTAAAAGCCCCTGCCTTACTAGCTTCAAGCAAAGAGATATGAAAGCCCTCCATAGCAATAACAAACAAAAAGGAGATAAAGGATCCCATTGTCACAATCCCTTATGAACATCAAACTCGTTTGTGGGGACACCATTAATCAAGACTAAAGCTCTCGTGGTAGAAAGAGCAGCCAAAATCCAATCACACCATAAGTTAGAAAACCCCATCTTCTTCATCACCTCAATAAGGTACTCCCAACTAAGAGAATCATAAGCCTTCTCAAAATCCACCTTAAATATCATCATTCTTTTATTGGATGCCTTAGCATTAGCTATAATCTCACTCAACATCAGAGGACCATCCAAAATCTGCCTTTTTTAATGAAAGCAGACTGTTCAGCACTAACAACCGAACCAATGACTTTAGCTAAGCGATTAGCTAATAATTTGCCAATGATTTTATATTGACAACCTATCAGACTAATAGGTGTAAAATCAGAGGTAAATTGGGGATCCGTCATTTTAGGTATAAGAGCGATAAAGGAAGCATTACATCCTTTAGGAATACTCTTACACCTTTGAAAACACCAAACCAGTCTATAAACATCTTTTTTAATGACATCCCAATAACGTTTTAAAAACCCAAAAGAAAAACCATCCGGCCCTGGGGCTTTATCACTACCACAATCCCACACCGCTTTCTTTATCTCTTCTTCCGAAAAACGTATTTCCAAGCATTTTTTTGATCATTTGAAAGTTTTAGAAAAGCATCAGTGTTAATAGAAGGCCGATTACCTCTACTAGCAGCAAATCTCTCTTTGAAATGCTTATAAAATTCTGCCTTAATTTCTTTTGGGTCTTCGGTCCACAAACCATTTCTCACCACCCCACGTATAGCTACTTGGCGTCTTTTACGTTTAACAACAGCATAAAAAAACTTAGAATTCTCGTCACCTTCTATCCCCCACTTTATCTTAGCTTTTTGGGCCAAATCCAAATGTTCTTGATGATTTAGATCACGCAGTTTTTTAATTAAATGAAGACGTTTATGAACTTCCACGTCCGATGCGACTTTATCCAAAATGTGAGTCTCTATGTTCAACACTTCATCACTTAAATTCCTTCTCTCTATTTCTTCTGCTTGTTTTCGCACCTTACTCCATTCTTTCAATCTATTTTTAAGAATTTTTAACTTAGTCTTAAAAATAACAAGATCATTTGATTCCCCAATCACTTAAATAGCCCAAATTTTTTTGACAATATCATCAAATTCTTGTAAACCAAACCACGAATGATATAATTTAAAGGGAGTGGGACCGAAATCAACATGATGCTCATATAATAAAATGGGATAATGGTCAGGTAAACCTTTCTCTAAAACCTTAGCCGCCAAATTTGGAAACACCTCTATCACCCCATCGGAAACTAGAAATCTGTCCAGTTTTGACAGTTTTGTACCAGTTGAATTTGACCAAGTAAAAGCTCTCCCACTTAAAGGAATATCGACCAACTCTGAATCTTCTATAAACTGGTTAAAAGCCATAGAAGACGACGCATTATACACCAAACCAAATCTTTCAGACATCTCCCTGACTTCATTGAAATCACCCATCACCACAATTTCTTTTCCACATGAATAAAAAAGACGTATCAACGATTGCCACACAACTTTCTTTCTATTCATTTCTTGAGGAAAATAAACAGCCACCATTAAAACTTCCATTTTATTTACCACCCAAACCCCTTCCACCGCCACATAATTTGAATGAATGAAGGCTCTTCCTTTAATGAAGAATCTAGGATCCCACGCTACCAAAATTCCACCAGATTGTCCTCTAGCATTCGAATGAACAAAGTCGAAATGCATATTCCCCCATAAAGACCGCACCAAAGATAAGGACATATCACTAACCTTTGTCTCTTGAATTGACAAAAAATTAATGTTATGTTTATTACACAAATTCTTGATCCACCTCCATTTTTCCACGTTCCCCACACCTTGAATGTTAGAAGAAATACAATTCATTGTACAACTTTAGACACTCGCATCCTACTAATAACATCCTGCTTATCTTTAAGACAACCATCCATATTATACCCCATGGCTTGTCCCATTTCAATTAGAACATCAAGCCCCTCCACCACAGTAGGTTGTTTAATCGCATGCATTTTCGGATTAAACGAGCCACATGGAGTATCTTCTCCTCGTATATGTTTCACAAACCTATCATCGAAATTAGTATTATCGGAAAAACCTGGCGGATGAGATGGATCATCTGAAGAATTAGACGACCACTCAAAACCCGCCGTTCTAACCGGGGCTAAAGACACATCTGGATCCACCTGATTGTTACCTTCCAGACTTATATTAACATCACCCAATTTCGCCTTATCAATTATAACCTCCGTACCACCATTGTCTTCTTTTTTACGTAAAGCATGAGCATTCCGGGTTTCTTCCTCAATTAGTTGCCGGACATGAAATGGATCTGAAGTAATAGCTTTCTCCTCCCCCTGGTCCTGAAAATATTCTGAATGGAACAAATCATCCTCCTCTTCTTCCTTAAAATCATTAGCATCCAGTAGTGGCTCATCCTTTAAACTAACATCAGCCTCCTCTTTAACAAATGTAGGCCACAACCCAACCGCCTCTCTTATGCGTAAAACAAAAACATGATTATCAATCATTACCGCCATTTCTTCCGCAATAATCCCCATCACTTTGGTTTCAACACACAGCCGTTGTACAGCTAAGCTAATGCCCAAGTTACCATCCATATAAACCACCTGACCCCATCTATTCGCTACTTTCTCAAAATTTGATTTGCACCAAGATCTTAGTGGCATACCTTCTATATCCAACCATACCAGTCTTTCATCACAAACAAAATCACGATTCCAATGAGTTAATTCAGAAAACCACTCCTGGCATGTCAAATTAATTGTTACATGTATTAACATTTTGAAATTCCAACAAAATCCAGCGACCCCCCAAATACTTCACTTCAACTTCAGGAAAACCTTGAACCTTACACCTATTGATAATTACGGCTAACATATCAATACTTTTCACTTTTGCCATTATCAATTTCCCCATGTCTTTACTGTCATAAACGAAATCTCCAACCTTCAATTGTAACATATCATCTGATTCCCTTGCAACAATCGATTTCACCTTGGGTTTTATCACATCAGCATATGATCTTTCATTTGACGAGACTGCATGAGAGACCCTATCTTGTTTCTTAGGTCCCACAACATGTGTTTTCCTGCTCCCTTTTAATCCACGATCATGAGTATCAGCCAAGCATATAGTTTAAACGACCCAAACCATATTGTGCATAATTGTTTAGCAAGATTAACTTGATCATCAACCTTGATAAACCTGATGAAACCATAACGTTTTCCAGCCTTTGATAGGTATTTTGAAATAAATATATCCACCACTGTTCCATATTTCGCATATTGAATCATTAGTTGTGCTTTGCCAATGTTACAAGGAAAGTTCGTAACATAAATAGGAATAGAAATATCTCTTACTCATTTGATATATTTCCCCCCAGTAGTTTTCAATCGATTAAAAACTTATCGTCTCTGTATTTTTGGTTGCTGCCAACCGCCTCCATCAGCCATTGGAACAGAAAAAGTAACCGCCTTTTGATCTTGCCATCAAGATGTTGAGAAGTCCCGAACAGCGTAGTAGACTGTTGTTACTGTTGGATTAGGTGTCTAAGCCATGACTAATAATTAGTATTTATCTGATTAATAGTAGCATAGTCCATTTGGGTTGCCCTCATAGTTGGAGGATTGGCAGAAAGTCCGGTAGAGAGAAAGATTGATTTATTATGTGATTAATAAATCAATAGAAATTAAATAAATAGTTTATTAATATATTTAAGTGATAATATATTAATTAGAAACTATAATAATTAATTAGAAATTTTTCTGGAATTAATTGGAATTAATTTGGCAGTTAAATTGATTAATTAAGGTGTAGGGACTAAAACTGTAATTATTCAATAGTTGAGTAAGTGACAGTTGAGTGAGTGAGAGTGGTGAACGAAATTATATATGGAAACATATATATTTTCGATTTTGATAATGAGGATAAAAGGGTTTGAATTATTAAGATAAAGGCTTATCTTAATTTGAATTCAAAAAGGTTTATCTTTAAGGTTTATCTGATCACCATTTGGATCCTATAAATAGGGAGGCTCACCCTAACCCTAGAGCCACGATTTTGAAGCTCTCTAAAAAGATATTTTCGGCCAACAACTCTAAGCTAGGGTGTGACTGCATTTGAGGCAAGAGGTTTCTGTTGCTTTGCTTCCAAGATTCACTAAATGTTGGTTTTTCTTGATCTTTCTTTTAGTTTGATTCTTTTTGGGCCTTTTAGGAATTGTGATATGTTTAATTAGAAGAAAAACTTAGATCTATATAGGTTGCATGTGAACTTAGGTTTTTTAGTTCATAGTTGCAGAAAACCTTTCAGTGGTATCAGAGCTATTTGGTTGTTTTTCTTGTTAAATTGCTATAACTGCTTTCCTGAAAATTAGGGTTTAATTGTTTATAAACCCTAATGTGGCCAATTTCGAAATATAGGGTTTGTTTTAGAAACCCTAGCCCCTCCCCTATGATTTGGCGATTTTTTGTGGATTAGGTTAGAAGGTATTCTATTTTTGGTAATTTTAAATTGTTTAAAAGATAAACCTTAAAACCCTTTATCCTAAAAATCGAAATTTAAGGGATTAGGATAGGTTTTAATTAATTTGATAAAAACCTATCTACTTTTGAATTAATTTAATTAATTGGTAATTAAAAGATAATTCAAGGATTTAATTTAATTTAAAATTTAATTGCTTTAAATTGGCGAAAATTAAATAGATAAATCCTAAAATATTTTAAAATGTTAAAAATATAAAATTTAATTAATTTAATTAATTGGTTAATTAAAAGATAATTAAAATCGATTTTAAGGTTTAATTTGATTTGAAATTTAATAGTTTAAATTGGCAATAAATTAAAAGATAAACCAGAAACAATTTTTTAAATGGTTTAAAAAATTACATCTTATATATATTATAATTAGGGAGTTATTATTATATGTATAAGATTAAAATGGTTAGTCAAATCATTAGTAGGCCTCATTCACGAAGCTGATCTATAAAGTGGGTATAAGGAGTCTGCCTATAAAATGGCGGTCTAATGGGTGAACACTCTCGCCCACCGCTCGCCTGATCAGTGGAAGGTCGTTAGCCGAACATGTTTGATAGAACCACCTAATAATCACTAAAAGTTAATGATTCAAAGTACTAGAACACTTAATAAAATCCCAATCTAGTTACTTTAGGAAAAATGTGAATTGATGCTAATCCATGAAATTGCACATTGGACTTTATGAAACATTGGTGGAGCGTGTGTGGTTAACCGGCACGCCAATTGGGGTTCATAAAGAGTTGCAATGGGTTTCCCGGGTATTATCATTGTTGATGGAGCGTGTGTGGTTTACCGGCACATCAATTAGAGATGATAATTAACCCGAGAGTACCAAGCTAATTTGCATGGTTATTCACATCCAGTTTGTGATCCTCGGCATCCCAGTCACAAACAGTGGGGCACATCCGAGATTAAACATGCCATTTAAAAGTTTAATGAATCTCATCAGAACTAGGAATTTCATAAGATGAAATTGATAAGTGTCTATCTACCTTAATGACCATTATGTTGTGATTACGACATCCCTCTTCACACCATAGTTGGGGTATTTTGGATCCTAGCCTTAATAAATAATATATTGGGTAATTATTTAAAAGGAACAGTTAAACTAATAAATTCTATTTCTTTTATAGATGTCAAGTGTCAATTTTCCTCCTTCTCCTCCTTCACCCATTTCTGAAAGCATCAGAATGCACCTGCTTAATATGGAAAGGCTGACTGGCCTCAACTGTAAAGAATGGCTTCGCAATTGGAGACTGGGTCTCGGCATTGCTGGCAAGCTACATCTCACCGAGTATCCGATCCCAGTTCCACCGAAACAAGTCATCATAAAAGGTCCTTATGATGAATCCGAAGAGATTCGTGACCTCATGCTATCAACCATTGACCCCGAGTTCCGCAAGGATTTTGAATCCTTGGGGCCATATGAGTTGATGCAACTGGTGGAGGAAAGGTTCCAAAAACCAGTTGAAGAGGAACGAGCTAGAATCCTCGGAAGACTTGCAGAGTGCAAGCTAAAGGGAGGAAGTAGCATCAATTCGCATGTTCTTCAGATTGAAGGGTACATAGGCGAGTTATATAAACTTGGTCATCCCATGAGTCAGGAGGAGAGTGTTAACATCCTGCTCGCTTCGCTGACAAATGAGTACGATCTGTTCATTCAGACGTATAGAAAGGAAAACCAGAAAAAGACCCTCATGGAAATGCGTCCACTGTTGACTTTATACGAGTCACTCTTGGACAGGCATAGCTCCAATGGCTCAGCTACTTCTGGATTAAGTCCAGTAAAGAGACGTAACAAGAAACGGTCAAGATCGACTGGACATGTCTCAAACTGGGAATCCGCTAAATCGGATACAGTCACGGAAAGATTGGAAGACGCTCCAACTCTTTTGAAAGCTCAGGTATATCTAAAAACCTCAAAACTCCTGTTCCAAGATTTCTTGATACATAATGTGACAGTCGCATGCAGGGAATCAAGAAGGCACGGGACTCTGGTGCATAGGAGCACATATGGATTGGATCTCCAGCTCGTGCAGTTTTGAAGTTTAGATAGATATTAAATATTGTTATTAGTCTTTAGATACATTTTTGACATTGTCTATTACATTGTTCAAGGATTTTATTTTTAATAAAATTGACATATTTTCTTTTAACACCTGTTGTCTAAAATTATCCTTGAAATGTTATATGAATGTGTTGAATGTATGATTAGTAATAACTTGAATGTTGATGCATCCAAAGTGTTTGGATTCAAGAATTGTGTCATTTATGATTGTTAATACAAAAGTTATAAGAATCAATTCAACCATAGGTCCAGTTGGACAGGACCTTGGAATCATTTGACTTAGAGTCACTTGATGAATTGATTTCTTAATGTGTCAAGAAATGAATCAACCAAAGGTCCAGTTAGATAGGACTTTGGAATCATCTGACTTGGAGTCAGATGATGATTAAGTTCTTTATAAAGCACATGTGGCAAGAAATGAATCACCCAAAGATCCAGAGGATAGGATTTTGGAATCAGTTGACTTAGAGTCAACTGAAGATTGCAAGTCTTGAACAAAGTCATAAGTTTACATAGATATGTAAAGGACATTGAGATTAAGAGCAACGGACACACATGTTGTTGTGTATTGCTAGAATCTTGATATAGAACATAATTGTTTGTACTTCACGATATTCATCATTCGGTATGACGAATATGACATTGCTAATCGGGATAAGCAATTGAATTGAAACCTCGAACAGTTCAAGGACTTCGAAGGAAGTACAAGTTCCACAGAACCTGAGCGATAACATAAACTGAGGAAAAGGTTTCACAGTTCATTCTCTTCCAAGAATATTAATGGTTATAATGTGTCTTAGGGAAGATAATGGAGCATTGGTCGAAACAGTTCGATCCTTGGTGTATGAGATACATTGCCAATTAGTTTCCAATAAGATGAACACTATACCAGTCAGTCCATATAAACCATACTCCGACCACATCCTAGACTAAGTAGGTCTTGCAGACACTGCCTGAAATGTAAAGCTGGGATTATCCCACTTGTACATAGAAAGTCCAGGGTCTTGTAGTGTTCATCTGAGCCTCATGACCAGCTGAACTTGATCAGCATTGTCGTCTCATTAGCTATCCCACTGTAACTAAAGAGCTCTTTTAGAAAGAACTCATGGTCCAAGGAAACAGTGGGAGTTGGGACAGTCCTAAATGAGTTTAGGATTAGCAATGAAAGAACCTTTTTAGTCATCACTAGGCTTGGAGCAGAAATCAGATTTCTGCTTTACAACTGACATAATCTCCTCTTGACCAGTAGTATTGATCACCATCATAAGTAGTTGTGATCAGGGTGACATACCGATTGGTGGTAAAACACTGCAGTTGGTACGGATTTGCAATCCGACTACTTGGAAGCATTGGTGAGCCCGGCTGCTGCCAAATAAGAGGACCTTAGGGCGAGACACGGACTGTGTGAAAATTTGATTGATTTTACACCTGGTTTAAAAACCAGTGGGAGTAACTGAATCATCAAAAGAAGGCAACATGGACATATACATACCTTCAGAGCATCTAGTTGAGTCGATACTCAGAGTCAAGCAATTGATTCCGAGTAAAGCACTCTCAATAGAAGATGAAATCCGAGAGGATTCTCCATGGCATAGTGTGAGTCGTTAGTGGAGCATGTGTGGTTTACCGGCACACTAATAGGGACACACATAGAGCATGCCATTACAAAAGGTACATGGCCCCGGGTTTCGTCCCACGGGCATCTCGCAAGAAAGGATATTCAGATTCTCAAAATATGCCAAAGGATTGGATTTTGAGAAAGGGCTGAAAGATTTCCATTAAAATGTCAGAAAGGTTTAGATTCTCAAAATGTGCCATAAGTCCTGGATTTTGTGAATAGCCTATAACCGTGTCAAAGCTAGTGGGAGTCGCCGTTATCCACTATCCCCACATGTGGGATAAATAATGGTTCTAGGAAACGTCTCTTTTCATTACGAAGTGTAATGACTTGGTGTTAAGAGACGGATCGCTATGAAAGCCTTAACAGAAATACGGCATACTCAGGTGGTTATAAACGTCTATGAGACAGATCCAGATTCTGCCAAGATGATCTTGATGAGATTCAAGATGCATAGACTTAGGAAAGGTTTTTCCTTGTCATTGCAAAGTGTGATGACTTGGCATGAAAGAAATAAAGAAGGTGCAACATACTCATGTAATTCACAGTCATCTATTGGAAAGATGAAATCACCAGCATAGACTTAGCCATTGTAAGCATGATCTTGATAAGATTCAAGATGCACGAGAAAAGTCTCCGAAAGGAAAATAGTTTTTCGAAAATCATGACACAAAGGATTATAAATAATCCTTGGATTCCGAAAGGGTTTGGAATAGGATTAGATCGGGTTCCACAAGTTTTGGATCGATCATAAAGTCATGAACATGTCCTGATAACTTAATGCTTAGGGTATAGTAAGTTGGATTCAGGACATTGCCTGGCTGGGAATACTAGATGGATTGATTGAACTAAAGTGAGAATTCATTAGGAAATGATTAGGGTGAAAGTGATAATATTAATTTGAAAGATTTTCAAAGTGGTAATTATTAACATCAGGAAATGATGTTAATGGACTTCATGGTTACAAAATCTCGTTGGTATTCTGATGGAGCGCGTGTGGTTCACCGGCACATCATAACACCTCGAAATAGTCTTAGGGTGCAGTCAAGTAGACTAAAGACCCCAGAACCATAGGAAGTCACAGTACACATTACCAGAATGGAGTTAGAAGAGAAATTGACAGGATAGCTTATTGAGATGTTATCGGATGAGCATCCGATTGGATCATCTGCAATAAAGTGTATAAGTATAAGATACTTTGGATACATAGAAAGAGTGTAAGGTTCATTAAGACATAGCTGTAAAATTAAAATTGAAAGTTTAAAAGAAATCCTGAAACCGATAATAGTTTATGACAAGGTCCGACTTGGTGATTACCTTGTAGAGACTTGGTAATAAGCAAGAGTAGCTGCCAGTCAGATCTTTATGTTTCGCTTTCGCATGTTTTACTTCCCGAATAATTTAATTATTCAGAAAGGTCCACAGTCGCTCATACTTTGGGAAGTAAGTATTGAATCAAGACTGTCGTGAATTGATTTGTAGACTGTCTAAGGAGTTAGGCATAGCAATAGGATTGCTACAACATTCATGAGTACTTAGAAATAGAGATTTGAGTATTGGATAAACCCACGCTCAATAGATTGCTTCATGGATTATATCACAAGCAATATTGAGACGATAATATCCTATGATCTTCAAGTAGAGAGATATGAGTTATAATTTACAAGGCAGTTGTTCATTGATAATACGAAAACGCATCGGTAACTCGATGTTATAAAACGTGTTGTTGTGAATGATTTGACTGGTAAAAGATATAAGCATATGAGTCGAAGCTTATTCGTTCCTTGACCCTGATGGGAAACAGATATCTGTAGGCCTCTCGATGATTTTGAAGTTGACTAAAGTGCTGGCCAGCCTGGACTAAATTGATGTGTTCAATTAGAAGTTCTAAAGTCATAAGCAGAATCGGAAATCGGGAAACAGAGTATCGGACCGAGATTGATCTCAATCCATGTCTCGTGTCTGAAAATATCTTGTTGGACGAAGGATCATATGTTCACTTATCATTGGACAGAACTGACTAGGTCAGAGTTCGGCAGCGGTTTCTAGGAAGCTACAGTTGCTAATTAATTAGAGGTTAAATTGGTAATTTTAGTCATAGACTTATCCAAGTGGGAGACTGTTGGATTAGGTGTCTAAGCCATGACTAATAATTAGTATTTATCTGATTAATAGTAGCATAGTCCATTTGGGTTGCCCTCATAGTTGGAGGATTGGCAGAAAGTCCGGTAGAGAGAAAGATTGATTTATTATGTGATTAATAAATCAATAGAAATTAAATAAATAGTTTATTAATATATTTAAGTGATAATATATTAATTAGAAACTATAATAATTAATTAGAAATTTTTCTGGAATTAATTGGAATTAATTTGGCAGTTAAATTGATTAATTAAGGTGTAGGGACTAAAACTGTAATTATTCAATAGTTGAGTAAGTGACAGTTGAGTGAGTGAGAGTGGTGAACGAAATTATATATGGAAACATATATATTTTCGATTTTGATAATGAGGATAAAAGGGTTTGAATTATTAAGATAAAGGCTTATCTTAATTTGAATTCAAAAAGGTTTATCTTTAAGGTTTATCTGATCACCATTTGGATCCTATAAATAGGGAGGCTCACCCTAACCCTAGAGCCACGATTTTGAAGCTCTCTAAAAAGATATTTTCGGCCAACAACTCTAAGCTAGGGTGTGACTGCATTTGAGGCAAGAGGTTTCTGTTGCTTTGCTTCCAAGATTCACTGAATGTTGGTTTTTCTTGATCTTTCTTTTAGTTTGATTCTTTTTGGGCCTTTTAGGAATTGTGATATGTTTAATTAGAAGAAAAACTTAGATCTATATAGGTTGCATGTGAACTTAGGTTTTTTAGTTCATAGTTGCAGAAAACCTTTCAGTTACTTTAGTCCGACTCGACACGACTCACTGAGTCAACGCATCTTGTTGACCGAGTCACGTAATCGGGTTGCAGATCGGAGAGGGAAAGATCGTGTGTTTGCACCGTAGGTTGCTCTAAAGTCAAAACCGTTGTCGGTTGATGAAGAACCGGGTCGATGGTGGCGGAATCGGAGGTTGCAGGATTTATGGAAAGTGTGTCGATCGGGAGTGTGTTTCGGTGAGGGTGATCATGAGCAGCAGGTGAAATGGGTAGATAGTGATTCGGATGGTGATTCACTGACCTATCCTTTGCCGGATCTGATGAGTAAAAGATTGTCCTTAGCAATTAATTTATTACAATCCAAACATATATACTTTTAATAATCTAAAAACTCCAAACATATATGTTTACTATTCTAAACAATCCAAACACATACTTTTACTAATATAAAGAATCCAATTAAGAACATCAATAAAACATTAAGTACTTAATAATTAAGTCATTACATAAACAATCCAAACACATACTTTTACTAATATAAAGAATCCAATTAAGCACATCAATAAAACATTAAGTCCTTAATAATTAAGTCATTACAATCTAAACATATACTTTTACTGATCTAAGCAATCCAAACACATACTTTTACCAATTGAAACAACCCAAGCGCATTAAAAAAGCATCAAGTACTTAACAATTCTGTCATTACAATCCAAACCATAAATTCCTTAAATATCACCAATCAAAAAAAGGCATCACACATTAACTAAAACTGCATACATATCAGAGAATCCCTAAGCCTCGGTGGTTATGGTGTACCTTTTTGATTTTAGAAATCAATAGCAGTGCTCGTTGTCATGAGGTCGCTAACAGCAACAAGCACAATTGCTGCCTCGGGTTTTCTTGCTGACAAAGGGTTTTGGAGTCGTGATCTTCGAGAGCAACAAGAGGAAAGAGTTAAGATTTTGTAATCTGTATGAGCATAAAGGAAGGGAATGGAGGATTTGCTGATGCATACCTTTAGGGGTGTCACTTTTAGCACGGCAAGCCTTTTAGTGGTTAGTGGCGGCAACACTGAAAATTCTTGGGGAAATGTTCCCGAGTTCTTTTTTGGTGGAGCTTTAGCGGCAACAACACTCTTGGTGTCCCCACCAAGTCTTTTTCTAGGAAAAATAAACACTGTTTGATCAATCTAAATAGGGACGAGTCTTTAGTAATGACACAAACAACAACAGTAACAGTCTTTTGTGTCAACCCTAAGGAATCCCAATCCTTGAGTGCCGCCTCCTTCCGTCCCCCTCTCCCTTTCTGTGAAAACTCTTCCCTCTCTACGGTTAGAGTTCTTTGCCTCCTTTCTCTTAAAGAAAGTTTGATCTGTCTGGTTTTCTGGAGATCACAGGGTGTGAATCATCAGAGGGATTCTACTTTAGATCCTGATCATCCCATGCAATTGTGGCCCTGAACAGAGCATAAAGAATGAGACTTGCTGAGGTATATTATGTTTAAGCTTTAAGTAGCAATAATTGTTATGAAACTGCATGATCATAAACAATGTTCATGGAATATCTATCATTTGATCTTGATTGTCTTCCGCTGCATGAGTTATGTGTGACAACCAAAAATTTATTTAAGCGTATAAGGTATAATTTGACGCTTAAACGTCTTATGGATGGAAAAAAAGGTCAAATAAGGTGAAACTATGAAAATGTATGGGCTAAGACATCTTATTAAGTCAATACGATATGTTACTTCATTTAGAAATTTGGTTTTAACGACCCAAGAGCAAAAAGGGGAATAAAGGACCAAAAGTGAAAACTTTATTGAGTGATCTTTAAAAATTCATATATCAAAATCTAAGAGGAATTGGGAAAAAGTCATCAATATGACTTTGGTAATATTTGAGATAACAAGAATATAGGAAAACGATTCGGGCCATTTGGACTTATAACGAAGGAGTTATAAAGGTTTCAAAATGGTCAAAAAGTGACGAAAATCGTCAAATGGCCATGTTCAAGGGCCTATAACGAAAAATATAGAAAGAATTGGACTTAAGTCAATAGGGGAAAGTTGTAACGCTCACTCCCATATTTCTAAGGATATAACGCTTGCGAAACTCCAATACTGTATGTGAAAGTTATGATTAAGTAAAAATCAGGGAAACATATAAATTATAGTTGGAAATTTCACCAAGGCATTATATTTAAGGGTATTTTAGGTATTTAGCAATTTGTGGCCAGATCAAATTAAGGGAACGCGTTCTTGTTCCTGTGTGCGCATTTGAAATCGAGAAAAGGGCTAGGAAGAAAGAAAATCGGGAAAACTTTTGAAGGCTCACGCACACACACAAGACGCACACACATTGTTTGTGTGCGTGCGACCTAATCAGCGGGTAGCAGCAAAAGAAATCGAGGTTGAAGGGAAAAATCGAGCAAAATGAAAGACGAGGCAATAGGGAACGCCGCTGTGGCGTGTTTTTCCGGCGACACCACCATTGCCGGCGGCGACAACTGCTGCAGATGGTGGCGGAGGGTCAGCGACGGTTGGAGGTGGTCCCTCCAGGTTCGATTTTGACATGCAATACACCAAAAAGTGTTGATTTCGTTTTTGGGATAGAAATTTCAAGGTAGTCTTTTAAACCCTAAGTAAAGATTTCTGAAATTTGGTAGAAATCAGTTATGCATGTTAAGTTTTGACACTTGATTTCTGATAAGAGTTTACTTCAGGTCCAATTTTCACAAAGAAAGATCAAGAACATCCCAATTTCGAGTTTGTGAGCAGATTGGTGAAAAGGTAAAAAGATGATTTTGTAAACCCTAGCTTTTTTAATCTGAAATGGCATTTGCATGTGAAGTTTATCACGGGTTTTGATTTTCTATTATTATTATGAGTTCAAAATCACTCAAAGAATGAAAGTTTTGGGATATTAAACTTGAAATCCATGAATGCATGTTAGCAAAAAGATGAAAGGATGAAAAGTTCTTGTTGTATAGCCATTGTGTTTGGATTTATGACCAACATGTTGTGGTTTGGAGTTGAGGATAATTAAAGTTAGATGTAGTAAAGGTTTGTCGCATCTTGGTGTCACAAAAGTTACAAATTGGTCAAAATAAGCATTTTGATTGGAGTTGGATGGTTTTTGGTACATTAAAACTTGTGTTATAACTTAAAGGTCTTATGTGTGTATAATTTTGGAAAAGGTGGATGTATTATTTAAAATTTATAATGTTTTATTAAAATTGGAATGGAATCAAGGATTCCAATACTTAATGAATAACATAATGGAAATAAGTTTAGAACATATTGGTGAAACGATAACATGTTGGATTCTTTTGATAAAAATGGCATAAATGGGTGGAATTGGTAATTCCACCGTTTACGAAGGAAAAAAGGGTACAAATAATATTTACATGTTAATTGGGAACAAATTACATATAATTTGTTTGAAAGTATCAAGGTTTTGACGGTTTCTATTTTTAGAAACTTTATCGGTTAAAATTTGCCAAAATGACGTAAATGAGAAAAATAAAAGATGTTTTGACACCCCATGTGAAGCCCAGATCAACTAGGTGGATGCATCGGGTTATATACCCATTGGGTGGGTTATATACCCATTGGGTGGAAGGTCCTGGGTTCGAACCTAGTTCCATGTGGGGGATTTTCCTTGGCTTGGAGGCACAGGCAGCAGGACCCGGGCCGCCGGCTAAATGCTGACCCGGGGGAGCTGAGGGTGGTTTTACTGTGTCGCCGGTTCCAAAAAAAATCATTGAGATAAGCTTTTAAGTATGTAAAAATTTGAAAGTTGTGGAAATAACCTTGTAGAAACCCGAAAATACATTTTTTGGTTAAAATGGGACAAAAGGGTAAAAATGTCCAAATTTGGTATTTTACTTTAAGAATCACACTTGGACATTTGGAATGAAACTGGATGATAACTAGCAATAGTTCAAGAAGGATTAGACAATTACCATGTGTTTAGTTGTCTAATAAGTTATAATCTTCTATTAGATTAATAGAGATTGAAGGACGCTTGGAAGCAGCGAGTTTTAGAGTTATGTGGAATTGTGTAGCTAGACATACCTAGCTACTAAGGTGAGTACATGTGGCTTTTTCCCACTATGGGGTACATGGCAATTTGTTGATGAATTATTTATATGACTTATGAATATCAAAATGATATGCAAATCCTTCTACTTATGTTATGATTATGAAAAGTTTTATATGAAAGTTATGAAAGAATATTTTAGCGTTTAGCCTATGAAAGTTATAAAAAAATGTTTTGGTGTTTAGCCTTTGAAAGTTATGAAAGTATGTTTTGGCATCAAGCCATAATGATTTGAACGTATGTTTTGGCATCAAGCCATAATGATTAGAATGTATGTTTTGGCATCAAGCCATAATAATTTGAACGTATGTTTTGACATCAAGCCATAATGATTTGAACGTATGTTTTGGCATCAAGCCATAATGATTTGAAAGTATGTTTTGGCATCAAGCCGTAATGATCTGAAATAATGTTTTGGCATCAAGCCATAATGATTTGAAAGAATATTTTAGCATGAAGCCATAAAGTTATGAATGAAAGTTTTGGCATCTAGCCTTAATGTATCTGCGAATGAATGTTTTGATGACTAGCAATGTTATGTTTATGAATGACTGGTATTTGATGCAAGAAAATAAATGTTATGAATGAATGGTACTTAATTGTATAACGATATGAACAATGAACATAGTTCCTTGTGCCCGGGCGATGAGATTCCCGTAACGGAATCTAGAGGAGTCTACTGGGGTGGTACCGAACCCTTCGCGAAGTAGATGTACTAAGCTAACGATGTCAGGATGGACTGATCAAGTTCTCTCCGTTCTGGTATAGACTTGGGGTATCACCAAGAGCGATTAATGTCCTAAGTATAAAAATCAAGCATGTTATGATACCAGTCAAAGCATGTGATAAGATGCTGAGGTGGTTTGATTATGTTCTTACCATCTCAGTATAGACTTGGGGTATCACCAAGAGTGATTAAGGCCCTAAGTATAAAAATTCAATTGTGTTTTAATACCAGTCAAGTTTAAGTAATGAAAGTTTTGTAATGACAAACTTCTTATGAAAGGCTTTAAAAGCAAAACGATGATATGTTTCAGTTATAATGATCTTAACAGCAAGTGTATGATATGATTTGATTACAAAGATTTTGAAAATGATATATGTTATGTTTACAAATGTTTTGTGTCCAAACCCATGTAGCTCATGAGACGTTTTGTCTTATGTATTTTGTTTTATGTCATGTAACACCACGTTACTTTCGGTAAGTAATTTTACGTTAATCATGGTGTCATTACGATATAAAATAATGTTTTAAGTGTTTGGATGGTTAGGATACCTTTAAGATAGAGTTTTCGTACGAAAAACACCAAAGATGGGTTACTCAGGTCGAGTTTTCAATCGTAAAATTCAGCAAAAAAGCAACAGCGTCAACCCGGGTCGGGTTTTAAAACCCGGGTCGTGTTACATAGGAACCAGGGTCGGGTTTTGGAACCAGGGTTGGGTTACGCGCAGATCAGCATTTTTAAAAACGCGATTTTCAGCCATTTTGGGCATTTTTCTCGAACGAAAAACCTCCAAAACCCTAGAAAATAATTCCCAAACACTTTAGAACCAAATCGAAAGGCTAGAACTCGAATGATTGAAGTAATCTTCGGTATCTCGCTTATTGAAGGTAAGATTTACCGTTATAGTTCAATTGAATGGTTGATTTGGTTTGATTTCGAGTGGTTAATTATGGTGAACCACCTGTGATTAGTTGAAATTGAGTGTATAGCACATGTTTGGATGTTTTAAAACACTCCTAATCTCGAGTATTAACCGAAGAGAGCAAGCTTTAAGCTTTGATCGTGGAAAAACAAGATATTCATCTCTTGTTGGTGTATATATGATTATGTAGGTGCTGGAAAGCATTGAAAGATCGCTTGTTGGTGTATCGAGATGAGAATCTCGCATTCACTTGAAGTAAGGTTTACATATCACAAGATAAGTACTTTATGACCTAGTACAATTGTGATATTAGCGATTTGCTTAGCAAGTACTTAGCAATCATAGAGGAGTGTACATGATAGATATACATGATGATATATACATGTGTAGTATGATATTGTGCACACGTGATGCTAGTTGATGTACAGGTCTGTAGAGAATTACAATGTATGAATACTATGTAATCCGGGAATACCAAGTATTGGAGGTAACTTGTTATTGCAGGTGAGTTGTAGTTATATACAAGCTAATACTCTAGAGTTAAGTGGATGTATAACGAATACTTTACACGCCACATGGGGTAAATTGGATGTTTATGTGATAGGCGTCTTATGGTTACGTCCCATTATGTAGAAAGGTACAAGGTTAGAAGTGTCGGGAGCTGTTGTATAACTGTTATGTATGAGTACTTTACAGTCATAATGTTGAGCCTTTGTGGCCAAGTGATGGGATGTAATTACCCAATATATGTTGTGAGAATTTGTACGGTTCGTGCAGACCTTAGTGGTCGAGTGAGGACCTGTGCAGTTCCAAATATTATACGGCCTTTGTGGCTAGGAGATTGGATTTGATATCCAAATTATACGGCCTTTGTGGCTACGAGATTGGATTTGATATCCAAATTATACGGCCTTTGTGGCTAGGAGATTGGATTTGATATCCAAATTATACGGCCTCTGTGGCTAGGAGATTGGACTCAGTGTCCAAATATACGGCCTCTGTGGCTAGGAGATTGGGCTAGTTACCCAAGGTATGTGGTTAGAGCTTTTGTGCTCATACTACAATTGTAGTAGTGGTGAGTCTTAACGACTCGGAACCGTAGAGGTTGAGGAGAAGATAGATACCAAGTCCTTGTGACTTACGAACAGAAAAGTCGTAGAGTGAAGGATTCCATGTTGAAAGTCAGCATAACAGAGTACCGTGTAGTGGTACCGAGCTGTCAGTTAGGTGTATACTTGTGTTATTTGTAATACATTATACTTGTTTACCTAGCAGCTTAGGTATCAGGAGATACCTGTGTGACTACATGAAGATGATTTGTAGTTATTGATAATGAAGTATAGCTGGTCTAATATGCTTATATTAACCGGTGCTTATAAATTGTTGCAGGAAATAACTACACCCACGAGCTGGGTGATGTATTATGTTGTAAATAAGTTATTCATAACTTTGTATTGTTGCTCACTAAGCTTTGTAGCTTACGTGTGTGTTATGTTGTGTGCAGGTTAGCAGTTGTAGCGCCCGGCTCGGATTGTGGGACGATTCTCAGTGATAACTTCTTGTAGATTCCAGAGCACACGAGTATCCAATTGTACTTTTTATATTATAAAAGCAAAAAAAATTTAGGTATACTCTGTGCTGAAACTGGGCGTTACAAGTTGGTATCAGAGCCGTGATTTAAGTGAACTAGGTGTCTATAGAGTAGATTCCTAGACTTAAACCTTAAGAGATAGTAGACTATATTGTTAAGTTAGGTATATATTAACATGTGTGTTAAGTATATAACCTGATTATTGCTGAATTTTGAAGTATGTGAAGTGCTTGGAGTAATCCGACTTTCGATATTTAGGGCCGAGAGCCCGGATGATGGTCGGGTTTGTTTTAAGACTCGATACAAGGAGGGGCTAATGACCCAGCGAAAAGAAACCCGACGCTATTGCGGGTAATGATTGTTAATATTGTACGTAAATTAATACCTATTGTTGTAGGTATGCTTAAAGAAGCGGACGAGTCATTTTGAGGCTCGGTGAATATAGAAAAAAGGAAGGCAGTACAATGTCCACTGGAGTTGTGGACAGTGTTTATAGATGAGATATGTAAGTTATTTCTTGATATAACGAATATATAGTTGGAGCCGGTGATTAGAAAGGCGACCAATAGACCACACCAGGGTAAAGGTCTAGTTGAGAGTGGGCCAGCCGATGTTGATAGAAAGTGACCGACGTGTATTAAAAAGTTAATAGAGTCGGTAAATGTGTGGAATATGGTAAGGAAGAGCTGTTACCAATGTTTCCTTTGAAAGAATTGCACCATATCAGTGGCAAGTATTAGCATAACGCTGTGAGGCAACGTTGAGATGTTAAAGAAGTAACGATTAGCTTTATGTGCTATATAGTTAACCCTTAGTGGCTGAAATGTTATCGTTAGCGAAAGTTGAGTTCGTTGTGAACTGGTATTATGGAATTTATATTACTAAATTTTATAATTGGTGATATGTTAGAATGAGTGATCTCAAATGTTTACATGAGAGTCACTTTTCAATGTTTATTAACGTAATAGATATATGAAGAAATAGTTTGACTGTTTAAGTACAACTTAAGTGACTAGAAATATAGAAATAAACGCTTTGGCTGGCTAAGTTAGGGTTTAGCTATGTATAGCTTATTGAGAGATTGATCATTCCTTGTTAGGAATGCAAATAAAGGAGAAAGTTGGCTTTAAAAGAGTTGTGTGTGATTGGAATGAAGTAGCTAGTAGAATTATACTCGAATGAGTACGATAGTAATTTTAGTTTTGACTGAGGGAATTTTGCTTTCTTAATAAAATCAAATTGATCACTACCAAAGACAAAAAAATATTAAAAATAAAGTATGTGTACTAGCTATCCTTGTTATCTATTGTATATGTGTATGTATATACCGCTGTTAGAGGTTCTGAGGAACTCTGTGTATAGACAACGATAGTAGTAGCTGAAAAGTAACACATAACGACGAGTTTGTGTTTCCTTTGTATAAAGAATGTAATTGGTTAGTTATGTAACAAAATTTTCCACTAACGAGTATAAGTGGTATAAATTGCATAATAGTTAAAAATAGGATGATACTTAGACAGAAGAGGCGTGTTTTAACTGAGAATAAAGTAGTTATCTCCCCGAAGATCATTCATGAATGAATGCATCTAAGATCGGAGAATGGTACGAGGTGCCACGAATTGATTGGAGAACAGTAAAAAATACCGTGAACAGGTATTGATTGGTAATAGTAGTAGACGATACGAGGTATCGTGATTTAATATTGTGTGACGATTGATATGGGGTATCGATCGGTGACACTTTGTGATAATTGGTACGAAGATACCATGCGGTGTATAGTACTAGGGTATTATGTAGTGAAGTTGAATTATAGTATAATGTTGTATACGATGTAAGAACTATGAGTTAAGTAGTAACTGGTTGGGATTGAGTATGCTGAGTGCATACAAACCAATTTTGTGTTGTAGTATACCATATGTAATATGTTAATGTGTAGCTAATACTAGACGCATTTAAGTCTAGTATGCAGATGTTGTAATTTGATGTGCAGAGTAAAATGAATGTAGAACTGTTGTGCCTGGCAAGATGCACTAAGCGGATACTCATGGTTCGATAAACTGAGTATGTGTGGCTCGTAGTGCTGAGCAAAGGAACACAACCCAATTCACTATTGTAATGGTGAGATAAAATATAAGTAGTAATGAGACGAGAAAATTGTTACTACGTGTAATATGTTGTTTGAGAACCAAATGAACGTGTAATAGATGTTTTGTATAACATATGTTATGCGTATGGTGATCACTTAACGAATATGTAGTGATCATATATAGTATGTGGCAATCACATCACGACTATTTTGTGATCGTAAGTAGTAGTAAGGATATGTGGTAGTTACATAACGAATACCTTGCAACCATGTAGCAGGTTATGACTGTGTATATGTGTAAATGAATATACATGGTAGAGATGTTGAATGATTATACTGTATGATGTAAGATAGATGTACATATACAGCAAGGAAAGTAGATATTTATAGTATATATAGAACTATATGAATGTGATCTTGGTTGTGATTGATGGGACCATTTCCTTAGCAATCAAACCCATGACCACCAAGACGAGAGATGAATAGAAGTTAGATTTCCTATCGTGTAATGAGAATTTGAATCTAAATGAGAATGAAGGTTTGTAAATAAACCTTAAGCAATTTGATAAGTTGCTGTGAGATTTCGAGGACGGAATCTTTTGAAGGGGGGAAGAATTTGTAACACCACGTTACTTTCGGTAAGTAATTTTACGTTAATCATGGTGTGATTACGATATAAAATAATGTTGTAAGTGTTTGGATGGTTAGGATACCTTTAAGATAGAGTTTTCGTGCGAAAAACACCAAAGATGGGTTACCCGGGTCAAGTTTTCAATCGTAAAATTCAGCAATAAAGCAACAATGTCAACCCGGGTCGGGTTTTAAAACCCGGGTCGTGTTACATAGGAACCAGGGTCGGGTTTTGGAACCCGGGTCGGGTTACGCGCAGATCAGCATTTTTAAAAACGCGATTTTCAGCCATTTTGGGCATTTTTCTCGAACGAAAAACCTCCAAAACCCTAGAAAATAATTCCCAAACACTTTAGAACCAAATCGGAAGGCTAGAACTCGAATGATTGAAGTAATCTTTGGTATCTCGCTTATTGAAGGTAAGATTTACCGTTATAGTTCAATTGAATGGTTGATTTGGTTTGATTTCGAGTGGTTATGGTGAACCACCTGTGATTAGTTGAAATTGAGTGTATAGCACATGTTTGGATGTTTTAAAACACTCCTAATCTCGAGTATTAACCGAAGAGAGCAAGCTTTAAGCTTTGATCGTGGAAAAACAAGATATTCATCTCTTGTTGGTGTATATATGATTATGTAGGTGCTGGAAAGCATTGAAGGATCGCTTGTATCTACAGTGGTGTTAGCTAGGATTGTATAGAACTTCAAATCAGGTGAGTAACTCTACTTACATGTTAGTTATAACATGTTGTATGTGTTATATGTGTCTTATTGTTGACAATACATATAGTAGATTATGTGAAAACTATGTAGATACATAGAAAATCAATTCTGTTTGTATATGTTAGAAGTTGTGGTAACGATGTGTAGTAACCGGTATCGAGATGAGAATCTCGCATTCACTTGAAGTAAGGTTTACATATCACAAGATGAGTACTTTATGACCTAGTACAATTGTGATATTAGTGATTTGCTTAGCAAGTACTTAGCAATCATAGAGGAGTGTACATGATAGATATACATGATGATATATACATGTGTAGTATGATATTGTGCACACGAGATGCTAGTTGATGTACAGGTATGTAGAGAATTACAATGGATGAATACTATGTAATCCGGGAATACCAAGTATTGGAGGTAACTTGTTATTGCAGGTGAGTTGTAGTTATATACAAGCTAATACTCTAGAGTTAAGTGGATGTATAACGAATACTTTACATGCCACATGGGGTAAATTGGATGTTTATGTGATAGGCGTCTTATGGTTACGTCCCATTATGTAGAAAGGTACAAGGTTAGAAATGTCGGGAGCTGTTGTATAACTGTTATGTATGAGTACTTTACAGTCATAATGTTGAGCCTTTATGGCCAAGTGATGGGATGTAATTACCCAAGATATGTTGTGAGAATTTGTACGGTTCGTGCAGACCTTAGTGGTTGAGTGAGGACCTGTGCAGTTCCAAATATTATACGGCCTTTGTGGCTAGGAGATTGGATTTGATATCCAAATTATACGGCCTTTGTGGCTAGGAGATTGGATTTGATATCCAAATTATACGGCCTTTGTGGCTAGGAGATTGGATTTGATATCCAAATTATACGGCCTCTGTGGCTAGGAGATTGGACTCAGTGTCCAAATATACGGTCTCTGTGGCTAGGAGATTGGGCTAGTTACCCAACGTATGTGGTTAGAGCTTTTGTGCTCATACTACAATTGTAGTAGTGGTGAGTCTTAACGACTCGGAACCGTAGAGGTTGAGGAGAAGATAGATACCAAGTCCTTGTGACTTACGAACAGAAAAGTCGTAGAGTGAAGGATTCCATGTTGAAAGTCAGCATAACAGAGTACCGTGTAGTGATACCGAGCTGTCAGTTAGGTGTATACTTGTGTTATTTGTAATACATTATACTTGTTTACCTAGCAGCTTAGGTATTAGGAGATACCTGTGTGACTACATGAAGATGATTTGTAGTTATTGATAATGAAGTATAGCTGGTCTAATATGCTTATATTAACCAGTGCTTATAAATTGTTGCAGGAAATAACTACACCCACGAGCTGGGTGATGTATTATGTTGTAAATAAGTTATTCATAACTTTGTATTGTTGCTCACTAAGCTTTGTAGCTTACGTGTGTGTTATGTTGTGTGCAGGTTAGCAGTTGTAGCGCCCGGCTCGGATTGTGGGACGATTCTCAGTGATAACTTCTTGTAGATTCCAGAGCACACGAGTATCCAATTGTACTTTTTATATTATAAAAGCAAAAAAAATTTAGGTATACTCTGTGCTGAAACTGGGCGTTACAAGTTGGTATCAGAGCCGTGATTTAAGTGAACTAGGTGTCTATAGAGTAGATTCCTAGACTTAAACCTTAAGAGATAGTAGACTATATTGTTAAGTTAGGTATATATTAACATGTGTGTTAAGTATATAACCTGATTATTGCTGAATTTTGAAGTATGTGAAGTGCTTGGAGTAATCCGACTTTCGATATTTAGGGCCGAGAGCCCGGATGATGGTCGGGTTTGTTTTAAGACTCGATACAAGGAGGGGCTAATGACCCAGCGAAAAGAAACCCGACGCTATTGCGGGTAATGATTGTTAATATTGTACGTAAATTAATACCTATTGTTGTAGGTATGCTTAAAGAAGCGGACGAGTCATTTTGAGGCTCGGTGTATATAGAAAGAAGGAAGGCAGTACAATGTCCACTGGAGTTGTGGACAGTGTTTATAGATGAGATATGTAAGTTATTTCTTGATATAACGAATATATAGTTGGAGCCGGTGATTAGAAAGGCGACCAATAGACCACACCAGGGTAAAGGTCTAGTTGAGAGTGGGCCAGCCGATGTTGATAGAAAGTGACCGACGTGTATTAAAAAGTTAATAGAGTCGGTAAATGTGTGGAATATGGTAAGGAAGAGTTTTTACCAATGTTTCCTTTGAAAGAATTGCACCATATCAGTGGCAAGTATTAGCATAACGCTGTGAGGCAACGTTAAGATGTTAAAGAAGTAACGATTAGCTTTATGTGCTATATAGTTAAGCCTTAGTGGCTGAAATGTTATCGTTAGCGAAAGTTGAGGTCGTTGTGAACCGGTATATGGAATTTATATTACTAAATTTTATAATTGGTGATATGTTAGAATGAGTGATCTCAAATGTTTACATGAGAGTCACTTTTTAGTGTTTATTAACGTAATAGATATATGAAGAAATAGTTTGACTGTTTAAGTACAACTTAAGTGACTAGAAAGATAGAAATAAACGCTTTGGCTGGCTAAGTCAGGGTGTTAGAATGTTGTTGTTTATCTATGTATAGCTTATTGAGAGATTGATCATTCCTTGTTAGGAATGCAAATAAAGGAGAAAGTTGGCCTTAAAAGAGTTGTGTGTGATTGGAATGAAGTAGCTAGTAGAATTATACTCGAATGAGTACGATAGTAATTTTAGTTGTGACTGAGGGAATTTTTCTTTCTTAATAAAATCAAACTGATCACTACCAAAGACAAAAAAAATATTAAAAATAAAGTATGTGTACTAGCTAACCTTGTTATGTATTGTATATGTGTATGTATATACCGCTGTTAGAGGTTCTGAGGAACTCTGTGTATAGACAACGAACGAATGATCTAAACTGAAATCCGAATCATACTCAATCAAAACAATCCAATCCGATCTCGAGATCCAACTTGGAAATCAGAAACCAAACGATCCAAACAATCAAACGAACGACAACGATTATCGAAACCGAAATTATAAACGAACATGAAATAACTTCAAACTAAACTTGCATTAAAATAAAACCCCGAATCTGACTCGAATGCTTCTGAAAATAGGAATGAAATCCAATCCACGTGGCCAACGATGTTCTACAATCCAGAACCCTTGATCGCACGTACTTACAAAAACCGAAAACGAAATGAAATAATAATGAAAATTACCAAACTACCAACTACGAATCATTAAGCTACGAATTATGAGTCAAAGATGCCTGAGTTCCACTCAAAGGTCGGATCTTCGCTCCCGAATCACGAACCGAGATCCTCTATTTATAGTTGTAAATTTTGCCTTCACGCATCGCGGTATAGGCTTATACGCGGCGCGGCTTATCTCGAATTCCCATTTCTTCGCACTTTGAATTTCAAATCCCCACCCAGTGTCACAGCTGATCGCGTCGCGTCACTCCTCTGGGTACGCAGCGCGTGTTACTTCGACCTGAAGTAGCCTTCTTCTATCATTTGCCAAAACTTTGCATTTTTTACCCTGTATTTCCTATAATTTGCAACAAGTACCCTCGGCACAAAACATGAGTAATATCGTATTTTCATAAGTATATTTCATTCAAAACTCGGCTCAATAGCGACTACAATACTTTATATTACTAGGCATTATCATAGCTTCCATAATCCACTGCTATATATAGACATCGATGTGTGTGTTATTGATTGTTTTGACAGTGATTTCCATGGTTGAGTCTTTTTGTTGTCTGGTTTTGATCAATTAACAGATTAATGGTGCCCTAATCCACTGTTATATCAAGACACATTCGTTCCTTAGTTTGTTGAACATGGAATCTCACCTGAAGTGTGTGTTCTCGATTAATTTGACAGTGGTTTCTATGGTTAGGTGTCTTTGTTGTCTCGTCTTTTTTTATTGGTTAAATTGGTCCCTTCATTTCTTCTATATAATCTCAAAGCTTAAGAGTCGAACAAGGTGTGAATTGTTTTGCTTGCTGCTCCAAATTGTGAAGATGAACTATTAAGTCGTATAGCAGAACCGGCAGCAGCGTTGCTGCAGCTGCCTTCCCGTCCTTCTCTTTCTCTCGGTCTCTATCTCAAAGTTGATAGTTGATCTCATCTATCTCTCGGGTAGATTAATGATGACTCACATGAATCGGTATCCCTTGAACAAAAAGAATATATGAAATTACAGATGGGTAAAAATGGTGGAAAAAATAGAGAGAGTGTGAGAGATATGAGGTATGGGGTGGGGATGGGGTGGCTGGGTGGGTTTTTTATCTCTTTTTAAAAATTTTAATTATTAGATAAATATAAATAAAATGAAAAAAGAAAATGAAAAGGAAAAAAATGTCTTTTTATGGACCAGGGACTTCTCGCATGCAATTTGCAATCCATTGGGACCTTGTGCGTGCCATTGCCATTAATTGGACTAATAGTGCAACCTAACAGAAACCACAGGGACCAAGAGTGTATTTTACTCTTATTAAATTTATTAAACTCATGTATTTAATTGGAGAATAATATTGTTTTATGAAAATAATAATTAAAAGGGAACAAACTGGTTGTTATATCATAACGTATGATATATTAAGTCATGTACAAATTTTTGGACACTTTGGATTCCACTAAATTTTACTAGACATATTAGTTTATTAAGGCAGTGTGTGGGACACATCACCTTTTCCTTTTCTTATGAATTGGCTAAATTTTTCATGAGGGAATGGAGGTTGCTTGTCAACCTCCCTTTTACATATATCATGCCTCTTACAAGTTGTATCTTTGCATTTAATGAATGCATGAGTCTTGGATCACATGTGTATGTATATAAGAGAGTACAAACCTAAATTTTTAATTAGCTATTTCCTCCCTCGCTCAATAATTCTATGGTTCTTCACTCTCCCCCTCTGTATATGTTCTTTTGTTAAGACTAGTTAAGAGTTTGAGTAATAGAACTGCTTAATTGTCTTAAGAACTTAAAGGCTTAAGAAGCACTTAAAGGCTTAAGAAGTTTTTAATGGCTTAAAAAGTTCTTTATACAAGAAAGGAACTAGCATTCCAAGTGTCTTACGCTTGGTGGTGGATACTTGTAGAGAATATTAGGCTTCTTGGTTTTTGCCATCTATTTCAACTCCCCAATTTCGAGTGGGATCAAAGGCTCCAAAGGTTGTCATTCTAAAACATTATATGCTTGTTTTAAATATCATTCTTACTTATGTAATTGGATCCTTGATGGTTTTGTTTTAAAATGGTGAAAAATAAACTTGTTATTATTAAAATGCTATTGTTGTCGTTTTAGTGTAAAACGCTCTATTTTATGCCGCAAAACCCGTCAGTGGTATTAGAGCCATCTTTTATATGTAAGAATGATTTATTTTGTTTGATAATATTTGGCTTTTGGAAAACAATGATAGATTTCTTTTGCCTAAGACATATTCATATTTTTTCTTTGGCAACTCGTAGTTTTAAAATTGTTTATTTTTATATAACCATTTTTCATGCATCTTGGTTATATAAAAGTACCTTAGAAAAAAAATGTTGTTTATTTCATATAATGATGTTGTGTATAAACAAGTCATTAGGACACTTGTGGTTGTTATTTATTCATTCATATGATGATGTAATAGATAAATATGTATTATTTCATTTTGTATGTAATAGATTAGTTTAGACTAGTTTGTTTACAATTACAAATTTTAACAAGATGGAGTTTATGAAGATCCTTTCAAGATATGGTGTTTTGAAGACCCTTGAAGTGTCCTCATTAAGTCCTTTAGGAAATTACTTAATAATTGTTGTGATGGCTCACAATAATTATTGCTAGAAATTGGCTTTGTTTATACATTTTGTGATGCATGCTTGTGATGTTTATTTTGTTGTTATATAATGTTATATGTTTTAAAATATGTTTTCCATACAAAAGAATATTTTAACAAAATTAACATTAAGTTGGAGTTTGGAATTTTAAATAATAAAGTTTCTACATAAGATGTATAAAAATTGAGTTTTTATTAAAAGGAGTTTTAATTTTTTGAAACAATTCAAATAACCAAACTTTTAATTATTTAAAAAGACTTAAAATGTTTTTAAACTAAACTTAAACTCCATAACTTTATAATAAAATGAATTTTTATTAAAAAGTTAAAAATTGGTTCCTCTCGTTATAACGACAAACTTAATACTGGATATTAATCTAAATCGAATATAAGATATTGATTTAATTTTATACATTCGGATCCTTATATTATACACCATGAAATATTTTATGTATGAAATATTCATGATACAAAAAGTTTTAAAATGCTAGAATAATAAAACTTTTATAAAGCCCTTATTCCGAAACTTCAAATCTATGCAATCCAATTAAAAAAAATCACTTGTGTATCATTTGTGAAATGCTTGTAGATTTTTGGATTATCCTATGATAGGCAAGGTGTTTTATATCTGCTAATGGGATAAAAGTCACCTAACCATTGGTGAAGTATAATTCACAATATTTTTTAGTTGGATGATTTGATCAAGAATCTTATGTGATAATGGTCACCTAAGCATGATAGACTTGAGGCATAGATAAGATTAACATTCCATTAAACATAAGATGTTTTGGATCCCATAAAATTCTAAGAATTACATAAGAGATGTAATTGGTTATCGTAACCTATTGATCAACATGATCACTTGTGTTGTGGGTCACCGTCTCAAATGATTATGTGTGATGTGGATCTTAGCTTTTCAATCTTAATTTAAAGGGTAATTAATATTAAACAGAATTATATCGAAGATATTAAAACGAATCTTATTATTTTGTAGATGACAATCCCGTCTATAACCACCTCCTCTGTCACCATTCGATCCATCCTCGAAAAAGAAAACTTGATCGGTGTCACACCCCGATCCTTGGCGGAATCGATCAAGGCGTGATATATTGTTCAAAGTCTCATGACAACTATGTTATAATATGATTAGATTCAATTAAGTACTAAGTATGCAAACAAGATCCACAACATACAAATACAAATCCAAATACAACAACATTTATTACATCAAATTTAAATAATCTTGTGGGTTTCTAAGGTACAACCTACTTTTCATCAACTTCATTCTTCAAATCTACATCATGGGTAAAAACAGGTCAACTACGAGAGTTGGTGAGTAATCTAGTTTTATTAAAGAAAATTGTGAGTTTGAATAATTTGAAATTTGTTTTCTTTTGAAGTTGGCAAGCAACTGTTATTGAGATAACAGTTTATAAATCAAAAATTGATTAACAAATGATAACAACAACAATAAGTCCTCACCCTATATATACACATATATGTATATATATATATATATATATATATATATATATATAAGATGGAGCATCTAATCATCATACACACTCAACCACGTGCAATCAATCACCTTAGCGTCCCAAGGCGGGGTGGTCAACCCAATAGCGCTATTATTGTCCATAACGTACCTCAAGAATACGGGCATAGTCATGGAGATTAGACTAAAAATGATAATGCGCTACAAGTACATGTAGCATAAACAAACAATAATTAATGATTCACGTATAAATGTCCCAACAATGTCTCAATTGTGATAAAATAATAAAATGAAGTTGAAAACATATTAGAACCACATGATACACCCCAAAAGTATTGAAAATTATAAAATATGGGGTAGATTACTCACATTAGTCCAATAAGGAATGTGCGTGTTGTACGATAGACGGCTCGAGTCAAAATGTCGTAGAACCTAATATAATTAATAGTTTTGGCTTAGGAATCGATAAACGGGAATATAGTATTAATAAAAATAATTAGACACATATTCTTATATTAGATGAATTAACAATAATCCAAATTTTGTTTTGAATATTAATGTATGTTAAATGAATTTTAAATTGAATTAATTACTTTGCTTAATTAATTTATATTTTCACTTTAGGCAAGATTTTAATAATTTTTTATTAAAATAATAACTAGTCAAATTATAAGTATTTACAGATTTTATATATTATAAACAATTATTTATATGAAATAATCATTAAAAATGCATTTTTACATGCTTAGATATTTAGGAAAATGGTTTTAAATACTAAACAGTAATGAAACATTCTTAAATTATCAGAAAATCATTATTTCATAAAATAGTAATTACTGTAAAATTTTCATATTTTTCTTAACTGCGTTAGTATTTATTTAGTATTTTAATAATTAAACCACAACAAATTTCGGGAAACATAATAAATGATTCCCAAAAATTCTGGAAAATTAACCATAATTTTCTAACATTATATTGAGCCTACTGTAAATAGTTTGGATATTTTCGACTATGGGAAGTATTTCTTATGTTTTTCATTATTAACTAATCAATAAAATCATAAATAATAGGAAAATATTAATAGAAATTCATTAGACTTTTTATTTATGATTAACATGTTATATATGATATTCTGATAAGGTTTATTAATATTTGGACATGTGTAGCTATTTATTATGAATTTAAACCATTAAATAATTATTAAATCAGGAAAAATAAGCAAACATTCTTACAAAAATCTGTAAATTTTGTCACGGAGTCTTTAAAATGTTAATAAAGTGCGAAAAATATAAAATCTAGTTTTTAACATACATAACTATATTTTGCAATTTATTTATCTACAACAAAATAAAATACAAAATAAGCATCAAACATTAATATAAATGCATGAAACTTTATAAATCCACTTTAATCAATATATGGGCTTTCCCAAAATATTCACAGAATTTATTGAGTGCAAAAAGTATTTTATGTGAATTATTGCCCTATTTTTTTACAATAATTATAGTAATTCAATAAAAATAAGTTATTTTCTAAAAATTTCCATAACTTCTTATTTTATTGATGGGATCCTGAGAAAAATCAGGTTTATGCATAAAATGAGTTTTAGATAGTTTGGTGGATTTAATTTGTTTCATTCATGAATTTGAGACTTTTAACAACATACCTTGATGAATGCTTCAAGAAGGATGAAGATTTGAGTATATTGGAGTGTTCTTGGCTGAAATATGAAGATTTCTAGGAGGAATTTCGAGATTGAGAGTGAGAGAAAGAATAGATATGGTTTGAGTGGTGATGAGAATAATGTGTTGGGAGAAAAATGAAAGGAAATATGATGGGAGGTGTGAGTGAGAGACAATGGGAATAAACTTTTACTTTTGGTGGTCTTCATAATTCCCCACTAACACAAGCATCTTAAGAGTTTTATAAAATTTAATGTAGTGTTTATAAAAATAGAGTTTTATAAAAAAAATAGGTTATTATTTGATTATAACAATCTACTTTGATTTGAAGTTTAATTATAGCATTCAAGTTTGATTTTTTTAATTTAATTAGAGCATCATACTTTGATTTGATTTTAATATGATATCATAATTTAATTTGATTATAGTTATAACGTTATACTATGCTATATTGCTATTAACGTCAATTTATATCGTATTGTATGGGTTTTGATCCTATTAGCGTCAAGTAAGCTCGAGTAGGGTTTATTAAATTTCCAATTGGGTTGGGTTGAACCGAATCCATTTTAGGCAGATGTCACAGCGTGGTGCCAATTTACCCTTGCGTCCAAATCGAACCACACCTTTCCATGGGGACACTTTTAACATGACCATGTCACCCACGGTAAATTCAAGCAGTTTGCGTCGCTTGTCGGCGTAACTCTTTTGTCGGCTACGAGCTGCGAGAAGGTTATAGCGAATCTGAGTGATTTTGTTGGTTGTTTCCTGGATAAGCTCAGGACCAACGGTTGGAGAATCCACTGTTGCGCGAGTCACGTGGGACTCGCCAATTTCATGCCAGCAAATAGGATATCGGTATTTACGGCCATACAATGCCTCAAATGGTGGCATCTTGATGCTAGAATGATAACTGTTATTATAGGAGAATTCCACCAACGGTAAATGAGAGTCCCAGTTTCCTCCGAAATCTAAGACACACGCCCTCAACATATCTTCGAGTGTTTGAATTGTCCTCTCAGATTGACCATCGGTTTGAGGATGATAGGCGGTACTGAGATCGAGGCGGGTTCCCATGGCTGCTTGAAGTGATTGCCAAAACCGAGAGAGAAATCTCCCATCACGATCTGAAATGATGCTGAGAGGGATGCCATGCCGACTAACTATCTCGTCGATGTAAATTCTAGCAAGTTGTTCGACCTTGAAATGTTCACGGATGGGAAGGAAATGAGTTGATTTAGTCAAACGGTCAATGATTACCCAAATGCTGTCGTGTCCCTTGGTGGTACGGGGAAGTTTGGTTACGAAATCCATGGCGATCGCTTCCCATTTCCACTCGGGGATTACCGGTTGGACCAATAGTCCAGAGGGTCGTTGATGTTCTGCTTTGACCCTGGAACATGTAAGACATTTGGCCTCGAATAAAGTAATATCCTTTTTCATTCCCGACCACCAATAATTGGTTCTCAGGCCATGATACATCTTGTCAGCACCAGGATGAATGGAATATCGAGTTTTATGGATTTCTTCCATCAGGAAGGTACGAAGATTGTCGCGATCTGGGATCCAGATGCGATCTTGATAATAGAAAATACCATCAGATTTACTTTCCAACTCCCCATCAATTCCCGTGGGCATGTCATTTTCGGTAATTGTCGAGTGTTGGGCTCCTCGAATTCGATCACTGAGATTGGACAAGATAGGAGAACATATTAGATAAAATGCTTTGGCATGCTCTTTTCGACTTAACGCGTCGGCTACCACGTTTGCCTTGCCCGGATGATAGCGTATTTCACATTCGTAATTATTTAGGAGTTCGACCCATCGTGTTTGTCTCATATTGAGTTCCTTTTGATTAAGAATATGATGCAAGCTCTTGTGGTCGGTGAAAATTACGCATTTAGTGTCGTAAAGGTAATGCCTCCAAATTTTAAGAGCAAAAACCACGGCACCGAGATCCAAATCATGAGTCGTATAATTCCTTTCATGGATTTTGAGTTGTCGCGATGCGTAAGCTATAACCTTTCCCCTTTGCATCAAAACACAACCTAGACCGAGATTGGAGGCATCACAGTATACCACGAAATCTTCGGATCCTTCAGGGAGTGTAAGAATCGGAGCGTCACACAATCTTTGTTTAAGGGTTTGGAAAGAGTCTTCTTGCTTGGATCCCCCAATCAAATGGCGTACCCTTGTAAGTGAGAAAAGTAAGCGGTAAAGCGATCTTTGAGAAATTTGAAATGAAACGCCGGTAATAGCCGGCTAAACCGAGGAATGACCGAATTTCCTTGGGGGTACGTGGGGCTTTCCAATTCTTGACTGCTTGAACTTTTACGGGATCGACTAAAATACCCTTGTCACTTACAATATGACCGAGGAATTGTACCTCATTTAACCAAAACTCGCATTTCGAAAATTTGGCATAAAGCTGATTTCCTTGCAATGTTTGGAGAGTTAGACGAAGGAGTCTTTCATGGTCTGCCTTTGTCTTGGAGTAAATGAGGATGTCATCAATAAAGACGATAACAAAACGGTCGAGATAAGGTTTAAATACCCGATTCATCAAGTCCATGAATGCGGCAGGGGCATTCGTTAGGCCAAAAGGCATAACGGTGAACTCGTAATGACCATAGCGGGTTCGGAAAGCGGTTTTGGGGATGTCTTCTTCCCGTACTCGAAGTTGGTGATAACCCGAGCAGAGGTCGATTTTTGAGAAGCATGAAGCTCCTTGAAGCTGATCAAAAAGGTCGTCGATCCGAGGTAACGGATATCGGTTCTTGATGGTCAATTTATTTAACTCCCGATAATCGATACACATACGAAACGAACCATTTTTCTTTTTAATGAAGAGAACCGGGGCTCCCCAGGGTGAAGTACTTGAAAGGTTTTCTGCAACCATGAACTAAAAACCTAAGTTCACATGCAACCTAGAAAAGATCTATGTTTTCTTTCTTTGAACATGTAACTAATTCCTAAAGGCCAAACAAAAAAAAAATAACTAAAAGAATAAATCAGAAAAACTAACCTTTAGTTTTAATCTTGAAGCTAAGCAGCACAAGTGTCCTGCCTCAAATGAGATCACACCCAGGGAGCTAGAGGGTGGACCGAAAATTCCAGAGAGAATAATAGAATTGAGCAACTGATAATGAGGTCTAGGGTCCCTATTTATAGGGAACCAAAAGGTAAAGCTAGAAACCCTAGCCGCAGCCCATTTTCCGGATTATGTGTACGCGCGCCGCGGCCTTTACATTGGCGCGCCGCGCGCCCCAATTCAAATGTCGAATTCGTACGGATATGTACGTGCGTCGCGGCCTTTACATTGGCACGCCGCGCGCCGCAATTCAACTATTGAATTCCTGCGGATATGTACGCGCGTCGCAGCCTTTACATTGGCGCGCCGCGCGCCGCAATTCAACTATTGAATTCGTACGACTTTAATCCCTGACCTCCTGATTAATCTAATTAATGCCACAGAAATTAATCCAATTGATTTCTGATTAATTATTAATCAATCAACATAGTTTCTAATTAATATATTATCACTTTAATATATTAACAAACCATATCTTTTATTTTTATTGATTTATTAATCCTATAATAAACCAACATTTCTCTCTACCGAACTTTCTACCAAACCTCCAGCTATGAGGGCAACCCAAATGGACTTTGCTTCTATTAATTAGGTAAATACAAATTATTAGTCATGGCTTAGACACCTAATCCAACAGTCTCCCACTTGGATAAGTCTATGACTATAATTACCAATTTAACCTTTGATTAATCAGCAACCTGCAGCTTCCTAGAAACTGCTGCCGAACTCTGACCTAGTCAGTTCTGTCCATAGATAAGTGATCAGATGATCCTCCGTCCAACAAGATATTTTCAGACATGAGACATGGATTGAGATCAATCTCTGTCTGACACACTGTTTCCCGATTTCCGATTTTGCTTATGACTTTTAGACTTCTAATTGAACGAATCAATTTAGTCCTGGCTGGCCAGCGCTTCAGTCAACTCCAAAATCATCGAGTGGCCAACAGATATCTGTTTCCCGTCTGGGTCAAGGGACGAATAAGCTTCGACTAATATGTTATATCTTTTACTCGACAAATCACCCACAACAGCACGTTTTATGACACCGAGTTACCGATGCGTTTTTGTACTATCAATGAGCAACCGCCTTGCAAATTATAACTCATATCTCTCCACTTTAAGACCATAAGATATTATCGTCTCAACATTGCTCGTGATATAATCCATGAAGAAATCCATTGAGCGCGGGTTTATCCAATACTCAAATCTCCATTTCCAAGTACTCATGAACGTTGCAGCAATCTTATTGCTATGTCTAACTCCTTAGACAATCTACAAACCAATTCATGACAGTCTTCCTTCATACTTACTCCCTAAGAGTATGAACGACTGCGGATGTTTGAATAATCCAATTATTCAGGAAGTAAACATGCAAAAGCGAAACATAAAATCTGACTGGCAGCTACTCCTGCTAATTACCAAGTCTCCACGAGGTAATCACCAAGTCGGATTTACCATAACTATTATCGGTTTCTTATTCTCTTTTAAACTTTCAATTCAAGCCTTTTATATTTATGTCTATGACCTTTTCACTCTTTCTATGTATCCAAGTGTCTAACACTTATACAATTTATGAAAGGTTTTCTGCAACTATGAACTAAAAATCCTAAGTTCACATGCAACCTATATAGATCTAGTTTTCCTTCTAATTAAACATATAACAATTCCTAAAAGGCCCAAAAAGAATTAAACTAAAAGAAAGATCAAGAAAAACCAACCTTTAGTGAATCTTGGAAGCAAAGCAACAGAAACCTCTTGCCTCAAATGTAGTCACACCCTAGCTTGGAGTTGTTGGCCGAAAATACCTTTAGAGAGAGCTTCAAAATCGTGGCTCTAGGGTTAGGGTGAGCCTCCCTATTTATAGGATCCAAATGGTGATCAGATAAACCTTAAAGATAAACCTTTTTGAATTCAAATTAAGATAAGCCTTTATCTTAATAATTCAAACCCTTTTATCCTCATTATCAAAATCGAAAATATATATGTTTCCATATATAATTTCGTTCACCACTCTCACTCACTCAACTGTCACTTACTCAACTATTGAATAATTACAGTTTTAGTCCCTGCACCTTAATTAATCAATTTAACTGCCAAATTAATTCCAATTAATTCCAGAAAAATTTCTAATTAATTATTATAGTTTCTAATTAATATATTATCACTTAAATATATTAATAAACTATTTATTTAATTTCTATTGATTTATTAATCACATAATAAATCAATCTTTCTCTCTACCGGACTTTCTGCCAATCCTCCAACTATGAGGGCAACCCAAATGGACTATGCTACTATTAATTAGATAAATACTAATTATTAGTCATGGCTTAGACACCTAATCCAACAGTCTCCCACTTGGATAAGTCTATGACTAAAATTACCAAGTTAACCTCTAATTAATTTAGCAACTGTAGCTTCCTAGAAACCGCTGCCGAACTCTGACCTAGTCAGTTCTGTCCAAAGATAAGTGAACATATGATCCTTCGTCCAACAAGATATTTTCAGACACGAGACATGGATTGAGATCAATCTCGGTCCGATACTCTGTTTCCCGATTTCCGATTCTGCTTATGACTTTAGAACTTCTAATTGAACACATCAATTTAGTCCAGGCTGGCCAACACTTTAGTCAACTTCAAAATCATCGAGAGGCCTACAGATATCTGTTTCCCATCAGGGTCAAGGAACGAATAATCTTTGACTCATATGCTTATATCTTTTACCAGTCAAATCATTCACAACAACACGTTTTATAACATCGAGTTACCGATGCGTTTTCGTATTATCAATGAACAACTGCCTTGTAAATTATAACTCATATCTCTCTACTTGAAGATCATAGGATATTATCGTCTCAATATTGCTTGTGATATAATCCATGAAACAATCTATTGAACGTGGGTTTATCCAATACTCAAATCTCTATTTCTAAGTACTCATGAATGTTGTAGCAATCCTATTGCTATGTCTAACTCCTTAGACAGTCTACAAATCAATTCACGACAGTCTTGATTCAATACTTACTTCCCAAAGTATGAGCGACTGTGGACCTTTCTGAATAATTAAATTATTCGGGAAGTAAAACATGCGAAAGCGAAACATAAAGATCTGACTGGCAGCTACTCTTGCTTATTACCAAGTCTCCACAAGGTAATCACCAAGTCTGGTCTTGTCATAAACTATTATCGGTTTCAAAAATTTCTTTTAAACTTTCAATTCTAATTTTACATCTATGTCTTTATGAACCTTACACTCTTTCTATGTATCCAAAGTATCTTATACTTGTACACTTTATTGCAGATGATCCAATCGGATGCTCATCCGATAACATCTCAATATGTTATCCTGTTAATTTCTCTCCTAACTCCATTATGGTAATGTGTACGGTGACTTCCTATGGTTTTGGGGTCTTTAGTCTACTTGACTGCACCCTAAGACTATTTCGAGGTGCTATGATGTGCCGGTGAACCACACGCGCTCCATCAGAATACCAACGAGACTCTTTAACCATGAAGTCCTTTAACATCATGTCCTGATGTTAATAATTACCACTTTGAAAATCTTTCAAATTAATACTATCACTTTCACCCTAATCATTTCCTAATGAATTCTCACTTGAGTTCAACCAATCCATCCAGTATTCCCAGCTAGGCAATGTCCTGAATCCAACTTACTATGCCCTAAGCATTAAGTTATCAGGACATGTTCACGACTTTATGATCGATCCAAAACTTGTGGAACCCGATTTAATCCTATTCCAAACCCTTTCGGAATCCAAGGATTATTTATAATCCTTTGTGTCATGATTTTTGAAAAACTATTTTCCTTTCAGAGACTTTTCTCGTGCATCTTGAATCTTATCAAGATCATGCTTACAATGGCTAGGTCTATGCTGGCGACTTCATCTTTCCAATAGATGACTGCGAATTACATGAGTATGTTGCACCTTCTTTATTTCTTTCATGCCAAGTCATCACACTTTGCAATGACAAGAAAAACATTTCCTAAGTCTATGCATCTTGAATCTCATCAAGAACATCTTGGCAGAATCTGGATCTATCTCATAGACGTTTACAACCACCTGAGTATGCCGTATTTCTATTAAGGCTTTCATAGCGATCCGTCTCTTAACACTAATTCATTACACTTCGTAATGAAAAGAGACGTTTCCTAGAACCATTATTTATCCCACATGTGGGGATAGTGGATAACGGCGACTCCCACTAGCTTTGACACGGTTATAGGCTATTCACAAAATCCAGGACTTATGGCACATTTTGAGAATCTAAACCTTTCTGACATTTTAATGGAAATCTTTCAGCCCTTTCTCAAAATCCAATCCTTTGGCATATTTTGAGAATCTGAGTATCCTTTTTTGCGAGATGCACGTGGGACGAAACCCGGGGCCATGTACCTTTTGTAATGGCATGCTCTATGTGTGTCCCTATTAGTGTGCCGGTAAACCACACATGCTCCACTAACGACTCACACTATGCCATGGAGAATCCTCTCGAATTTCATCTTCTATTGAGAGTGCTTTACTCGGAATCAATTGCTTGACTCTGAGTATCGACTCAACTAGATGCTCTGAAGGTATGTATATGTCCATGTTGCTTTCTTTTGATGATTCAGTTACTCCCACTGGTTTTTAAACCAGGTGTAAAATCAATCAAATTTTCACACAGTCCGTGTCTCGTCCTAAGGTCCTCTTATTTGGCAGCAGCCGGGCTCACCAATGCTTCCAAGTAGTCGGATTGCAAATCCGTACCAACTGCAGTGTTTTACCACCAATCGGTATGTCACCCTAATCACAACTACTTATGATGGTGATCAATACTACTGGTCAAGAGGAGATTATGTCAGTTGTAAAGCAGAAATCTGATTTCTGCTCCAAGCCTAGTGATGACTAAAAAGGTTCTTTCATTGCTAATCCTAAACTCATTTAGGACTGTCCCAACTCCCACTGTTTCCTTGGACCATGAGTTCTTTCTAAAAGAGCTCTTTAGTTACAGTGGGATAGCTAATGAGACGACAATGCTGATCAAGTTCAGCTGGTCATGAGGCTCAGATGAACACTATAAGACCCTGGACTTTCTATGTACAAGTAGGATAATCCCAGCTTTACATTTCAGGCAGTGTCTGCAAGACCTACTTAGTCTAGGATGTGGTCGGAGTATGGTTTATATGGACTGACTGGTATAGTGTTCATCTTATTGGAAACTAATTGGCAATGTATCTCATACACCGAGGATCGAACTGTTTCGACCAATGCTCCATTATCTTCCCTAAGACACATTATAACCATTAATATTCTTGGAAGAGAATGAACTATGAAACCTTTTCCTCAGTTTATGTTATCGCTCAGGTTCTGTGGAACTTGTACTTCCTTCGAAGTCCTTGAACTGTTCGAGGTTTCAATTCAATTGCTTATCCCGATTAGCAATGTCATATTCGTCATACCGAATGATGAATATCGTGAAGTACAAACAATTATGTTCTATATCAAGATTCTAGCAATACACAACAACAGGTGTGTCCGTTGCTCTTAATCTCAATGTCCTTTACATATCTATGTAAACTTATGACTTTGTTCAAGGCTTGCAATCTTCAGTTGACTCTAAGTCAACTGATTCCAAAATCCTATCCTCTGGATCTTTGGGTGATTCATTTCTTGCCACATGTGCTTTATAAAGAACTTAATCATCATCTGACTCCAAGTCAGATGATTCCAAAGTCTTGTCCAACTAGACCTTTGGTTGATTCATTTCTTGACACATTAAGAAATCAATTCATCAAGTGACTCTAAGTCAAATGATTCCAAGGTCCTGTCCAACTGGACCTATGGTTGAATTGATTCTTATAACTTTTGTATTAACAATCATAAATGACACAATTCTTGAATCCAAACACTTTGGATGTATCAACATTCAAGTTATTACTAATCATACATTCAACACATTCATATAAAATTTCAAGGATAATTTTAGACAACAGGTGTTAAAAGAAAATATGACAATTTTATTAAAAATAAAATCCTTGAACAATGTAATAGACAATGTCAAAAATGTATCTAAAGACTAATAACAATATTTAATATCTATCTAAACTTCAAAACTTGCACGAGCTGGAAATCCAATCCATATGTTCCTATGCACCAGAGTCCCGTGCCTTCTTGATTCCCTGCATACAAACCAAAATGCGACTGTCACATTATGTATCAAGAAATCTTGGAACAGGAGTTTTGAGATTTTAGATATACCTGAGCTTTCAAAAGAGTTGGAGCGTCTTCCAATCTTTCCGTGACTGTATCCGATTTAGCGGATTCCCAGTTTGAGACATGTCCAGTCGATCTTGACCGTTTCTTGTTACGTCTCTTTACTGGACTTAATCCAGAAGTAGCTGAGCCATTGGAGCTATGCCTGTCCAAGAGTGACTCGTATAAAGTCAACAGTGGACGCATTTCCATGAGGGTCTTTTTCTGGTTTTCCTTTCTATACGTCTGAATGAACAGATCGTACTCATTTGTCAGCGAAGCGAGTAGGATGTTAACACTCTCTTCCTGACTCATGGAATAACCAAGTTTATGCAATTCGCCTATGTACGCTTCAATCTGAAGAACATGCGAATTGACGCTACTTCCTGCTTTTAGCTTGCACTCTGCAAGTCTTTTGAAGATCCTGGTTCGTTCCTCTTCAACTGGTTTCTGGAACCTTTTCTCAACCAGTTGCATTAACTCATTTGGCCCCAAGGATTCAAAATCCTTGTGGAACTCGGGGTCAATGGTTGATAGCATGAGGTCACGAATCTCTTTGGATTCATCATAAGAACCTTTTATGATGACTTGTTCCGATGGAACTGGGATCGGATACTCAGTGAGATATAGCTTGCCAGCAATGCCGAGAGCCAGTCTCCAATTGCGAAGCCATTCTTTACAGTTGAGGCCAGTCAGCCTTTCCATATTTAGCAGGTGCATTCTGATGCTTTCAGAAATGGGTGAAGGAGGAGAAAGAGGAGAATTGACACTTGACATCTATAAAAGAAAATAGAATTTATTAGCTTAATTGGTCCTTTTTAAATAATTACCCAATATGTTATTTAATAAGGTTAGGATCCAAAATACCCCAACTATGGTATGAAGAGGGATGCCGTAATCACAACATAATGGTCATTAAGGTAGATAAACACTTATCAATTTCATCTTATGAAATTCCTAGATCTGTTGAGATTCATTAAACTCTTCAATGGCATGTTTAATCTCGGATGTGCTCCACTGTTTGTGACTGGGATGCCGAGGATCACAAACTGGATGTGAATAACCATGCAAATTAGCTTGGTACTCTCGGGTTAATTATCATCTCTAATTGATGTGCCGGTAAACCACACACGCTCCATCAACAATGATAATAACCGGGAAAACCATTGCAACTCTTTATGAACCCCTATTGGCATGCCGGTAAACCACACACGCTCTACCAATGTTTCATAAAGTGCAATGTGCAATTTCATGGATTAGCACCAATTCACATTTTTCCTAAAGTAACTAGATTTGGGTTTTATTAAGTGTTCTAGTACTTTGAATCATTAACTTTTAGTGATTATTAGGTGGTCCTATCAAACATGTTCGGCTAACGACCTTCCACTGATTAGGCGAGCGGTGGGCGAGAGTGTTCACCCATTAGACCGCCATTTTATAGGCAGTCTCCTTATACCCATTTTATAGACCAGCTTCGTGAATGAGGCCTACTAATGATTTGACTAACCATTTTAATCTTATACATATAATAATAACTCCCTAATTATAATATATATAAGATGTAATTTTTTAAACCATTTAAAAAATTGTTTCTGGTTTATCTTTTAATTTATTGCCAATTTAAACTATTAAATTTCAAATTAAATTAAACCTTAAAATCGATTTTAATTATCTTTTAATTAACCAATTAATTAAATTAATTAAATTTGATATTTTAAACATTTTAAAATATTTTAGGATTTATCTATTTAATGTTCGCCAATTTAAAGCAATTAAATTTTAAATTAAATTAAATCTTTGAATTATCTTTTAATTACCAATTAATTAAATTAATTCAAAAGTAGATAGGTTTTTATCAAATTAATCAAATTAATTAAAACCTATCCTAATCCCTTAAATTTCGATTTTTAGGATAAAGGGTTTTAAGGTTTATCTTTTAAACAATTTAAAGTTACCAAAAATAGAATACCTTCTAACCTAATCCACAAAAAATCGCCAAATCATAGGGGAGGGGCTAGGGTTTCTAAAACAAACCCTAAATTTCGAAATTGGCCACATTAGGGTTTATAAACAATTAAACCCTAATTTTCAGGAAAGCGGTTATAGCAATTTAACAAGAAAAACAACCAAATAGCTCTGATACCACTGAAAGGTTTTCTGCAACTATGAACTAAAAATCCTAAGTTCACATGCAACCTATATAGATCTAGTTTTCCTTCTAATTAAACATATAACAATTCCTAAAAGGCCCAAAAAGAATTAAACTAAAAGAAAGATCAAGAAAAACCAACCTTTAGTGAATCTTGGAAGCAAAGCAACAGAAACCTCTTGCCTCAAATGTAGTCACACCCTAGCTTGGAGTTGTTGGCCGAAAATACCTTTAGAGAGAGCTTCAAAATCGTGGCTCTAGGGTTAGGGTGAGCCTCCCTATTTATAGGATCCAAATGGTGATCAGATAAACCTTAAAGATAAACCTTTTTGAATTCAAATTAAGATAAGCCTTTATCTTAATAATTCAAACCCTTTTATCCTCATTATCAAAATCGAAAATATATATGTTTCCATATATAATTTCGTTCACCACTCTCACTCACTCAACTGTCACTTACTCAACTATTGAATAATTACAGTTTTAGTCCCTGCACCTTAATTAATCAATTTAACTGCCAAATTAATTCCAATTAATTCCAGAAAAATTTCTAATTAATTATTATAGTTTCTAATTAATATATTATCACTTAAATATATTAATAAACTATTTATTTAATTTCTATTGATTTATTAATCACATAATAAATCAATCTTTCTCTCTACCGGACTTTCTGCCAATCCTCCAACTATGAGGGCAACCCAAATGGACTATGCTACTATTAATTAGATAAATACTAATTATTAGTCATGGCTTAGACACCTAATCCAACAATTTATTGTAGATGATCCTATCGGAAACTCTTCCGATGATATCTCAATTTGTCATTCTGTCATTCTGTTTCACAACTCCATTCCGGTGATGTGTACCGTGACTGCCCATGGTTCTCGGGTCTTTAGTCCACATGACTACACCCTAAGACAATTTCGAGGTGTCATGATGTGCCGGTGACCCACACGCGCTCCATCAGAAACCAACGAAATTCTTTAACCATGAAGTCCTACAGCACCACGTTCTGGTGTAAACAATTACCGATTTGAAAAACCCTTTCAAATCAATTACCCTAATCATTTCCCAATGATTTCTCACGTCTGTTCAAAAAATCCATTCAGTATTCTCAGCCAGGCAATATCCTGAATCCAACTTACAATGCTCTAAGCATTAAGTCATCAGGATATGTTCATAACACTTCTGATTTGTCCAAGAGGCTCGAGGAACCTGATGTAATCTCATTCCAAGCACTTTCGGAATCCTAAGATTACCAATAATCCTTGTGTCATGATTTCCAGAAACCATTTCCTTTCAGGAACTCTTTCTTATGCATCTTGAATCCCATCAAGATCATATTTTCAACGGCTAAGTCAATACTGTCAGTTTCATCTATTTGATAGATGTCTATGAACTACGTGAGCATGCTGCACCTTCTTTGTTTCTTTCATGCCAATTCATTACACTTTGCAATGACCGGAAACTCCATTCCTGGGGTTATGCATCTTGAATCTCATCAAGATCATATTGGCAGAATTCTGATCTATCTAATAGATGTTCACAACCACCTGCGTATGTTGTATCTCTTAAAGTCTTTCATAGCGAACCGTTTCTTAACACCAAGTCATTACACTTTGTAATGATAAGAGACGTTTCCTAGAACCAGTATGTAACCCACATACAATGATAGCAGATAACAACGATGCTCCCACTGGCTTTGACACCGTCATATGACTCTTTCGGACTATTCACAAAATCCAGAACTTATGGCACATTTTGCGAAACCAAAATCCAAACCTTTCTGACATATTAAAGGAAATCTTTCAGGCTATTCACAAAATCCAAACCTTTTGGCCTATTTTGAGAATCCGAATATCCTTTCTTGCGAGATGCCCATGGGACGAATCCCGGGGCCATGTACCTTTTGTAATGGCATGCTCTATGTGAGTCCATATTAGTGTGCCGGTAAACCACACACGCTCCACTAACGACTCACACTATGCCACGCAGAATCCTCTCGGATTTCATCTTCTATTGAGAGTGCTTCATTCGGAATCAATTACTTGACTCCAAGTGATGACTCAATCAACCAGATGTTCTGTAAGTACATTTCTATGTTCACTTCTTTTGATGATTCAATTACTCCCACTGGTTCCTAGACCAGTTGTAAAGATCAATCAAACTGTCACATAGACTGTGTCTCGCGGTAAGGTTCTCTTATTTGGCAGCAACTGGGCTCACCAATGCTTCCAGCAGTCGGATTACTTATTCGTACCAACTTTAGTGTTTTACCACTACCCGGTATATCACCCAAATCATAACTCCTTATGACAGTGACAATAACTACTGGTCAAGCGAAGAGAGGGTATGTCAGGTTTAACAGGAATCTAATTCCTGGTCAAGTCCCAGTGGTGACTAAAGGTTCTTTCACTTGGCTAATTCCTGAACTCATTCAGAATTATTCTTACTCCCACTGTTTCCTTAGAACTTGAGTTCTTTCTAAAAGTACTCTTCTTTCAAAGGATAACCGGAGTGGCCAATGAAATGACATTGCTGATTAGTTTCAGGCTTGTCATGAGATTCAGACGAATGCTACATGACCCTGGACTTTCTATGTACTAGTGGGATGATCCCATCTTTACATTTCAGACAGTGTCCACATAACCTACTTAGTCTAAGATGTGGTCGGAATATGGCATATGCGGTCTGACTGGTTGAATATTCAATTCATTGAAATATTAGTCGGAAATGTATCCAGTGTATCTTATACACCGAGGATCAAAACTATTTTGATCAATGCTCTATCATCTTCCCTAAGACACATTATAACCATTAGTGTTCTTGGAAGAGGTTAAACTGTGAAACTTTTTCTCAGTCTCTGTTGTTACTCAGGTTCTGTTGATCTTATACTTCCTTTGAAATCCTTGAACCCTTCAAGGTTCCAATCAATCGCTTATTCCGAATGCGAAGCCATATTTGTCAAACCATTTGGCAAATATCATGAAGCATAACTAATTGTGTTCTGTTCAAATATTCGAGCAATACACAGTAACTTATGTGTTTGTTGCTCAAAATCTTAATACCTTTACATCTCTATGTAAATTTATGACTTTGTTAATATTGTTCAAGACATGCAATCATCACCTGACTCCAAGTCAGCTGATTCCAAAATCCTATCCATTGGATCTTTGGGCGATTCCTTTCTTGCCACAATTAATTTTATTAAGCACTCAATTCATCATGTGACTCTATGTCAAATGATTCCAAAGTCCTGTCCAACTGAACCTTTGGTTGAAGTGATTCTCATAAAATTCACTTTAACAATCATAAAGAACACAATTTAAAAAATCCAATCCCATTGGATGTATCAACATTCAAGTTATTACCATTTACGTCATCAACACATTCACACAAACATTTCGAGGATAATTAAAACAATCAAAAGAAAATCAACATTTTATTAAAACACAAAAACCCTCGAACAATGTACTGTGTGAAAACAATGTCGTTTGCATCTAATAATCTAATAACAAGATTGTAATATCTAACTAAACTTCAAAACTGCATGAGCTGGAGATCCAATCCAAAAGGCTCCTATGCGTCAAAGTCCTGTACCCTACTGATTCCCTGCATACAAACCAAACGTGACTATCACATTATGTATCAAGGAATTATGGATCAGGAGTTTCGAAGTTTTTAGATAAACCTGAGTTTCTAGAGATTTTACCTTGGAGCATTTTCCAATCTTTCCGTGGCTGTATCCGATCCTATGGATTCCCAGTCTAAGACATCTCAGAACATGTCCAGACGATCTGGAACGTTTCTTGCTGCGTCTCTTCACTGGACTCAATCCAGAAGTAGCTGAACCAGTGGAGCAATGCCTGTCCATGAGTGACTTGTATAGGGTCAACAGAGAACGCATTTCCACAAAAGTCTTTTTCCGGTCTTCCTTTCTATACGTTTGAATGAACAGATCGTACCTATTAGTCAGCGAATCAAGCAGGATCTTAACACTCATTTCCTGACTAATTGGATGACCAAGTTTGTACAATTCGCCTATGTATCTCTCAATCTTGAGAACATGCGAAACGAGGCTACTTCCTTCTTTTAGCTTGCACTCTGCAAGTCTTTTGAAGATCCTAGCTCGTTCCTCTTCAACCGGTTCTTGGAACTTTTCCTCAACCAGTTGTATTAACTCATACGGCCCTAGGGATCCAAAATCCCTGCGGAACTCGGGCTTAATGGTCAATAGCATGAGGTCACGAACTTCCTCGGATTCATCAAATAATAGGTCATGCTCATCATAAAGACCTTTTGTGATGACATGTTTTGGTGGAACTGGGATCGGGTACTCAATGAGGTGTAGCTTTCCAGCAATAACAAGAACCATTCTCCAATTGCGAAGCCATTCCACATAGTTAAGGCCAGTCAGCCTTTCCATATTTAGCAGGCGCTTTCTGATGCCCTCAGAAATGGGTGAATGAGGAGGAGGATGAGAATAGACACTCGATTCAGACATCTATAAAAGGAAATAGAATTTATTAGTTTAATTAATCCTTTTTAAATAATTACCCAATTTATTATTTAACAAGGCTAGGTCCCAAAATACCCCAACTATGCTGTGAAGAGGGATGCCGTAGTCACAACACAGTGGTCATTAAGGTAGATAACTTTTATCAATTTCAGTCTTATGAAATTCCTAGATCTGTGAGACTCATTGAACTGTTCAATGGCATGTTTAATCTCGGATACGCCCCACCGTTTGTGACTAGGATGCCGAGGATCACAAACCGGGTGTGAATAACCATGCAAATTAGCTTGGTACTCTCGGGGTCCATTATCATCTCAAATTGATGTGCCGGTTAACCACACACGCTCCATCAACAATGATAACACCCGGGAAACCCATTGCCACTCTTTATGAACCCCCATTGGTGTGCCGGTAACCCACACACGCTCCACCAACGTTTCATAAAGTGCAATGTGCAATTTCATGGGTTAGCATCAAATTCACATTTTTTAAAGTAACTAGATTGGGAATTCTTGTACGGGTTCTAGTACTTTTATCATTATACTTTTAATGATTAAGCGGTCCTATCAAAACTGTTCGGCTAACGACCCTCCACTGATCAGGCGAGCGGTGGGTGAGAGTGAACACCCATTAGACCGCCATTTTATAGGCAGTCTCCTTATACCCACTTTATAGACCAGCTTCGTGAATGAGGCCTACTAATGATTTGACTAACCAATTTATCTTATACATATAGTATTAACTTTTAATAATATATATAAGATTTATTTTAAATCTTTTAAAATATTCCAGGTTTATCTTTTAATTTCCTGAAATTTAACTATTAAACTTCAAATTAAATTAAACCTTTAATTTGATTTAATTTATCTTTTAATTAAACTATTAATTAAATTAATTAAATCTTGATATTTTAAACCTTTTAAAATATTTTAGGATTTATCCTTTAATTTTCGAAATTTAACCATTAAATTAAAATTAAATTAAATTCCTTGAATTATCTTTTAATTAAACAATTAATTAAATTAATTCAAATATAGATAGGTTTTTCCAAATTAATCAAATCAATTTAAACCTATCTTAAACCCCTAATTATCGAATTCAAACAAACTGGGTTTAAGGTTATCCATTTAATTAACCAATTAAAGTTACCAAAAATAGAAAACCTCCTAAAACCCTAATAGGCAAATCGAAAAAAAGGGGGGAGGGGCTAGGGTTTCAAAAACCCTAAACCCTAAAAACGAAATCAGGCCCAAAAGATTTATAAACAATAAACCCTAATTAGGAAAACTATTACAGCCATTCAATAAGAAAACAACCAAATGCTCTGATACCACTGAAAGGTTTTCTGCAACCATGAACTAAAAACCTAAGTTCACATGCAACCTAGAAAAGATCTATGTTTTCTTTCTTTGAACATGTAACTAATTCCTAAAGGCCAAACAAAAAAAAATAACTAAAAGAATAAATCAGAAAAACTAACCTTTAGTTTTAATCTTGAAGCTAAGCAGCACAAGTGTCCTGCCTCAAATGAGATCACACCCAGGGAGCTAGAGGGTGGACCGAAAATTCCAGAGAGAATAATAGAATTGAGCAACTGATAATGAGGTCTAGGGGTCCCTATTTATAGGAAACCAAAAGGTAAAGCTAGAAACCCTAGCCGCAGCCCATTTTCCGGATTATGTGTACGCGCGCCGCGGCCTTTACATTGGCGCGTCGCGCGCCCCAATTCAAATGTCGAATTCGTACGGATATGTACGCGCGTCGCGGCCTTTACATTGGCGCGCCGCGCGCCGCAATTCAACTATTGAATTCCTGCGGATATGTACGCGCGTCGCAGCCTTTACATTGGCGCGCCGCGCGCCGCAATTCAACTATTGAATTCGTACGACTTTAATCCCTGACCTCCTGATTAATCTAATTAATGCCACAGAAATTAATCCAATTGATTTCTGATTAATTATTAATCAATCAACATAGTTTCTAATTAATATATTATCACTTTAATATATTAACAAACCATATCTTTTATTTCTATTGGTTTATTAATCCTATAATAAACCAACCTTTCTCTCTACCGAACTTTCTACCAAACCTCCAGCTATGAGGGCAACCCAAATGGACTTTGCTTCTATTAATTAGGTAAATACAAATTATTAGTCATGGCTTAGACACCTAATCCAACAGTACTAGGGCGGATAAATCCCTTATCGGTTAATTCTTGGAGCTGACTTGCCAATTCTTGTATCTCGGTTGGAGCCAACCGATATGGAGACTTGGCTATGGGAGCAGCCTCAGGAACGAGATCGATGCGGAACTATAGCTCACGTACTGGAGGGTGTCCAGATACGTCATCGGTAAAGATGTCGGGAAAGTCTCGTACAATCGGAATATCTTCGATCTTCTTTTCTTTGACCTTTGTTTCCACCACATGGGCTAAGAAAGCCATGTATTCTTTACGTAGATATGATCGAGCTTGAGTACATGACATAAGACTAAGCTTTTTTGAACGAGTCTTGCCATAAATACGAAGACTTTGACCGTCGGCAAGAGGAATACGAATAAACTTCTCGTAACATACTATTTCAGCATGGTTTTGGGATAGCCAATCCATTCCCACGATGATGTCGAAGCTACCAAGTTCCATAGGAACTAAATTGACAGAAAATTTATTACCGCAAAAATCGAAAGTGCAATCTTGGATGACTGCATTGAGTGAAATGTATTTTCCATTGGCGACTTCTACGGTAAAGTGTTCATCAAGAATCGTGCTAGGTGTGTGAAGTATGGGTTCAAATTCCAAAGACACAAAACTTTTATCGGCACCTGAATCAAAAAGTACTGACGCGTAGCAGTCATTTATGAGAAACGTACAATTTACGACCTTGTTATCGGTCTGTGCTTGGGTTGCGGTAATGACAAATGCTCGGCCTTTGGGAGCTGGAACCTGCATTGTTGGATTTGCCTGGGCTTGAGTGTTAATGATATTGACAAGCCTAGGACACGTGTTTCTGAAATGGGTAGGGTCACCACAGTTGAAGCATGTTCCAGTTGGATATCGGGTTTGTGTTTGCTGATTTGAGGGTAGAGCGAATGGTCGCTGAGTTTTTGGTGCACGGCATGTGTCCGCCAAGTGGCCATAGCGACCACAAGTCGTACAAAGGCGACACGGGCTGGTGGTCATATGGTGATAGTTACAGTGGTTACAGAGGGGGTCGTAATGCCATGTATGAGAAACACGCATATGGACTTGTGAGTTATTTGTAAATTAATTATGGAAATTAAGTTTTTAGACATTGTTGGGTAAAATGATTGTAAAACACTTGTTGGGCCATGGTTAGGAGTGTTGGGCACCTTTTGGGCTTTCCATGGGTACTAAATGTGAAGCATTTTGCAATTGCGTGGGCCCCCACAATACTAAGTTTTCACATGTTTTTTGCCACTTCAAGGCCCATTAGGGAACTTAATAGTCCAATGAGTTGGCCATTTTGGAGTGTATCCTTTCGGATACGTTTGATAAGGTCGGGTAGTTTGATGGCTCAAAAGTAATGTGAATGACGCGCTTTGGCCTATAGGTTTGGGAACTCTCGCCTTTGGTCCCCAGGTAAGCAAACTGGTCCCTCGGTTGATTGGGATGTATACGAATGCTTACCTAGTCAGGACTTTCGGGCTACCGGCACCTCCCCCTTCCAGTTACTACGCGTCCATTTCTTTGATCCTACTCAACTAGAGTGGATGACTTTTAATTTCCTATGAGCTCTAAGGAATATATATGTATATAAATTTTTATTTTAAAACCATTTGAGTATGTGTGTGATTTTAAGAGAAAGAGGAGAAAATTGACAAGTGTATGCACACATATAAGTGTTGGGGATAATACGTAAGCACATGAGGGAGCAATTAGCACACAAAGGTATTCCTAGGATTTTCTAAGTGCGAATTGCATACAGTTGTGTGTGTATTTTATAAACTAGCATACGAGAGGACCCTAGAGGCTATAGACTAGGTCAAGGAAATTAACCTAATTCCCTATAGTCAAGGGCTCTGATACCAATCTGTCACACCCCGATCCTTGGCGGAATCGATCAAGGCGTGATATATTGTTCAAAGTCTCATGACAACTATGTTATAATATGATTAGATTCAATTAAGTACTAAGTATGCAAACAAGATCCACAACATACAAATACAAATCCAAATACAGCAACATTTATTACATCAAATTTAAATAATCTTGTGGGTTTCTAAGGTACACCCTACTTTTCATCAACTTCATTCTTCAAATCTGCATCATGGGTAAAAACAGGTCAACTACGAGAGTTGGTGAGTAATCTAGTTTTATTAAAGAAAATTGTGAGTTTGAATAATTTGAAATTTGTTTTCTTTTGAAGTTGGCAAGTAACTGTTATTGAAATAACAGTTTATAAATCAAAAATTGATTAACAAATGATAACAACAACAATAAGTCCTCACCCTATATATACACATATATGTATATATATATATATATATATATATATATATATATATATATATATATAAGATGGAGCATCTAATCATCATACACACTCAACCACGTGCAATCAATCATCTTAGCGTCCCAAGGCAGGGTGGTCAACCCAATAGCGCTATTATTGTCCATAACGTACCTCAAGAATACGGGCATAGTCATGGAGATTAGACTAAAAATGATAATGCACTACAAGTACATGTAGCGTAAACAAACAATACTTATACAAATAATGATTCACGTATAAATGTCCCAACAATGTCTCAATTGTGATAAAATAATAAAATGAAGTTGAAAACATATTAGAACTACATGATACACCCCAAAAGTATTGAAAATTATAAAATATGGGGTAGATTACTCACATTAGTCCAATAAGGAATGCGCGTGTTGTACGATAGACGGCTCAAGTCAAAATGTCGTAGAACCTAATATAATTAATAGTTTTGGCTTAGGAATCGATAAACAGGAATATAGTATTAATAAAAATAATTAGACACATATTATTATATTAGATGAATTAACAATAATCCAAATTTTGTTTTGAATATTAATGTATGTTAAATGAATTTTAAATTGAATTAATTACTTTGCTTAATTAATTTATATTTTCACTTTAGGCAAGATTTTAATAATTTCTTATTAAAATAATAACTAGTCAAATTATAAGTATTTACAGATTTTATATATTTTAAACAATTATTTATATGAAATAATCATTAAAAATGCATTTTTACATGCTTAGATATTTAGGAAAATGGTTTTAAATAATAAACAGTAATGAAACATTCTGAAATTATCAGAAAATCATTATTTCATAAAATAGTAATTACTGTAAAATTTTCATATTTTTCTTAACTGCTTTAGTATTTATTTAGTATTTTAATAATTAAACCACAACAAATTTCGGGAAAAATAATAAATAATTCCCAAAACTTCTGAACAATTAACCATAATTTTATAACATTATATTGAGCCTACTGTAAATATTTTGGATATTTTCGACTATGGGAAGTATTTCTTATGTTTTTCATTATTAACTAATCAATAAAATCATAAATAATAGGAAAATATTAATAGAAATTCATTAGACTTTTTATTTATGATTAACATGTTATATATGATATTCTGATAAGGTTTTATAATATTTGGACATGTGTAGCTATTTATTATCAATTTAAACCATTAAATAATTATTAAATCAGGAAAAATAAGAAAACATTCTTACAAAAATCTGTAAATTTTGTCATGGAGTCTTTAAAATGTTAATAAAGTGCGAAAAATATAAAATCCAGTTTTTAACATACATAACTATATTTTGCAATTTATTTATCTACAACAAAATAAAATACAAAATAAGCATCAAACAGTAATATAAATGCATGAAACTTTATAAATCCACTTAAATCAATATATGGGCTGTCCCAAAATATTCTCAGAATTTATTGACTGCAAAAAGTATTTTATGTGAATTATTGCCCTATTTTATTGCAATAATTATAGTAATTCAATAAAAATAAGTTATTTTCTAAATATTTCCATAACTTCTTATTTTATTGATGGGATCCTGAAAAAAATCAAGTTTATACATAAAATGAGTTTTAGATAGTTTGGTGGATTTAATTTGTTTCATTCATGAATTTGAGACTTTTAACAACATACCTTGATGAATGCTTCAAGAGGGATGAAGATTTGAGTATATTGGAGTGTTCTTGGCTGAAATATGAAGATTTCTAGGAGGAATTTCGAGATTGAGAGTGAGAGAAAGAATAGATATGGTTTGAGTGGTGATGAGAATAATGTGTTGGGAGAAAAATGAAAGGAAAGATGATGGGAGGTGTGAGTGGGAGACAATGGGAATAAACTTTTACTTTTGGTGGTCTTCATAATTCCCCACTAACACAAGCATCTTAAGAGTTTTATAAAATTTAATGTAGTGTTTATAAAATAGAGTTTTATAAAAAAATAGGTTATTATTTGATTATAACAATCTACTTTGATTTGAAGTTTAATTATAGCATTCAAGTTTGATTTTTTTTAATTTAATTAGAGCATCATACTTTGATTTGATTTTAATATGATATCATAATTTAATTTGATTATAGTTATAACGTTATACTATGCTATATTGCTATTAACGTCAATTTATATCGTATTGTATGGGTTTTGATCCTATTAGCGTCAAGTAAGCTCGAGTAGGGTTTATTAAATTTCCAATTGGGTTGGGTTGACCCGAATCCATTTTAGGCAGATGTCACAATCGGACCCAACTTTCTTGATTGGTTCAGACAACTGAGGATTGTCCTCAAACTTGAGAAAAAAGACTATGTCCTTGATGAACCTATCCCGGAAGAACTCCCCGCCAATGCCTCTAAGCAATAGAAAGAGGCTCGAACAAAACATGTGAATGATTCGCTTGAAGTGGCTTGCATCATGCTTGCCACTATGTCTCTCGAGCTTCAGAAAACTTTTGAGTTTTATGAAGCACTTCATATGATCAAGAAACTGAAATTATGTTTCAGGTTCAGGCTAAGCAAGAAAGGTTTGAGACATTAAATGCTTTCATAGGCTGTAAAATGGTCAAGGGTTCTTCTGTGAGTGCTCATGTACACAGAAAAAAAAGGTTACACTGAGCAGCTTGCTCGCCCCAGTTTCCCTTTTGGTGATGAGCTAGCAACGGATGTGATCCTTGCCACTTTGCCAAAGTCATTCAACCAATTCGTGTTGAACTTCACTATGAAAGACTGGGAAAGGAGCATTAATTAGGTTCACTCGATGCTCAAAATGTCTAAGGCAACATCAAGAAGTCCGGGAATTAAGTGTTGATGATCCGCGTGTTGGATTAAGGTGTCTAAGCAATAACTATAATTTAGAAGTATACTTAATTTGACACCAACACGGTCCTTTTGGGTTGCCCTTATAACTGCCAAAGGACTAGATGATTAATTAAGAGAGAGAAATATTGATCTATTAATATATTATGAGAATAATATATTAATTAGAAATCATATTATTTAATTAATAATTGATCAAAAATTAATTAGAATTAATTTTGGGATTAATTGGATTAATTAATAGTGTAGGGGCTGAATTGTATTTGTTCAATAGTTGAGCAATGAATAAGCTAGAAACTCTATTGGGTTGGACGAAATCCAAAGCCTTGTGGATTTTGCAGCCCATGGTAGTGTTTATGGCAGTGATAAGCAGATCCCTTTATCTGATAAAAACCTAATCATATCAGGAACTTAAATAAGGCAGTTATACTCCTTATTTGAAAGACCTGTATTCCATTTATTGCATTTAGTTATAATTGTTGTGAATTCTATGATTTTTGGTAGTTAAAAAAAACTAAGAAAAACTTTAGTTACAATTTCATATGAAAATCAGCATTTTGTGATGTTTTTAGAAAAATCATAATTAATTATAGGAACATTGTTTGGACCTCAAACTAGTGCACAAAGTTTACAAATTGAGTCTAGTACGATTCTTAAAAATAGTTGTAAGCTTGAAAGTGGAGTTATATATGGTTAAAAATGCAATCTTCACTAAGTAGTTCGAAATTGACAGATTAGATAGTCTGTTTTCAAAAAATCATAATAAATCATAGAAAAATCGTATAAATACGTACCATACATCCCTGGAAAGGTATTGAGATGAATTTTCTGAATATCAAATAAAAACGTGAATTTAATGGGTTTAAGATCGGCTAAACCAGTCATGAACAGACTGATTCTAGAAGGCCTTTAATTTCAACAAAATTATATTATTAAAATCTTTTGTCAAAAGTTTCATGCCATTTTTTATTCAAGAATTCAAGTATAAATAACCCCCAAAACATCTCATAAACCACACCAACAAATCTCAATCCAATATATAGAGGTTTCTAAGCACTAGAGTGTAAGAAGTGAGCGGAAGGAAGCTCAAAAGCCTAGCGAAGAAGTTATAGGTTCCGACGACTGGTCATAATGTAACTACAAACTTTTCTATAGCTTAATTAGGTATTGTAAAATAGTTTTTGTGTTAAGAAGTAGAATATTTAATAAGTATAACATATGTTATATTATACTCATTTCTAACAATAGTAAACAAAAACCTTAAAATGTCGTTATTATAACAATTCGTAATTCCGAAAATAATACCGATTGATTTACTTACGAGGACGGTGACTAGGCCGATTACTTGGGATCTGGTTGTTGGATTTTCCGAAAGGCTAAAATGCTGAAAGGATCCTGCCACCCCATCTAATCTTCTACCTGGCTGTTCTTTACTTGATAAATCATGGAGTATCATATTGGAATTACTGAAGGGTTTAATGATGCGACTACAATATAGTTAAGGATTAAGAAATGATAGATTTCTTATTATGTTAACAGTTAAAGTTGAAGGAAATACAAAGCCGAGAAAGATAAACGATATAGTCAACTATAATCAGGTGAGTCTTCTCACTATACTATAGGTGATATTGCATGCGTAGGAAGGAAGATATGTTAGACTAAGGTGATCTTACCTGTTATGATAATTGTATGAATTATTGCTATGATAATGATTGTTTGTGGACGGAACGGGATAGCCCGCGAGCCAATAGGCGGAACGGGAATAGCCTGCGAGTCATTAGACAGAACGGGAACTGCCCGTGAGTCTTCAGGCGGAACAGGGATAGCCCGCGAGTCTCACAGACATATGAATGGTTATTATGTGTTGTATGTTATGTGATGGATCGTATGATATTTTGAGGAACTCACTAAGCTTTGTGCTTACCCCGTTGATATTTAACATTTTCAGATAATGGCAGAGACAGAGGGAAGGCTCCAACCTGACGCACCACATTCCACTATTTCCAAGACTTCCGCTACTTTATAAATAATTTATGTGAAGAATAAAGGACATGAGTTTCTATATGTATTTTGCTAAAATCAATACTATGGCTGATTTCTCTATTTGTAAAATATCCATTTATAAATCAATATTTGGTTTTCAAAAAGAAAAATTTGACTTGAAAATCTAAGGCGTTACAAGTTGGTATCAGAGCCTTAGTTTGAGGGATTTAGATAAACTTTCGGGTAAATCTGAACTCAAACTGAGGACTGAGAGTTTTACAAAAAAAAAAAAAATTTAGAATTTTAAAAAGAAAAGGAATGCGATGCGTGCGGTCAGCCGGAGCTTAAGTGAGTAAATGATTCTCAAAATATCTGCATTCATGTATATGCTAGAAACTTGATATGATAAAGAGTATACTAAGGATTCACTCAGGAATTGCATGTTATAATTGCATGATTTAGGATGTCTGATTGCCTTATATGATGACAATTATGTGCAACTGAAACTATGCTTATACTGTTAGAAAGTTAAATGAACGCTTGAATTGCATGTAGTTAATATCAGATGGCTTTGGAATTAGTTATCTGACTTTATTAGTTGTTCCTTGTCTGGTGGTGACATTAGGATAAAATTACTTATTCAACTGTATATTTTATCCTTAAAATTATGTGTGAAATAAGCGTCAACAAAACTACCTAATGGCATCAGCAAACGTTTTTTTCTCTTTTATCACAAGTATGATAAAGAAACTCTAGGAAGTGTAAAAAGAAGTGTTCAATGTACAAACCGTATAAACAAGAACCGTATAGTAATAAGAGACTATATAGTAATTTTGGAAGGACGTTTGGTACAAGTAAGAATAGGTGTGGAAGATAGTACAGGGCCCGTACCACCGAAAGCACAGGATTCTTACATGTAACAGAGTCAGTCGCCAAAACTCCTATAAAGTCGGGTTGGTAGGGTAACCACATATAATGAGCATGGGCTCACCATCTTGTTTGTACAATCAGAATGGTGGTGATTACAAGAAGCAATGGTAATGGTTCTGGGTCTAGTGAGGGACCAAGCCAACCCACTCGATCAGATAAGGAGCTATGAGACTTAATTGCTGAAGAGGTATCACGCGAGGTGCTAGCCGAAATTCCTCGTTTCTTCGGTACAATCAAAACTGAACTGATAACGATGATTGAGGAACGACTTGCTACAATTAGTAGACCAAGGGATAGAATGGCGACTTATCGGGATTTTGCCGCATGTCAAGTCCCGGTGTTTGGTGGGGGAAGGGATCCAATCGCTAGTATAAGATGGATTTCTGCAGTAGAGGGTGCTTTCAGAACCTGTTTTTGCCCAGAGGAATCAAAGGTTATCTTTGCTGTAAACCTGTTGAGAGACGATGCAAAGGATTGGTGGGAAATGATGGCTAAAGATCTCACTGATGCTCAGATAGAGGCTATCACTTGGGCCGAATTCACGACTAAGTTCAGACAAGAGTACGTCTCGCAAATAGAGATGGAACGTTTGGCTCAGGAATACTTGAACCTGACTCAGACCATAGAGACAGTGGCAGAAATCACCAAAAATTTTAACGAGCGGGCGCTCTTTTGCCCAGAGTATGCAGCCACAGAGAAAATGCGGATGAACCGATATTTGGCAATGCTTCGGACGGATATACGGGAGTTTGTGTCTGTTGCCAGGCACCAAACTCTTAACGACATGATTTCAGCCGCTCGAGCTCGAGAATTGGAACTAGAGAACCAACAAAGGCAGAAGCGTCAGGCACCAACACAATCTCATCCGCCATCAAAGAAGCAAAAAGGGGGGGACCAAGGAAGGCATGGTCAGAGAAGCCACGGTCAGTGTGGCAAGTGTGGGAAAAACCATGAGGGGCAGTGTAGGGCAGTAGTGTGCCATAAGTGTGGCAAAGAGGGCCACTATGCTAGGGATTGTCGACAGGAGGCCAAAATCTGCTTTAACTGCAATCAGGTAGGCCACTTCAAGGCCCAATGTCCCCGTCTGACTCAGGGAGTGGTTCAGAATCCGGCACCCACTACACTCCGGATTACCGATGGTAGGCAGGGGAAAGGGGAAGCCCCTAAGACCAAGGGTCGAGCATTCGTCATGACAGCCGAGGAGGCACAGGATGCGCCCGACGTCGTCACGGGTACTCTTTCTTTACTTGCCTCGTGTTTGTGGTGTGTGTAATTAATATGTCTATTATGCTTTGATTAGGAACATTCTTAGTCAACTCTATGCCTACCTTTGCACTATTTGATTCGGGTGCTAGTCATTCTTTTGTGTCTGCCGCGTTGGGAAAGAGTTTCGGTATTGCTTTAGGAACTCTTCCTCGGCCGTTAGAAGTAGAAATTACGGATGATAAAGCCGTGCAAGTGACTAGTGTTTATCGGAGATGCGAAGTAGTGATTCAAGGAATAAAGTTTTCGATCGATCTCATCCCTATACCGTTGAGTGACTCTCGAGTCATCATCGGTATGGATTGGATGGGTCAGCATGAATCATGGATCGATTGTAAGAACAAGCGAGTGTGGATTCAAACCCCAAGTGGGGGAGAGCTGGTTGTGCAGGGCGAGAGAAAGAATCGAGGTGCAGTTTTCTGTTCAGCTGCTAGGGCACGTAGACATTTTCAGCATGGAGGTTCGGGATTTGTGGCTTATGTTCTAGACACACGAGAAAAGAAGCCACAGCAGAAAGCAGGTGATATACCGATGGTTCGGGATTTTCCTGATGTTTTTCCCGAGGACCTGCGTGGCGTACCGCCAGAGAGACAGGTGGAATTTAAGATCGACTTAACTCCCGGTGCGGCTCCAATAGCTAAAGCACCGTATCGTCTTGCGCCTCCAGAAATGCTTGAATTGTCTATTCAACTTAGGGAACTTTTGGACAAGGGATTTATTCGGCCCAGTTGCTCACCGTGGGGAGCGCCTATTCTATTTGTTAAGAAGAAGGATGGTTCCAATAGGATGTGCATAGATTATCGTGAGCTGAACAAGCTTACGGTGAAAAATCGATATCCATTACCTCGCATCGACGACTTATTCGATCAACTGCAGGGGGCTTCGTGGTTTTCAAAAATTGATTTGCGGTCAGGATACCATCAAATGCGAGTACGGGAGGAAGACATCCCGAAAACGGCTTTTAGGACGAGGTACGGCCACTTCGAGTTTGTAGTGATGCCGTTCGGACTAACCAATGCCCGTGCAGCTTTTATGGATTTAATGAATCGAGTGTGTCGACCGATGTTAGATCGGTCGGTTATAGTTTTCATTGACGATATCTTAGTTTACTCTCGGAGCAGGGAGCAACATGAACAACACTTAAAGGAAGTATTAGAGACCTTAAGGAAGGAGAAGCTTTATGCAAAATTATCCAAGTGTGACTTTTGGCTACGGGAGGTTCAGTTTTTGGGTCACGTTGTCAACGAGCAAGGAATCATGGTAGACCCGGCTAAAGTGGAGGCCGTGATGCGGTGGGAGGTTCCGAAGACTCCCTCTGAAATTAGAAGTTTCTTGGGTCTGGCTGGTTATTATCGCCGTTTCATCCAAGACTTCTCAAAGATTGCGGTACCTTTGACTCGGCTAACTAAGAAAAACGCTGCTTTTCGGTGGGGTGAGGAGCAGCAGCAAGCTTTTGAGACTTTGCGGCGGAAATTGTGTGAAGCTCCGGTTTTGACGTTGCCTGAAGGCATGGAGGACATGGTAGTTTATTGCGATGCATCTATCACGGGATTGGGGGCAGTCTTGATGCAACGAGGCAAGGTGATTGCTTACGCCTCGCGACAGTTGAAGCCCCATGAAGCTAACTACCCCACTCATGATTTGGAATTGGGAGCGGTGGTCTTCGCTCTCAAGATTTGGAGACACTATTTGTATGGAGTGAAGTGCACCATCTTCACGGACCACAAGAGTTTGAAGTACTTGATGGATCAGGCAAACCTCAATATGAGACAGAGAAGATGGTTGGATGTATTGAAAGACTATGATTGTGAGATACACTACCACCCTGGGAAGGCCAATGTGGTAGCAGATGCGTTAAGTCGTAAGGCTTCGGGTGCACCCCTTCGGGGCGTTTGTCTAAGGATGACAATTGTGACACCGCTGCTTGAGCTGATTAGGAAAGCTCAGATGGAAGCAAGCAAGAGCGAGAATCAGAAAGGTGAGAGAATTGTGGGTCACTTGGCAGCTATGGTCAAAGATAGTAGGGATTTGTTAACTAGCCATGAGAGAATTTGGGTACCGAAGCTGGGCGGGGTTCGTCAAACCCTATTGGAGGAGGCACATAAATCCAGGTTCTCTATCCACCCTGGAGCAACTAAAATGTATAGGGATCTGCGCGAATATTATTGGTGGCCGGGCATGAAGAGGGAAGTAGCCTGGTTTGTCGAAAGATGCATGACCTATCGTAAGGTCAAGGCCGAGCACCAACGGCCTCATGGTAAGTTGCAGCCTCTTGAGATCCCAGAATGGAAATGGGAGCATATCACAATGGATTTCATCACGAAGTTGCCAAGAACCCCTCGTCATATGGACACTATTTGGGTTATCGTGGATAGGTTGACTAAAAGTGCTCATTTTCTCCCCATCCAAGAGACTTACTCTGCAAAGGAATTGGCTAAGGTCTACGTAGATGAGATTATCTCTCGGCATGGTATACCGGTTTCGGTGATATCCAACCGGGATGTCCGATTTACGTCTAGGTTTTGGAAGAAGTTTCATGAGGAATTAGGCACTCGCCTTCATTTCAGCACAGCATATCATCCTCAGACGGATGGGCAAAGTGATAGGACGATTCAAACGCTGGAGGATATGCTTAGGGCATGTATTATCGATTTTGGCAGGAGTTGGGATTCCCATCTCCCTTTAGCTGAGTTTTCTTACAATAACAGTTATCACGCGAGCATTGGCAGGGCTCCCTTTGAGATGTTGTATGGAAGGAAATGTCGGACTCCTATTTGCTGGGGCGAGGTTGGCCAGCGGGTATTGGGTAGTACTGAGGTAGTAATCAAGACAACTGAGTTAATTCAGAAGGTTCGGGAGAGGTTGTTAACGGCCCAGAGTCGACAGAAAAGTTATGCAGATCGGCGGCGGTCCGATCTCGAGTTTCAAGTGGGAGATTATGTTCTTCTTAAGGTTTCACCTTGGAAGGGAGTCATCCGTTTTAGGAAGCGAGGAAAGCTTGGCCCTAGGTACATTGGACCTTACCGAATCACTGCCCGTGTAGGTAAGGTAGCTTACCGGTTGGAGCTGCCCGAGCATCTTAGTCAGATTCACGACACGTTTCACGTTTCGCAGCTTAGGAAGTGCATTACGGAGGAATCTACAATAGTACCTTTGGAGGATATTCAATTAGATGAATGCCTGATTCTAGAAGGCCTTTAATTGAATATCCTCCAAAGGTACAATGGAAACATCGAAAAGGCTCTGAATGTACCTAGGGCTAAGCTTTCCTCGCTTCCTAAAACGGATGAAGTGGTAGTACTGGTGAAGGTACAATGGAAACATCGAAAAGGCTCTGAATGCACATGGGAGCCCGAGAGGGAGATGCGAGAACATTACCCCGAGTTATTTGAGAATACAAATTTCGAGGACGAAATTCAAAGAAGTGGGGGAGACTTGTAAGACCTGTATTCCATTTATTGCATTTAGTTATAATTGTTGTGAATTCTATGATTTTTGGTAGTTAAAAAAAAACTAAGAAAAACTTTAGTTACAATTTCATATGAAAATCAGCATTTTGTGATGTTTTTAGAAAAATCATAATTAATTATAGGAACATTGTTTGGACCTCAAACTAGTGCACAAAGTTTACAAATTGAGTCTAGTACAATTCTTAAAGATAGTTGTAAGCTTGAAAGTGGAGTTATATATGGTTAAAAATGCAATCTTCACTAAGTAGTTCGAAATTGACAGATTAGATAGTCTGTTTTCAAAAAATCATAATAAATCATAGAAAAATCGTATAAATACATACCATACATCCCTGGAAAGGTATTGAGATGAATTTTCTGAATATCAAATAAAAACGTGAATTTAATGGGTTTAAGATCGGCTAAACCAGTCATGAACAGACTGATTCTAGAAGGCCTTTAATTTCAACAAAATTATATTATTAAAATCTTTTGTCAAAAGTGTCATGCCATTTTTTATTCAAGAATTCAAGTATAAATACCCCCCAAAACATCTCATAAACCACACCAACAAATCTCAATCCAATATATAGAGGTTTCTAAGCACTAGAGTGTAAGAAGTGAGCGGAAGGAAGCTCAAAAGCCTAGCGAAGAAGTTATAGGTTCCGACGACTGGTCATAAGGTAACTATAAACTTTTCTATAGCTTAATTAGGTATTGTAAAATAGTTTTTGTGTTAAGAAGTAGAATATTTAATAAGTATAGCATATGTTATATTATACTCATTTCTAACAATAGTAAACAAAAACCTTAAAATGTCGTTATTATAACAATTCGTAATTCCGAAAATAATACCGATTGATTTACTTACGAGGACGGTGACTAGGCCGATTACTTGGGATCTGGTTGTTGGATTTTCCGAAAGGCTAAAATGCTGAAAGGATCCTGCCACCCCATCTAATCTTCTACCTGGCTGTTCTTTACTTGATAAATCATGGAGTATCATATTGGAATTACTGAAGGGTTTAATGATGCGACTACAATATAGTTAAGGATTAAGAAATGATAGATTTCTTATTATGTTAACAGTTAAAGTTGAAGGAAATACAAAGCCGAGAAAGATAAACGATATAGTCAACTATAATCAGGTGAGTCTTCTCACTATACTATAGGTGATATTGCATGCGTAGGAAGGAAGATATGTTAGACTAAGGTGATCTTACCTGTTATGATAATTGTATGAATTATTGCTATGATAATGATTGTTTGTGGACGGAACGGGATAGCCCGCGAGCCAATAGGCGGAACGGGAATAGCCTGCGAGTCATTAGACAGAACGGGAAAAGCCTGCGAGCGATAAGACGGAACGGGAACTGCCCGTGAGTCTTCAGGCGGAACAGGGATAGCCCGCGAGTCTCACAGACATATGAATGGTTATTATGTGTTGTATGTTATGTGATGGATCGTATGGTATTTTGAGGAACTCACTAAGCTTTGTGCTTACCCCGTTGATATTTAACATTTTCAGATAATGGCAGAGACAGAGGGAAGGCTCCAACCTGACGCACCGCATTCCACTATTTCCAAGACTTCCGCTACTTTATAAATAATTTATGTGAAGAATAAAGGACATGAGTTTCTATATGTATTTTGCTAAAATCAATACTATGGCTGATTTCTCTATTTGTAAAATATCCATTTATAAATCAATATTTGGTTTTCAAAAAGAAAAATTTGACTTGAAAATCTGGGGCGTTACATTATTGCTTATCACCTGGAGACTATAAATAGAGGCCCCTGGCACCCCATTATTCACGCCAACTTCAAGGTTCTCTCATTGTTCTCTCTTGCTCATCTAGCTTGCCTAGTTCTTGGGTGTGAGCCATTAGAGGCACGACATTTGTGGTGCTAGCTTCCAAAGGTCAAAGGTATAAAATTTTTCTTTTGTAATTTTGTTATTGACCTTAGATATAGGTTTAATTGAGAAAAACATAGACCCTATAAGGTGCATGTGAACTTAGGATTTGTTTCAACAACCGTTCCAACAAAACTTTTTTCAACAACCCTTTCCATACCAACAACCGTTCCCGTTCCAACCAAACGCGTTTCCTCCACAATTTCAAGGTCAATTCCAATCTTCGCAACAACAACAAGAAACACAACAACCGTCCCCCGAGCAACTACCGGAATCCGTGCCGGAAACACAACCGGAACCCGAGGAGGAACCGCCACGTAGAGGCAAAAAAAGATCAAAAAAGGTGACCACGGCTCAAAGGGGTAAACGGACTTGGAAGGAAGACGAAGAAGCGGCGTTGGCGGCGTCTTGGTTCGCGATTTCTCAAGACGCGGTGACCGGGACAAACCAAACCGGCGAAACTTTATGGAATCGAATTTTAGTTCAATTTCACGAGAGGATGGGAAGAGGCGCGTACCGAAACACCGATGCTCTTTCTAGCAAGTGGCGCGATTTACGATCGTCGTGTACGAGTTTCAACGGAATTTACAATAATCTTTCAAAAATGCACAAAAGTGGCCGGAGCGATTTCGATGTTTTGAACACGGCACCCCAACAATATCGCGTCCAACACGGCAATCGGGCGTTTACGCATATGAAGGCGTGGGAAGTTTTAAAAATGGGACCAAAATGGGCACTAAAACCGGATGTTCTTACACAATCGTCGGGATCGAACAAACGCTCGAGAACATCCGAGTCGACCGAACAAACCCAACATGCCGACGGACGTACCGAGTTCAATCTAAACGACGAGTTTGAAGAAAACGAAGCCGATCCGAAAGAAACACCGGAACGAACACCTCGACGGCCACAAGGGAGAGATAAAGGAAAGCGAGCAGCCTCGTCTTCGGGTAAAAACGTACCCGACGTGGACGAGTTTTCGTATTTCAAATCGACGTTGGACAAACACCTCGAAGTTCAAAAAGCAAAACTACGAATTAAAGAGGAGGTAAAACGTCAAAACGAACTCGTAGCCGACATGAACATTTTGTGTATGCCCGCACACGACGTCGAACCCGAGGACCTCGAAATGATCTGCCAAATCAAACGAGAAATTCGCGAAAAATACGCACGCAACCAAAACAATCCTCGAAATGATCCATAATTTTAGTTTTTAGGTTTTCTATTTTTAATTATTAGGATTTGTAATTTTTATTTTTAGGATTTGTAGTTTTAATTTTTTAGGATTGGTAATTTTATTTTTTAGGAATTTGTAATGTTTTTTTAAATTTTAATGAAATTTTAATTTTCAGGAATTTAATTTATGTTTGTATTTATATTAAATCATAAAAAATGAACTGAAGTTCTATTAAAAATAAATCAAAAAGAAATTAATTAGATTATGTGGAGTGGTGGGTATTTCCTGTGGTGTGGTAAGCAAGTGGGATGATGTGTCGGTGACGTGGCACCACTTTTCATGTGGGAACCAAGTGAGGTACTCCTCATAGCCTTAACTCGTAGCCTGCACCACGCAACAAAATAGCAGAAAAGAAGGAGGAATTTCCGGTGGTGTCTACGCCGGTGTTCGTGTTTGTATGCGTTTTTGGTGTATGGATGTTGACCTCTATTTCCCTTGGTTCACACAGAAAAAAGTCTACCATATAGAAGGCAGCTTCATCGCTTGATTCCGTCTTTGAAAACCCTCATCGCAAGACAAATCTACCACGAAAGATCCCTAATCCTACCGCTACTGTTTTCGAAGACAATCCAGGTGATCTACCAAGCGATTCCATAAAATATGATGATGATTTGATGGACCAAACAATGAGTGCATCAATGGAAGCTGAACATGAACGTGAAATCACCAAAAGTGTTGTTGACGACGTCGAGAGATGGAAAGAAGGGGGCCGGATTGGATTGGTGGGGTGGAGTTGGATATAAATGTATTTTTTTATTTAAAAAATTAGTTAATAATTGAAAAGAAAAAGGAAAAAGAAATTTAAAGGGTAAAATGGACATTTCAATTTGGAGAGGGACTAAATCCACAATGGAACCTCTGTAAAAGGACTTTTTCTACAATTTTTTAAAGGTTTGGACCAAAATCTGGAAAAATTACAAACCATAGGGACATTTTTGCAGTTTTTTCTAGAAACTAAAAAGTTAATATAATATATATCTTAAAAAAATTTGAATCGTTACATAAACAAACAAACGTGAATAAAAAAATCGCTTGTTTATATTTTGTATACCTTTATTTATTCTATTAACTTAAACATTAAGAAGATTTTACTCGTTTTCGATCATTTCTATTGAATGGAATGGTTTTATTATTTTAGGCAACAAAGATAAAAACATGGGCACAAATATAACATGCCTCTCATTGCAAAATTCGGTCAATACCTTTGGACCCACAGTGTACAGTAGAACTTTCGGTTTTTTTGGAAAATTATGACATGCACCCTCCAACCCACTCTATATAAATATCGACCTATCGACAGAGATATGAATACACTTTCTGATTGAAATCACCATCACTTATCGATAGACGACTCACTTTATCTCGTTGTGAACCACATACGTCTTGATCATGGCCGACGCTGCTTCTGTTACCGATGAACCAGAGGTGCGGTTAATGTTATATTAAATTTATGTTTTTGGAGAAAAACAATTTAGTCGATATGATTAATTTCTCAATAACAAGAGCAATATGATGAGTTGAGAATTGATTTAAAATGATTTTTTGTTTCCGATGCAAAAGATTCAGAGCGAAGAAGAGAAGTTGAAGCACTTGGAATTCGTGGAAACGACAGTACATCAAGCAGTTGCTTATGCATCAAAAGCCTATGATTATGCTAAGGACAAGACGGGTCCTCTGAAACCTGGCGTGGAGACAATAGAGACTACTCTCAAGACTGTTGTTGGCCCTACTTATGATAAGTACCATGACGTCCCGGTTGTGGTTCTCAAGTTTGTTGATCGTAAGGTTAGTTTTTCTTTCTTTTTTCGTCTACAGTTAATCCTGTTAATCGTGTTGATATACTAAGTGATCCATGAGATTGCTACAAACCGCATAATTGAAGTTTTGTTACTTTCTTGTTTGGCGTAATGATTGCTAACAAAAATATTTATCAGACACCTTTACCCGACTAATCCACGTGTTTCACACAAAACATCCCTGAACGTGAATCATGAAATTTTTATGCCTTCTAGTGTTCAAATGAAATGATGGTAACTTACAACTTGAGAACTCATGCTGCCTTAAAGATAAGAAACTAAGGTTGTGTTTGTTACAAATGATAGAACATGACTTGACTTGACCAGAGTGGAATGGACAAATTTGGTAGGCTATTTTTGATGATTAAGATATGGCGGTTATTCATGTATTTGCAATGAATGTGAGAATTTAAAACGAACACGAACATAGGCATGATCATGTTCGTTCGTTTAAGTTTAACCGAACAAATGAACGAACACGAACGCATAAACGAACGAATGTGCTTGTTCATGTTCGTTCGTTAATATATTCCTTTGTTCATGTTCGTTTATGTTCGTTCATTAAGGTTTTAACGAACATAAATAAACGAACATAACAAACGGATATGAATGGACGTAAACAAACATAAATGAACATAAACAAACAAACATAAAAAGCAACCTAAATGAAGATAAATATTGATAAACGGCCATTAGCATCAAAACACTAAACCATCCGTAAATACATGTATTATAACAAATTCTACGATATAAAAACATCAAAAAGTCCTTAAAATATAGTCTTTTTTTTGTATATCTTCTGTAATACAAAAACATGCATGACTTTGACCTTCAGCTTCATTACATCAAGTATCTTCTACACACAAGCGAATGTAAACAAACACATATAAACGAACGTTATTGAACGAACGTAAACGAACGTTCATGAATGTAAATGAACGAACAACATCAATGTTCATGTTCGTTCGTTAAACTAAACGAACAAACAATCTTGTTCGTGTTCGTTCATTTACTAAATAAACGAACATAAACGAACTTCCCGCCGAACAAATCACGAACGGTTCGCTGAACATAGCCCTATGTGAGATTAAAAACGAGTTTGTTTTTTTAGAGTGTCTTCAATGGTAGCCTTTTCAAAAGCTTTTTACTATTTGAAAAAGTTTTTGAAAACCTTTTTCACTCCAACAATTTAGTATTTTCTAATCTTTTAATTATCTTATATGTTTTGTTCATTTTGGTCCTTGTATTTCATAACAATTTATTTTATATTGTAATCATATTTAGATAATAATTTATTATTTATTTTATTAGTTAATTTGTTTAATTAAATATTTAAAATAGATATAAATATATTTTATAAAAAATTATATAATAAAAATTTATTGTCAGAGTTTTCAAATTAATAAATATACAAAAGATTAAAAAATATTATTTATTTGTTTTTTATTTATTAAATTGTTAGTATAGCCTAACGTTATTTTTCGATAACCTGACGTGGATTCAAAAATTGAAAAAAAAAATCATATGATCGTAATATATGTAACATATGAGAAATATAAAGATAAATTAGTTTATTTATAGGAAAAATGCTTTCTAAAAGGTTAACAATTAGTGTGATTTTATAACAAAAACATTTTGATGAATAAAGATTTATGAAAATCGTTGGGAAAAATAAAAATCATTTTTGGAGATTTCTAATTACATGGACACACATACTCGCAAGTTTATGAGAAAAGTTTTTTTAGACATAGTTTTCTGGTATTGGTGTGAAACTTTCGTATGTTTTAAGTTTTATAAATAGCAAAAATGACAAAATAAACACCTCGTCGAAAAATCTTTGAGGTGGCAAATAGGAAAAAGAATGTAAAAGTAAGAAGATCTAAGTGTAACGAAGATACTAATTTTTAAAGCATTTCTATTGGTAGTTTTTATAACAAAAAATTTAATATTTCAAATAGATTTTCAATGTTAGAGATAAGAGTTTTCTAAGAGCTCACTAGTCACTTCAACCACTTAATTATAAACTTCAAAAGTAAACTTCAAAAGGTAACCATTAGCGTTGAAGGTCACTTCAACCACTTAATTAGTATAAACTTCAAAAGTAAACTTCAAAAGGTTAACCATTAGCGTTGAAGGTCAGTGAAAATGTGATTTCACATATTTAGTAGATCTTTGAAGGGAATTTTTTCTAACACAAAAATTTTATTTTATAATTACATCCTAGAATAGTTTTTTTTTACACTTCAAATTTTCAATTCCATTAACATCGTCTCCTCTCAGCCCCGGTCACAATTGGCATGTTTTGTTGTGTCGATGATGGTGTTGTTACATGATTTCAGGTGGACGAGTCGGTTACCCAATTGGATGGCGTACTGCCTCCATTTGTGAAGGGGATAACAACCACAGCTAAAAGTCTGCCAACAGACGTCAAGAATGTTGGTGTGGTAGGAACCGCCAAAGAATTTCTAGTCAAGATCGAGCCAGTCGCTGAGGAATACGCTTCTTCAGCTTGGAAAACCTTCAATCAACTCCCCTTATTCACTTCGGTAGTTAAGGCACTTGCACCATCAGCAACTTTCGTTACTGAAAAGTACAACCAGACCGTACAAGAAAAAGCATCATTTCTGCCATTGGTGCCCACCGAGAAGATTTCAAGGGTCTTCACCATTCCATCTGACACACAAGCGGAAGAACCAGAACCGGCAGTGGCGGAGGAGGTTCCACGTGGAGAGGAAGCAGTTGTGGAGGAGGCTGCCGGTGGAGGGGAAGAAGTTGTAGAGGAAGCATGATTAAAATCGATGTCCATGCTGTTGGTGTATTAAGTTTATATTACAAGGTGAAAACATATTATTTTGGTTTATGTGGCAGTGTTTTTATTCTTGTATAATTTTATATGAAGTCGTATGACACTAGTATTGGGCTCTTGAATGGATTTATTTTTGTTTAGGGCCCATCTATAATCACGAATATTATGTAAGGTTCACTGTTTGATTATGCATATGAGAATCGTTTATGTTCCTAATTTGGTGTTGGACACTTGGACTATAGATCGGAAAATACAAATATCAAGGTTTTAGTTTTTTTAGTGACTTCTATTGTTGCCGAGAATTTTATTTCAAAATTGTTGATATAACTTACCTTTTCATCGCAAAACATTATGTACGTATACATGTATATACCTAGTCGTTAAGTACCCATAATAACTGTTGTTCGATTTTTTGAGTTGAGACATTATGTAGGTATACATGTATATACCTAGTCGTTAAGTACCCATAATAACTGTTTGATTTTTTGAATTCAACTCGATGTCTACAATGTGGTATACATAGACAACTTTTACTTACGAAGATAAGTGAGTTATTACTAGAACACAAGTCTCCTATATGTATTTTATACTTTAAAATTTATTTTACATGTTTGTCTATGTTTTTATTCTATGTGATATACTACTATATGTAATAACTAGTTGTAAAACTCGTGTATTACACGGGATGATATAAAAATAAAGAATATAAATTATGAATATGTAAACGTTAATGTTCATAAAAAACAATATTTCCATTAGAAAATAATTGAAAGTAGTAAACTTTACATGAGGTAGAGAAAAAAATGAGAGTATAATGTTATTATTCGGCAAAATATTCAATGTTGCAGCGACACAATAAAATAGTGCCACTATATACTTTTAGTCGCAGCGCTATTGGTGGCACTTTCTTGGTATTTAGTGGCATATTTTCTATGTTATTAAATGTCATTGTGTTTGTAGTGATACCACGGTCGATGTGTAAACTCCGGTTTGTTTAAAAATGTAATATTACAAAGAACATGCAACTTATATGCAAAAGGTTTCTTTTGGTAGGTAGTTTCTTTTAGAGTTTAGGTTTAGGTTTTCATATTTACAATTTAGGGATTTTATTTAAGGTTCATCTGCAGATCATTTTTATCTTACTTGATTGGCGAATTTAAAAATTTATATATTAAGAAAACCATTTTATTTTAAATATATGACGTTATTAATGAATTTTTTTTTACAAAGTTCAATGCTATTTCTTTCATTGACATTAACTTAGATTGGTTAATCCTATTTTAAAATAACTAAAAAACTCGAAAGCCTTATTTACTTTTTCTCAAATCAATCAATTTTTTCTCCCACACTTAATTGATTATTCATAATATGTCATTATAGTCATTAATTATCCACACTTAATTGAGGAGTTACACGATAATTAAGGAGTTTAGAGTAACTGACAAACAAAAATTTATTTTGAGAAAATTAGGAATTCTATAAAAATGACATGTGTACAAGAGGGCTTAGAAGATGACATGTGGCACTCTGAGTTACTTATTTATTAGGATAAGATGTGTTGCATTCAAAAAACAAGTTTACCTTTTACAAGTGTTGTAGAAATCGGCCTTGGCGGCCGATTAATCGATGATTAGTTGGTTGACGGTCTTCAACCGCTTACGATTAGGCATAATTGGTCAACTTAACGGTTTGCTGTAAAAATCGGTCAAATATCGGCTTTGGCGGTCATTTTTTCATTTTTTATATTTTTTATTTTATTTTTTTAATTTTTTATTTTTTAAATGATGACACAAATACTCTCTAATAACTCAAGAAAACTGAAAAAGATCAATATTAAACAATAAAAATATACAAATGTATAATCTTTGATGTGTACCTCGGAAAAAAAATGAATCAAACTTTGCTACTTTGTTATATTTATATATTTTTCAATGAATTCCTTTATAATTTAGGGTCCCCGATTAATCCCTGACTAATCCCCGATTAATCCCTGACTAATCCCCGATTAATCTCTTAACCCTACTCGACCGTCAAGCGATTTTTACAACCTTGCCTTTTACTAATTTTTCATATTTGCATCACTTTAAATTAATTGTTAGTTCCAATCATAATATTAGTAGACCTACCCACTAGAGTGGTGTCCAGAATAGTCTTCTTCGACCTGGTTATTGGATTTTCTTCAAAGTGTTATATAACTGAAAGGATCCTACCTCCCGACTTTTTTTTTTGTCTGGTCTTTACCTATTACTCAAAAGTATTATAGTGTAATTAATAAGAGATTCAGGTCTTACACCTGTATTTCAATTGAGTTTTAAAATAGGGACAAGTACTTTAGATTTTGATACAGTTTTGAAATTGGGATCAATACTTAGATTTTGATGGAGTTTTGAAATGAGGATAAAATACTTCCATTTTGACTGAGATTTAAAATCATGCATTTACTTAGGATCGAAGTGGTACTTGTGTGGCCACAATGACTTGAGTACTCAGAATAGCTTCATTGTTTCATATTTATGGGTTATGTGGGTGTAAAAGTGAAACAACGGCTATGCTCATATTTGTGACAATTGTAAATTTTGGTCAACAAAAGTCAACTGTAGTCAAACGAAGCGTACGTTAATCTATATGTTGAAAAGTTATTTTCCATGACTTTTGCAATGAATTATTAACACTATAGTATTACGTATGCTAAATCAAAACAATTATCGGTTAAAAGTCGAAAATACGGACAGCAGTAGCGTAAAAATTCGATAATCGTACAATTATTATTTTGAGAATAATAATATTCATAAAACTATCCACTCGTAAATACGAACCCGTGGATATATAGAACGTCAAAAACAGAGTTCGTATGTGAAAGTTACAACCATTAAATCGCTGTGAACGGATAAATGTACACAGGGTTTGGAACCAAAATACAAAATGAGGTGCCTTAAACATCAAATATGAAATAACAATTCATATAATAAGTAACATAATAATATCTAGTATTTAATTTCAAAGCTAAATGCATTTTCCGGTAAAATACCGAAAATCGCGAAAACGGAAGAATACCGCGCTTAAACGCGTATTCCGACATCCAACGAGTTATAATTCAATCAAAATAAATGTTTGACAATTTTTTTGTACAAAATAATTATTTAGAACTTCGTTTCGTCAAAAACGCACAAAATTTCACTAAAACGACTTACTATTTTATAAAAACCACTTATTTTTATAAAGTATATTGCTATTTTATAAAAATCACACCACCCCACCCCCCCCCCCCCCCTACCCCCCATCGGCTGCACCCCATCTCCCCATGCAAATCCAAGGCTATTATGCAAGATCTAGATATGATAAGGTCTAGGAATTTAAAAATGCAAAAGAAACCTAACCTAAAACTAATAATAAACAAATAAAGATATGATCATCTTCTCTTGGAACAAGATCACAACCAACACTTGCTCTCTTCCCTCTTCCTCTCCCTTTCTCTTGCTCTCGGCCTCAAGCACCATCTTCAAGCTTCCATTTCAAGATTCTTTCACAAGTTCAAGTAGTAAGCTTTCTTCATCCTTTGATTCTAAACAACTTGATATAAGTTTTACACCTTTTACACACACTAACATCCATCTATATCCATTGGATATTAGATTTGTTCAAAGGTCTTTAAGCTCCAAACTCCATCATCTTCAAAGATCTTTCAAGCTCTCTTGGTAAGTTATGATCATCTAGTGATTTAAGTTCTAAATACCTTCATATACTCTTTTATACACACATACTCACGGAAATCCATTGGATAATAGCTTTGTCCAAGGGTCCTTCGGGTCTTAGAACCAAAATCTTCAATCTTCTTCCAAGGAATCCTAAGATCCACACTCAAGGTGAGTTCATACCCCTTATTTTCATCTTTTCAAACCTTTTTGGGGGATACAAGTTCTTTAACTATAAATGTTGTTTTATTCAAGTTTATATGTGTTTAAATGCTATATATGTTGATTTACACATGTTTATAAAGTTAGTATTTGGGTAAAATACCTTTGACATGAAATATGGATAGATCCTTGTATGATGTTCATAATGATACATTATATGCTTGTATAAAAGTTACTAGACTATAATATAAGTGTGTAAAAATATTAGATCTTGAACAAAAATGTTATAAATATGAATTTGACATGAAATATGAGTAGATCCATGTATTTTGAACACTTTGACATATTAAGTTGTGTGAAAGTTACTAAACTACAAATAAAATGTACAAAGATGCTAGATCTTGAATAAAAACGTTATAAAAACGAAAACTAGTAAAAACTACGTTTTTATAAATAAAGGCACTATTTTCTAGCAAAGATGGTTATAATCAAGATATTATATTATTTTTGTGTGAAATATCTCAAAAGATAATATTTATAAACTTTGAACAAGTTATTTCGCTAGTATTCACAACAATAAGGTTATTACGACGCAATTACTAAAAATAGACTATTATTGGAATAGTTTATGAACAAAAGATTATTATGACATTTAAACATGATAAAAATAATTATATAAAAATATATAATTATTTTACTTTACTATATTATCATGGGAAAAATGATAATGGACGATTACAAGAGTTTTTATATACAAATCGTACGTAAACAAGTTGATTGGAATACATACATTTTTGTGAGATGAAACTTCACAGTACTTTTATAAGTACCTACTATAAGTCCTGAATATTTATATAACCAGAGTCTCGGTAAGAGAGCGTGATATTTGAGTATAGATCTATACGGGGCTTGACAACCCCGCACCTGAGCTGCTAGCTACAGCTTGACCGGCAGGTCTGAGGTGTCCAAATGTCTAACATTTCCGACGCCTGAAGAACGTCGCAGCAGGCCAACTAGTCACAGTATGGTTATATGGTATCTCACATGGGAAAATAATCAACTTAATATTTTTATAAATTATTTACGTGGATACACACCTTTCAACAAAAGTACACTACGGTTTACATACTACATTTTAGTCTTTGGGATTTAAAGACTTAGACATTTTTATGAGAAAATATTGGATTTTCTTGGTTTTCAACACTATTGCTTACAAACAAATGATATTTCTTATACAAAAATCTTATGAACTCACCAACTTAATTGTTGACACTTTTTCAACTACTTGTATTCTCAGGAAATTGATAAGGTAATTCTCCAGCGCTATTCGAAGAGACGGTACGACGTCGCTTTGATTATTTTGAAATCATTTGTAATTGTGATTGAAACACGTAACTTTTAAACGATGTAACATTTGCAATTATTTTAATGATGGTTGTGTAATTGGATTCCACTATTGTGTAACTTTGTTATGATATTGTTCATGAAGTCATCCACCCTTGAACTATTCCGCCAATACGGTTTGAGGGTGTGACAGATTGGTATCAGAGCATTGTGTATAGTGAACTAAGTATATCAATCCATTTAAAGATATACAACTATAAATACAATGGGACTAAAACTCTCGAAAACGTTTTCGTACAAGTATACTTTTAAAATTACAACGATAATTTTTATAAAAGTATAAGCACATACATACATACTAGAACTATATCATAACGAAAACATACAAAAGTAGTAAGATGAGTTGAACGCTACGGATAGGCCTAAGTGTTTGGTAATGATGTCTTGGGTGAATAAAGCCTGATCAACTGTATTGATCCAAGATATGATTAACGTATACTTAGGAATGGTCGTGGCGAACAACGAGTCCGAACACTTACCAGTAACCAAAGGAACTAAACATAAAAATTTAAAATACTATAGGAGTATTTTATGACACTATGGAACTAAACATGAAGTTAAAATACTATATGAGTATTTTGTGCACATTACTTAGTTATACATATATACGTGTATTTAAGATTCCCCTTATATATACTTCTTACACCCCAACCCTCGTACAGACGCTATGGCGGGATTCCATTTGCCAGGAGACCCATATTTCCCCGAGGAGAGAAATGGGGGATGGCTTGATGAGGAACCAGAAGAGGAACCCGAAGAGGTTCTAGAAGAGGGAGCTTCGGAAGGAGAAGACCAGTGGGACGAGGAAGAGCCCGAAGATGAACCAGAAGTCATCGACCCTCGTCACCCAGTCCGCAGCTTACAGGCACCACCGCCACCACCGCTATATCAGGTATATCGCCACCCTGGTGGCCCGTTATGGATGCGTACACCTCGAAAGAGGGTACTTCCCATTCACCGCCCCTTACTAATAGAAGAACCTCTTCAGGGCCCGACACCAGATTGGGCAGAGCAGATACGCGTCTGGAGCCGCGAGCAGGGCTTGCGACCCCCGTACGACCTATTCTACGACCGCTACGACATCAGTAGAGGGGGCTACGCAGACCGAGCTTTACCAGCCATAGTCGGGCGCATCAGGCGCCATGAGGAGCAGGTTAGGGCGACCTCCAGCCAGATCATGGACGTGGGGGCCACCGCCGAGATCACCGCAGCATGCCTCCGACGTTTAGACGAGGCCCATGACCACACCTCTAGACGAGTCGACCCCCTCGAGGAGGACGTACAGACAGCCTTGGGGATGTGGCGCGAGGCTATTGTTCGGATATCCGAATCCGAGGAAAGGATTCGCGAAGTAGAGAGGAGGGCCTAGGAGGCCGAGCGCGAGGCTGCTGAGCTCAGGGCGCAAGTGGACGCACTACGCAGAGCTGGGGGATCCAGTTCGTCTTGAGTAGTACTTATACTACTCAAATTTTGGTATAGACTAGGACATCTATGAGTACGCGTTATGTGCGGCTCACTATTTTACATAGGCGTGGCTCTACAATCAAGTGACTACACTTTTTGTAAGCCGTTACGCTGTTTATTATTATCACTCTGTAGGCCTCTGCGAAGGCCAAATTTTCATTTCAAAACTTATGTAACACCTCGTATTTTTATGAATATGAAGAATATGTTTGATTTATAAGATGATGTATGTGTGAATGATCAGTATGTTTGATACTAAATCATAGATACAACTTACGAAACGAAAGAAACAAGATAACAAAAGATACCAGCACCACATTCTAATGATGACATAATCATAACAATTCTTCCAAAACACTAACCAACGTCAATCTTAAATCCTTGTGACAGAATCATGCCACCTCGCCGAAGAAATAACAGACGCACACCCGTCGAGACACCCGAAGCACCTATGATGGACTCGGCGACATTCCAAGCCGCTGTCACGGCAGCCGTGACCGCAGCTGTTGCCCATATTAACACCAACGGGATAAATGGAAACGGAAGTGGAAACGGCACCAATGATTCCACCAATGGGGAAACGTCAACCCATTCTCGAACGTGTACTTACAAAGATTTTGTCAGTTGCAAGCCGATATCTTTCCACGGCACCGGTGGTGTCCTTAACCTCACAAGGTGGATCGAGAAAACTGAGTCGATCTTCGATATCACTGCGTGTCCAGAAGAAATGAAAGTAAAGTTCGCTGCCTGCACTTTCGCTGAGACGGCTATGTCTTGGTGGAGGGGCCATGTCAAGTCACTGACACTCCCAGTGGCAAACTCGATGGGCTGGGAGGAATTAAAGACAATATTGATGAAGGAGTACTGCCCCCGAGGGGAAATCCAGAAATTGGAACAAGAGCTGTGGAACCTCACAATGAAATGTTCGGATCTAAACGCTAACACAAACCGATTCAACGACCTGGCGACCCTCTGCCCAGCCATGGTCACACCGGAGTCTGTAAAAGTGGAACGTTACATATGGGGACTATCATCCCAGATCCAAGGAAATGTGGAAGCCGCAAGTCCCGCCACTTTTGACAGTGCCAAACGATTGGCCCAACGATTGGTCGACCACGGGGTGCGCCAGGGAACAATGACCCAAAAGACTGAACAGCCAAGAGAAAAGGATCACAAGAGGAAACCCTGGAACAGGGGGAGAAACCAACCAAATCAAGATAATGCGAAAAGACAACAGATTGTGGCAGTTCGTGAAGCCACTGTCCCGAACGCCCAAACCACCACCAAGCAATACATTGGGACGCTACCCAAGTGCAACAAGTGCAATTTCCACCATACCGGACCCTGTAGAGAAATGCACTGCTTGAACTGTAACAAGAAGGGCCACACCGCCCGATTCTGCAGGACGCCAACCCCACAAGCCACCCAAGCCACTAATGTCGGGGTGAGTCAAGCTTGCTGTGGTTGTGGCGAGACGGGGCATTATAAGCGTGATTGCCCAAAGACCAAGAATGTGGGGAGAAACGGAAGAGTCCTAGCTATGGGACGCACGGAAGCGGTGGAGGATCCTACCGTGGTTACCGGTACGTTCCTCGTCAATAATTCATATGCTTGTGTACTATTCGATAGCTGTGCGGAGAGGAGTTTCGTAAGCCACGAGTTTAAATACTTACTAAAACAAAAACCTCAACCACTCAAAGAAACATTTACAGTAGAAATGGCTAATGGCAAAACAGAAAACACAAACAACATATACGTAGGCTGTACACTTACTCTGGACGATCACTCCTTTCAAATCGACTTAATGCCTGTGAAAATAGAAAGTTTTGACGTGATTGTTGGTATGGATTGGTTAATTCCCCATCATGCCGACATCATGTGTTACGAACGAGGAATCCGACTTCATCTGCCGAATGACAAGACCATTGTTGTCTACGGTGATAAACCCAGTACCAGCCTCCGAATCGTGTCTTGCATCAAAGCCCGAAAATACCTACAGAAAAGATACCATGCCTTCCTAGCCCATGTTGTTGACGAAAAGAAAGAAGTAAAGAACATCAAATAAATCCCCAAAGTCTGCAACTTTCCCGACGTATTCCCAAAAGACCTTCCAGGAGTACCACCCGCACGACAGGTCGAGTTCAGAATCGATTTGATCCCAGGAGCCACTCCAGTAGCAAAAGCGCCATACCGGTTAGCCCCGGCGGAAATGCAAGAACTATCCAGCCAACTAAACGAATTGCTAAGTAAAGGGTTCATCAGGCCGAGCTTCTCACCCTGGGGAGCGTCAGTCTTATTCGTGAAGAAGAAGGATGGATCATTCCGTATGTGCATTGACTATCGGGAGTTGAACAAGCTCACCATCAAGAACCGATACCCACTACCCCAAATTGACGACCTATTCGATCAACTCCAAGGAGCGAGTTATTTCTCAAAAATCGATCTGAGGTCGGGATATCACCAACTCAAGGTTCAAGAGGAAGATGTTCCTAAAACGGCATTCAGAACTCGCTACGGCCATTATGAATTCGTTGTGATGCCCTTCGGATTGACCAATGCGCCCGTAGTGTTCATGGATCTGATGAACCGTGTATGCCGACCTTACCTAGATAAATTCGTGATAGTATTCATTGACGACATACTTATCTATTCACGAAGTAAGGAGGAACACAGTCAGCACTTACGACAAGTTTTGGAGACATTAAGAGCAGAGAAGCTGTATGCGAAATTTTCGAAATGCGAATTCTGGCTTCGAAAAGTGGACTTTCTAGGCCACGTAGTCAGCAAAGAAATGATACATGTAGATCCCTCCAAAATCAAAGCCATCGAAAGCTGGGAAGCACCAAGAACTCCGACAGAAATCCGTCAGTTTTTGGGCCTTGCTGGCTATTACCGAAGATTCATACAGAACTTCTCCAAAATTGCAAAACCACTTACTACCCTGACACAGAAGGGTGTAACATTCAAGTGGGGAAATAAACAAGACGCCGCCTTCCAGACCTTAAAGAAAGCTCTGTGCAGCGCCCCTATCCTGTCCCTTCCAGAAGGAACAGAAGACTTTGTGGTCTATTACGATGCATCTAACCAAGGTCTGGGCTGTGTACTCATGCAGAGAGGAAAGGTCATTGCTTACGCTTCAAGACAACTTAAAACTCACGAGGTCAACTACACTACACATGACCTCGAGTTGGGAGCAGTAGTGTTCGCATTGAAGATCTGGAGACACTACCTGTACGGCACGGAATGTACAGTATACACCGACCATAAGAGTCTCCAGCATATCCTCAACCAAAAAGAACTCAATATGAGACAACGACGCTGGATGGAACTACTAAGTGACTATGAATGTGAAATTCGTTATCACCCAGGAAAGGCCAACGTGGTAGCTGATGCCCTCAGTCGAAAAGAGTACTCGGGCCGCCGAGTGAAGTCATTGACAATGACGATCCACTCCCATTTGTCCACTCAGATCAAAGAGGCGCAGTTAGAACCCTTAAAACCTGAAAATGTTGCAAATGAAGCCTTGCGAGGAATGGATAAAAACCTTGAAGTTAAGGATGACGGAGCTCGTTACCTCATGAACCGAATTTGGACACCGAGATTCGGCGGATTCAGAGACATTATCATGAGTGAAGCTCACAATACTAGATACTCCGTTCATCCTGGGTCCGACAAAATGTACCTGGACCTCAAGAAACTGTATTGGTGGCCAAACATGAAGGTAGAAATTGCTACTTACGTGGTCAAGTGCCTGACTTGCGCCAAAGTTAAAGTAGAATACCAAAAGCCCTCGGGTTTGCTAATTCAACCAGAAATACCCGAGTGGAAGTGGGAGCGGATAACTATGGACTTCATAACCAAATTACCAAAGACAATCGGTGGGTTAGATTCTATATGGGTAATCGTCGACAGGTTAACCAAATCCGCTCACTTCCTGCCAATCAAAGAGACTGATAGGATGGATAAGCTGGCGAGGCTCTACCTCAAAGAAATTGTAAAATTGCACGGGGTACCAAGATCAATCATCTCGGATAGAGATAGCCGGTTCACTTCACACTTTTGGCAATCATTACAAAAGGCTATGGGAACCAGACTCGACATGAGCACAGCTTACCATCCGCAGACGGATGGTCAAAGTGAAAGAACCATCCAAACACTGGAAGACATGTTGAGAGCCTGTGTGATAGACTTCGGTAGAGCGTGGGACACCCACTTACCGCTCATTGAGTTTTCATACAACAACAGCTACCACACTAGCATCAAAGCCGCACCATTTGAAACTTTATATGGACGCAAGTGCAGATCCCCTCTGTGCTGGGCTGAAGTGGGAGATACTCAACTAGCCAGAGGCCAAGTACCTAACAGTGCTCTCACCGGTCCGGAGATCATACAAGAGACAACGGAGAAAATCGTTCAGATCCGTGAACGATTGAAAGCATCTCGTGACCGACAAAAGAGCTACGCAGACAAGCGACGAAAGCCCTTGGAATTCCAGGTTGGTGACCGAGTATTATTGAAGTTCTCGCCATGGAAGGGAATGATACGCTTTGGAAAGCGTGGGAAGCTGAACCCCAGATACATTGGGCCCTTTGAGATCCTTGCTAGGATCGGCCCAGTAGCCTACAGACTTCAATTACCGCAGGAGCTCAGCAACGTCCATCCCACCTTTTACGTATCCAACTTAAAGAAATGCCTGTCCGATGAAACCCTTATCATCCCACTCGATGAAATCGAAGTGAACGAGAATCTTCATTTCGAAGAAGAACCCGTAGAGATCATGGACAGAGAAATCAAGAGGACGAAACAGAGCCGTATACCGATAGTTAAGGTCCGTTGGAGTGCCAAGCGCGGACCAGAATTTACTTGGGAGCGCGAAGACCAGATGAAGCAGAAGTATCCACATCTCTTCCCAAACCCTTGAGGATCCACTCAAGAGTTAAATTTCGGGACGAAATTCTCTCTAACGGGTAGATGATGTGACAATTGTAAATTTTGGTCAACAAAAGTCAACTGTAGTCAAACGAAGCGTACGTTAATCTATATGGTGAAAAGTTATTTTCCATGACTTTTGCAATGAATTATTAACACTATAGTATTACGTATGCTAAATCAAAACAATTATCGGTTAAAAGTCGAAAATACGGACAGTAGACTACTGTAGCGTAAAAATTCGATAATCGTACAATTATTATTTTGAGAATAATAATATTCATAAAACGATCCACTCGTAAATACGAACCCGTGGATATATAGAACGTCAAAAACGGAGTTCGTATGTGAAAGTTACAACCATTAAATCGCTGTGAACGGATAAATGTACACAGGGTTTGGAACCAAAATACAAAATGAGGTGCCTTAAACATCAAATATGAAATAACAATTCATATAATAAGTAACGTAATAATATCTAGTATTTAATTTCAAAGCTAAATGCATTTTCCGGTAAAATACCGAAAATCGCGAAAACAGAAGAATACCGCGCTTAAACGCGTATTCCGACATCCAAAGAGTTATAATTCAATCAAAATAAATGTTTGACAATGTTTTTATACAAAATAATTATTTAGAACTTCGTTTCGTCAAAAACGCACAAAATTTCACTAAAACGACTTACTATTTTATAAAAACCACTTATTTTTATAAAGTATATTGCTATTTTATAAAAACCACACCACCCCACCCCCCCCCCCCCTACCCCCCATCGGCTGCACCCCATCTCCCCATGCAAATCCAAGGCTATTATACAAGATCTAGATATGATAAGGTCTAGGAATTTAAAAATGCAAAAGAAACCTAACCTAAAACTAATAATAAACAAATAAAGATATGATCATCTTCTCTTGGAACAAGATCACAACCAACACTTGCTCTCTTCCCTATTCCTCTCCCTTTCTCTTGCTCTCGGCCTCAAGCACCATCTTCATCACCATCTTCAAGCTTCCATTTCAAGCTTCTTTCACAAGTTCAAGTAGTAAGCTTTCTTCATCCTTTGATTCTAAACAACTTGATATAAGTTTTACACCTTTTACACACACTAACATCCATCTATATCCATTGGATATTAGATTTGTTCAAAGGTCTTTAAGCTCCAAACTCCATCATCTTCAAAGATCTTTCAAGCTCTCTTGGTAAGTTATGATCATCTAGTGATTTAAGTTCTAAATACCTTCATATACTCTTTTATACACACATACTTATGGAAATCCATTGGATAATAGTTTTGTCCAAGGGTCCTTCGGGTCTTAGAACCAAAATCTTCAATCTTCTTCCAAGGAATCCTAAGATCCACACTCAAGGTGAGTTCATACCCCTTATTTTCATCTTTTCAAACCTTTTTGGGGGAGAATACAAGTTCTTTAACTATAAATGTTGTTTTATTCAAGTTTATATGTGTTTAAATGCTATATATATTGATTTACACAAGTTTATAAAGTTAGTATTTGTGTAAAAATACCTTTGACATGAAATATGGATAGATCCTTGTATGATGTTCATAATGATACATTATATGCTTGTATAAAAGTTACTAGACTATAATATAAGTGTGTAAAAATGTTAGATCTTGAACAAAAATGTTATAAATATGAATTTGACATGAAATATGAGTAGATCCATGTATTTTGAACACTTTGACATATTAAGTTGTGTAAAAGTTACTAAACTACAAATAAAATGTACAAAGATGCTAGATCTTGAATAAAAACGTTATAAAAACGAAAACTAGTAAAAACTACGTTTTTATAAATAAATGCACTATTTTCTAGCAAAGATGGTTATAATCAAGATATTATATTATTTTTGTGTGAAATATCTCAAAAGATAATATTTATAAACTTTGAACAAGTTATTTCGCTAGTATTCACAAAAATAAGGTTATTACGACGCAATTACTAAAAATAGACTATTATTGGAATAGTTTATGAACAAAAGATTATTATGACATTTAAACATGATAAAAATAATTATATAAAAATATATAATTATTTTACTTTACTATATTATCATGGGAAAAATGATAATGGACAATTACAAGAGTTTTTATATACAAATCGTACGTAAACAAGTTGATTGGAATACATACATTTTTGTGAGATGAAACTTCACAGTACTTTTATAAGTACCTACTATAAGTCCTGAACATTTATATAACCAGAGTCTCGGTAAGAGAGCGCGATATTTGAGTATAGATCTATACGGGGCTTGACAACCCCGCACCTGAGCTGCTAGCTACAGCTTGACCGGCAGGTCTGAGGTGTCCAAATGTCTAACATTTCCGACGCCTGAAGAACGTCGCAGCAGGCCAACTAGTCACAGTATGGTTATATGGTATCTCACATGGGAAAATAATCAACTTAATATTTTTATAAATTGTTTACGTGGATACACACCTTTCAACAAAAGTACACTACAGTTTACATACTACATTTTAGTCTTTGGGATTTAAAGACTTAGACATTTTTATGAGAAAATATTGGATTTTCTTGGTTTTCAACACTATTGCTTACAAACAAAGGATATTTCTTATACAAAAATCTTATGAACTCACCAACTTAATTGTTGACACTTTTTCAACTACTTGTATTCTCAGGAAATTGATAAGGTAATTCTCCAGCGCTATTCGAAGAGACGTTACGACGTCGTTTTGATTATTTTGAAATCATTTGTAATTGTGATTGAAACACGCAACTTTTAAACGATGTAACATTTGCAATTATTTTAATGATGGTTGTGTACTTGGATTCCACTATTGTGTAACTTTGTTATGATATTGTTCATGAAGTCTGTAGGGAGTTGAAATATGAGATTAGATGAACTAATGTTGATATGCAATCAATAACACAATCAATCACACGATGATAATGCAACGAAGCTAAATGAACAATGTGATATGAATAACATGTGTCGAATGATTTGATTAGAACTTGGTTTTACAATTGGGTTTTCTATCTTGGAGATATACAATTCTCGTAAGTTAATCTTGTAATCTCACCATCGACACGGTATGGTATCATTGATATTTATACAGAATCAGTGATACCAATAGTACAACTTTTACAGAGAATATCCTATCAGTGTACTAGCCAATAGGATAGAAGATTCATGCAACACGTATTGTACTATACGCGTGCACACAAAAGACAAGATGACAGACTGTGAAGTCTTCGGATCCTTTATGCATTGCACTTCGGAGTTCTTAGACTTCGGAGTCTTCTCTTGTTTATTCACTTCGGGGTTTCTTCATGGGTAGGACTTCGGATATATCAGCACTTCATCACAAAATATCTCAACAATCTCCCCCTTTGTGTGAAGTGCATCCGAAGCCTATACTCTAAAGTTTCTCTTGTATGCCCGCTTCAGAGTCTTCCTTACTGCAAGATACCAGTTCATATGATCTATGAACTTCGTCTTCTTCTCAGTGGAATTTGCATGGCAGGCGTTCACGTGAGAAATCATTCCTGAGATAAAAGAGGAGGGATGGAGGCCTATGTAGTCTATTTCAAAGAACTTGATTGTGACTTCGGTTTCATTTCGAAGTCCTTTGAAAACTACGCCATATGGTTCGTCTAAGATCTCTCCATTTTTGAATCTAGCTATGTTCCGAACTACAACTGGAGGAGTGTTTAAGGGTTGTCTGTAGTAGGAACATAGCTCCAGGTCATGCTTTGCGAACCGTAGAAGATAATTGTTGTGGAAGCCCAGAAGGTGATTTTTGATAGCGAGGGTAGACATTTCAGCATGAGCTGCACCCCCGGTTCGCAGAAGATCAAGAATCTGGATGAAGTCCATGGGATTCATGATGGGGAAGTCTGCTATTGAGAACCTGGATTCAACTTCATCTGCCCCCCTAAGCACAAGACTTCAGTTTCTTTTATTGAAATGATTTTCTTGATCTTGTTTAGGCTCCAAACATAGCTTTGCCTTTGAATGTATTTGGCATGAAAGATTATTTTATTCGTCCAAAAACTTGCTTTCTGATCCTCTGGCACCGAAGAGACGAATTGAAGGAAATCAAAAGTCTTCAGATTGAATGTAATGTCAAGCTGGATGTCTTCGGAGTCAACATTTGCAAAACTCCGAAGAGGAAGTCTATTAAGTACATTTGGATTTTAAAATCCAAACAGCTTGATCGTCTCAACTGTCCACTCACCATTATTTCGAGCAAAATCATTTATTTTGATCATCAAATTGTAGTCTGTTCTTCTGGCCTTGTTTGTCTCTTCCATGTGTGGAGCAATTAAGTTCTCCAGCGATCGATCTGTTGAGCTTCCAACTCCAGCCGATCCACTAGCACCCATGCCAGTGGTTGTGATGGTTGAGGTTGTAGGACCTGCTGTGGATGCAGGGATCTGTCTAGGCAAGCCCTGTGGCCTAGATAATCTGTCAGAGAAATTTATCAAAGGCTGAAGTGCAACTCTCAGTTTTGTAATTAAATCTTGTGTGAGAGCTGCATTTGTTCGTTGCAGTTCCACTGTAAATTTGCTGACATCTGAAGTGGTTTGGGCGGCAGTGAGCTCTTCAATTTTTGCTCTGGCCTCATCAAGCTGTTTTTCAAGCTTGGTACTTTGCTGGATTTCACTCCGAAGTCCTTGCAAGGTTTTCATGACTTCGGAGTTTCTTTTATCGGTTTTCTCAATGAAAGCATCAACCTTCTTGTTGATGGAGGTGACAGCGGATTCCAGCTTCTTTTTGAAGGAAGAATGGATCTTATTTTGTTCATCCAAGAGCTTCTTCTCAAGACTATCAACAGACTCCTTTATTCCTTTGGATAGAGTGAACTCCAAAGATTCTATCTCTTCGGAGATATCACCAATGGTTGGTTTTGTGGGGTCAAATCCTGTTTGAGCTTGAATTAGGGTGTCAAGCTTGGAGTTGAGGACTTTGTACTGTTTCATTAGTACAAAGCCTTCATCTGGTAGGTCTTCTTCTGATGCTCCTTCAACATTCAAGGGAGCCATGTGAAAGGCTTCGAAGAGTGCTGCTGGAGTGGGGTTTTGTCTTGGTGGTGATATGGGTGATTCAAACTCTGGTAAAGAGAAGTCGATACCAGAGACAGGTATTTCGAAAGATGGAGGAGCGGTTGTTGGTGGAGGTGGAGGAGGAATTGTATGTGGAGGTGTTTCAGGTTTGGTTGATTTTGGTGGTGATGGAGGGACAGTTGTTTGAGGTGGTGTAGGTGGTTTAGTTGTTTTAGGTGGAGATTTAGGAGAAGGAGGTTGATCAGCAAATATTTCTTCTTCTTGTTCTTCTTCATGGACTGTGGATGGAGTCCTTTCTGAGTCCGAAGACTCATCCACAACCATGATCTTTCTTTGCCTCTTTGGCTGTTTCCTCTTCGGTGTGGTTTTCACCGAAGTTTTTCTTTTCTTCTCTTCCTTTTTAGGACCACTGGGTCCACCAGCCATTTTTCTCTTCCCTTTTCCTTTAGGGATTTCTTTCACAGATGTCTCCTTGCTCAGGTCACGGGTAGGATAAGGAATCACCAAGGTGTTACGGTAAGAGATTACTTCAATACATTCCATGGGAACCTTGGAGAGCATGGCTATGGGTATTTGTGCACAGTAGACTGCGGGTTCATCATCCAAAGGTGACACAGTGATTGGGGTGTACCTCATTTCGGGGAGAGAGGGGTCTGCCACATATCCAGTCTTTTGATAATGGGCATGAACAACCATTGCCTAGAACCTTGCATTTGAAATTTCAGTCCCCTTCAGACTGTGATTGATATGTGAACAGAAGTCAGCCCATAGAATAGAGGCGTAATCAACTTTGACATCGTAGTAGATTCCGAAGAGCAGGCTCTGAAACACCACACTTGCAGAATCTAATCCTGAAGTTCTTCCAGATAGACATCTGAGGAAGATACTAAAGAAGTATCTCCACAAATCGGGCAGTTGGTTCTTCTTAAACAAGCTGATCTTCTCGAGTTGAGGAAAGTATCCCATTTCATTGAACATATCGACGAGTTGCTCAGCAGAAGGAGTCACAATCTCCTTAGGATCGTAGATGGGAAGATGAAGAGCCTCAGCAAATTTCTCCTTGGTCAGTTGTACTTTCTTTGTTTTTCCCTTTACATCTATGGTTTCGAAGAATACAGCTTTTACTTGATTGTTCGTGTCGAACAGGGCATTCGAGGTGTAATGTGCCCTGTGTACAAGTTGCTGGAATTGATGGTGTGCAGGTTAGGGCATAGCCAAGAATCGATCTCTTCAATCATTCGACAAGAGCATCGATGGGCTTAGGGTAGAGTTGAAGGTTGGTGCGTAGTACCAGATTTGCTGACTGGCTTTTGAGAACAGGTACTGAAATAGCTTCAGTGGTTTGAGAAGATCCTTCAGCGGCCATTGTTGGAGGTTTGATGATGAAGATGATGTATGTTGTGTTTGCAGAGAGAATTAGAGAGAAAGGTTGCAGAGTGAAATAAGAGTGGTGTTTGCGTAAAGAGTGCAATGGAAGAGATGGAAGGTTTATATAGTATTCGTGGTCCCTAGGCCATTTAATGCACGTTTAAAAAGGTCCAGTAGTAGGTGGACACCTCATCACCTTCTCGTCCCACTTTCTCTGCAAAAATGAGAAATATACGGCTGTCAGTTACAATGATTCAAAATTTGAACCGTTAACTTTTTGAGACGTCATTATGATTAATGTTTTTCATTTAATTCTTATTGACAGCTGTAAGCAAACAGTTAAAATTTAGGGAATGTTTGTCTCTGTTATTTATCATAAATGTGAAAATCATTTGAACATTTAATTGACTTCGCAGTTATGAAAAATTTTGACCGTTGATATAACACTTCGGAGCATAAAGTTCCTTACTTCGGTGTGTTTTTGCTATGGACTCCGAAGAGTGTTCTGTCACTTCGGTGATTAACAAATGATTGCAAAGTGTTCACCAGTGTACCGAAGTACATATGTTTTTCTCTTTGTTTTTCTATAAGTTTTTGATTGTTCTTTTGACTGATGCAGTATGTCATTTAACCTTAGTTTTCATGAATATTATGAAAAGACGATTTATTCGAGTTAATGTTCAGAGTCGTTCGAATCATATTGGAAGTCCATTTTTCAATTGGAAGTTTGTTTGATTCAATATCGATCATGAATATTTAAGTCTAATCACCCCATCACTAGCTTGATTTCGCATTGGGAAACTTGTTTTGTGTTGTGCTTATTTGCATCAAAATTTTCAAATATAATAAAGATAACATCCTTTGTATTTGAAATTTAAAGAAGTTTTCATTCATGAATTGAACATCAGAAGTGTTTCAGAAGGTTTGATTGGATTGTTTTGAAGATTCATTTGAAAATTTATTCATTTTCATCAGTTGAAGTGTTTGGATACTAAGCTCAGATGACAAGCATTTGAGCTTCGTACACCACTCCTACTTTATCATTTAAGACAGACTACTTGAAATGTTCATATTCCTCTACAAGGTACTCGACTATGTTATAGGAGCTCCTTGTACTGTTATTTAAAACAGAGGAATAAGCTTTTGAATGCTGATTTTTCTTTTGCATTCCCTTGGTTATCTTTTGATCTTGGTTTGTCTTTTGTTTCTTTTGACAAATGTTTTCTATTTTTCTTTCTTGTTTTCTTTTACGAATTTCTTTATAAGAAGACATAGAGCATCACCATTTGGTTTCTTTCTTTGATGCTTTTTGTTTTTGTTTTAAACAATCCCTGTGAGTGAGAATCTTCATATAGTTCAATTTTGTATCATTTAATGAAAAGAGATTTAAATTTACTTATCAAACGATTTTGGTTCTATTTGATGAAAACTTCGGAGCACTTTGAATTATCCTTTGTAGTTTTGAGGCTACATGATTAATTTGAAGTTGAAGCGAGTCAAGTTTCGAAGGGTGGTTAGAAATAGACATTATGTTAAGATTATTGAAATCAAACAGGGCTTCAAAGTGTAAAATAGCCTTAACCTCATTTCGAAGTCTGTTTTCTTACCAATGTTTCAAGTCGATTCCCAAATACCTTTTAGTGCAATAAGGTATGATTTTCAGAATCTAAAATCAAAGTTTTGTCCTTTACTTGGTTAATTCATGAGAGTAAAGTTAAATTTTGTCATTTACATCAGAATTTTCTTTTTGTTTGGTGTAAGTTTTTCTTGTTTTTGAATTTTCTTAGTCTTAAAACAACTTTTTATTTTTAAGAAGTTAACATTTGTTCAAGTGGTTTTCAAATTTGAAGGATTTATTTTGAAAAAGAGTTTGTTCCGCAGACCTCCGAAGTGATATTTTACTTCGGAGTACTGCGGGGAAGTGGCAAGTGTTTTTGCTTGTTTTTCTCCGATGACCTCCGAAGCCAGAATTGACTTCGGGGGACTGTGGAGTGTTTTTCTCCAATGACATCCGAAGCCAGAATTGACTTCGGGGGACTGCGGAGTTTATTTTTGTGAAATTTCAGAACAGAGTAAGAATGAACAAATCTGAAAATTATTGAAGAGTTGATCCATCTATCATTCCAAGTCCTCGAACGATTCTCGTGAATGCTTCTTCATTTAGAGCCTTTGTGAAGATATCTGCCAATTGTTCTGTAGTGTGAACAAAGTGTACCTCAATATTCCCCTCCTCAACATGACTTTTGATGAAGTGATAGCGAAGAGCTATATGCTTCGTCTTGGAATGTTGAACTGGATTGTGGCATATACGAATTGCACTTTGAGAGTCACAGAACAAAGGAATTTTTCTCATATTAATGGCATAGTCTTTCAATTGACTCTGAATCCAAATGATCTGCGAAGTACACGCTGCAGCTGCTACATATTCAGCCTCTGCAGTGGAGATAGAGACACAAGTTTGTTTCTTGGATTGCCAGCTTATAAGTTTTCCATCTAAAAATTGACAACCCCCCGAAGTGCTCTTGCGATCAATGGAACATCCCCCAAGATCGGAGTCTGAGTATGCTTGGATGTAGAAACCAGAGTTTGCTGGATACCACAGACCATAAGCAGTAGTTCCATGAAGATATCGGAATATTGTCTTAACAGCAGCCAAATGAGGTTCCCTTGGATCAGCCTGATACCTTGCACAATTGCAGACTGCAAACATGATGTCAGGACGACTGGCTGTAAGATAGAGCAATGATCCGATCATACTTCGGTATTGCTGAATGTCGGTCTTTGGTTTGTCCAATGATGGATTTAACCTTGTTCCTGCAGGCAAAGGAACTTTTGCTTTGGAGCAGTTAGTCATTCCGAAGCGTTCAAGCAAACTCTTCGTATATTTTTGTTGATTGATGAATATTCCCTCCTTAGATTGTTTGATTTGTAAACCAAGAAAAAAGTTTATTTTTCCCATCATACTCATTTGAAATTTGCTTTTCATCAGTTTTTCAAAGTCTTTTGACAAATTGGGGTCAGTAGATCCAAAGATTATGTCATCAACATAAATTTGAACTAACATCAGGTGAGATCCAACTTTCTTTCTAAAAAGTGTTGGATCTACTGATCCCTGTTTGAAGTTTGATTCTTTTAAAAATTTGGTCAAGGTTTCATACCAAGCTCTTGGAGCTTGTTTTAAACCATAGACTGCTTTGTCTAGCACATAACAATAATTCGGATGAGTTTTACTTTCAAAACCAGGTGGTTGTTCAACAAAAACGGTTTCCTCGAGATCACCATTCAGAAAAGCACATTTAACGTCCATTTGATAGACATCAAAATTTTTGTGTGCTGCATAAGCTAAAAATATCCGAACTGATTCGAGTCTGGCAACAGGAGCAAAAGTTTCTTCATAATCAATCCCCTCCTGTTGACAGTAACCCTTGACAACCAACCTAGCTTTGTTCCGAACTACGTTGCCTTCGGTGTCTAGCTTGTTACGGTACACCCATTTGAGACCGACAATTGAGGCATTTGCAGGTTTTGGTATTAGCCTCCAGACTTTGTTTCTTTCAAATTCTTCTAATTCCAATTGCATTGCTTCAATCCAGTCTGAGTGATCAAATGCATCTTTGACGTTCTTAGGTTCTACCTTAGAGATAAAGACATTGAACATGCACAACTCTGAATTTTTGTTGAGATCTAATTGCTTTTGGTGAAGTTGTGCACGAGTCAGTACTTTATCTCGAACATCACCAATGACAAGTGATGGAGGATGATTTTTCGTCCATTTGTCCAAAGGAGGATAGTTTGGATCAAAATCAGGAGGTCCTTCAGCATCGATATCTTCAATGTCTGAGGGATATCCCGAAGTGGAGGGAAAATCACCCATTAGCAAGTGATTATACGAATTTGTGTTGGTTTGTGGTATGTGTAATTGTGAGGTTGAGTTTGATATGTGCTCCCCTTGGACGTTTGTTGGAGTTGATGAAGTTGTAGCTTTATCCGAAGCGATTGTTGTGGCTGAATTCGGAGTCGCAATCTTTGGCTCCCCCTGGATTGTTGGATACATGGATATGATATTTGGAATTGACTGGGGAGTTGATACAGGAGAGTTGGATTCTCTTGGACTGTTGGATGATTCACCATTTGTCCTTGAATTTCCAGCACAATGGTTTGATGGCTCCCCCTCAACGCTTACATTTTCCAAACTTTGATTAGATGACTCTTCCTCAATAGAAGATGGTCTTTGTATGCTGTTTGTAGAAGAGTCATCGGGTCCGTCTGTGAGCTTGGAGAGTTCGGACTCATGGTTGTCTGGTGCTCTGACTTCGGAGTCCACAGCTCTTACAGGTTGGTCAAATAAAAGTGAGAAGTCTGTGTCGAATGTTGTGATTTGAGCAGCTTCTACAGCAGGGTTTGGAAAGATTGAAGACATAGGAAATGGATGCAGAGACTTCTTGATGTAGTAGTCATCAAACCTTAGATTAAAGGTTTCTTCGATTTTGCGACTTTTCTTGTTCATGACTCTGTAGGCTTTTGAGTCTTGAGAGTAACCAAGAAAGATGCCTTCTTCTGATTTGTTATCGAACTTGGTTAAGTGATCCTTCATGTTTAAGATAAAACACCTACAACCAAAGATGTGAAGGAATTTGACATTTGGCTTTCTTCGGTTGAGTACTTCGTAAGGTGTAATATTGAATCTTTTGTGAATATAGGATCTGTTTTGAGTAAAGCATGCAGTGGAGATTGCTTCGGCCCAGAAGTACATGGGTAAATTAGCAAAGTTGAGCATTGTTCTTGCAGCTTCACACAGGGAGCGATTTCTTCTTTCTACAACACCGTTTTGTTGAGGAGTGTAAGGTGCTGAGAAGTTGTGGTTAATCCCTTTTGTTTTCAAGAATCCATCAAGAGTCTGATTTTTGAACTCCGAACCGTTATCACTGTGCACAGTTCGGACTTTCTTGTTGAGCATCAATTCCATTTTCTTTATAAAGTTGATGATTTCTTCAGCTGCATCGGACTTGTTTCGGAGGAACATCACCCAAGTAAACCTTGAATAGTCATCAACAATAACCAGAATGTACTTCTTCTTTCCTATTGATTCTATTGCAGATGGTCCACATAAATCTATGTATAGAAAGGAAAGCGATTCGGTGATTTTTGGGTTGATTACTGTAGGATGTCTTTGTTTTGTCTGCTTGCCATGTTCACATGCAGAGCAAAGAGAATCATTGTCAAATTTGAGAGCTGGCATCCCACGAACCAGATCCATGGCCACCAACTTGTTCAGATCTTTGAAGTTCAGATGGGCAAGTCTTCGGTGCCATAACCAGCTGACATCGGAGTTGGCTTTGGAGAGAAGACATAGAGATTGCCCACCTGTCACTGGCTTCAGATTTAAGGGAAACATAGATCCCTTCCTCTCTGATTTCAGTAAGACTTCGTTTGTTGCTTCTTTGGTGATTACACTCCCTTGGTTGTTGAAAGTTACAGCGTTTCCCGTTCCAACCACCAATTGAGATATACTCACGAGATTATGTTTTAGTCCTTCAACAAATTCCACTCGGTTGATAGTGAATTGGCCATTTGTTATTTTTCCATATCCCCGAATTGGACATGTTTCATTATTACCAAAGCGTACGTTTCCAGCATCATCTAAATTCCTGTAATCCCTGGAGATATTCCTTTCTCCCCGTCATATGTCTTGAGCAGCCACTGTCCATGTACCATTTTGAGTCATACCGCTCATCAGACATAACCTGCAATCAATCAAGAAGGAGTTGGTACCCAATCAATCTTGGGTCCTCAGGGTAAGCAAAGGATTCTTGAATCCATTTTTCTACGGCCTCTTCAGAGATTTCATTTGCATTTAAATTAATCAAATTCTCCGAAGCCTCATGTGATGAGCATGATTCCGAAGTGTTTGAGCAGCATTCAGAAGAGTTTGTAGTTAAAATTAATGAGTCCGAAGTGACTGACAGAGTGACAGACTTCGGAATCCATTTTTGAATGAAAATTTTTGATTTGGAGGATTTTGAAGATTTTGAGGTCTTTGTTTTTGCAGTTAAGTTTTCTTTAAGATCATTTCTTTTCCAATTTTGTTTTGGTATTTCCATTTTTGACTTTGTTGAAATTGAGCTACACAGCGTAGAGGTACAGAGATACTCTTCGTATGCCAATTTAAAGTCATTTAATGAGAGATCTTTATCCTTGAACATTTCCAAATTGTTGTCCAGCCATTTGTGGAATGTATCTATCAGATTGTTTCCTTTTGAGAATGATTTCTTCGCAGGTTTTCGAAATTTAGGATTTGGAAAGTTAGGTTTCGTTGGTATAAAGGTTGGCTTTTCATTTTGATTTTTAACTTCAGAGATTTTTGAGCAAACAGGTTTTGTACCAGAAGTGGAAGCAATTGCTTCATTTTGTTTCGAATCTCTAAAAGGCGTTTTTCTTTTCACAAGATTTATGATTTGCTTGGTTTTTGAATTCTCAACAGTGGGTTTTTGAGATGATTTTGAAATCTTCACTGCTGATTTTGGCTTTTGTAGAACTTGTTGTGCAATTTTGTTTGTTGAAACTTTTGATTTTGAAATTTCATTTTCAGGATTGTGTGAAAAAGGGACACATTCACAAGATTCCATTAATTCTAATACATCCATCTTCGGAACTGTGGGTTTTTCCACAACCTGAATTTGTTTGTAGTTTCGATTAATGTAAATGTGATCGTCGTTTTTGAGATTTAGTAAGTGTGACATGTTTTCGGGCACTTTCTCCTTTTCAAAACAAAGACGATTATATACATTGTGGCCGTATAGTTCTTGTTTCCTTATATTTATTTTTACTTCCATTTTCTCATTTAATTCATTCTCAACTATTTTGGATGATGAGAAAAATCCTTCATTTGTAACTGTGGAGTTATCCTTTTCAAGAAGTTTTTGCAATTCGTTATCAATTAAGGATAATCCACCGGGTTTTACGAAAATTGAGTTTTTGAAGTAAGAAACCTTAGGATAGATACATGCCAAATGGACTAGCCTTTTTGAATTATCCTTGAGATACTGATCGTAAGAGACAGATTCATCTGTGATTTGAAGTTTAAATTTTGAAGTTTCTTTGGTTTCAAGAGTTTTTGATTCACAATTCATTTTTGTTTTTCCTTTGTCCACCGAAGACATTTGTGAGATGTCTTCGGAGGTCTATTCGGATATGGAGGATGACTTTAGCAAAATCAAAGAAGAACAATCAATCTCCTCCATGTCCGAATCACTTTCAGAATCTTCTTCAGACAAGTTATTGGCAATTTCTTTTTCTTCTGTTTCAATTTGAGGTACTTCCTTATTCAGGATTGGAATTTCTTGAGGCAAAATTTTCAACAATTTATCAGCAGTTAGATGTTTTTCCACAGATATCAGGCCATGTTTATATGATGGATTAGTAACTTCGGAGCCTGATACTATAGATTCGCATTCATAAGATATACTATCGACTTCCTTTAATTTAAACTCAATAAAAGGCAATAGTTGTCTATGCTGGATATTACAAACATCGGCTGAATGATAAATTCTTGTAATATGCGCATATAATCGTTTGGCTGTTTCACAAAATATGTTTCTCTGTCTTAAGATTACATCATGATTGTTTAAAAATTTTTCTCTATTCTCTTCTAACAAGGAGATTCTAAGATTAGATTTCTCTAAAGCTAGCTTCAGGTTCTCTACTCTCCCCCTTAAGCTTAGAAGCTCCTGTTCACTGAGTATTTCCCTATTTTTGGCATCAATGAGTAATTTATGCATGACAGAACAATCACGTGTTATTTCACTTATAATGGGAGCAGATTGAGAAGTAGGAATTTTAAAAGATGAAAGAAGTTTTGATACCTGTTCTGGGATTGTCAAACGGTTGTCATTTGCCATCAAGCACACTTCCTCCTCATCATCAGAAGAGTCTTCATCCCAAGTCTTCGGAGTATCAGCAGCAGTTATTTCCAGTCCCTCCGAAGTCACAAACCCAAGACCCGTAGTTGCGTCAATCTTCATCCACTTCTCTTCATTCAACTTCTCCGAAGTGTCTTGTAGAAAGCTCTTATCGACATCATAGGCCATGAAAGCACTATGAGATGGCTTTCTCACTTCTTCATCATCTGAATCAGAAGACCAAACTTGATATGATCCTTGACGATCATCAGCAGCCATTAAGGCTAGGTCTTTGGTCCTTACTCAACTTCCTCCATTTTTCTTGCGTAATAGGCTTCGTCCTTTACTTGTGGTTTCTTTTCGTTTTGCTTCCGAAGCATGCAGTCCTTTGCAAAATGATTCTTGCCATGACAATAATTGCAATCATAACCAGAATCACCTGAGATTTCTTCTCTTCGGACTTCTCTTTAGATAACTCCGAAGCCGGTTTTTCAGATGGCTTCGGGGTTGACAGTTTCAAGTTATCCTCCTTCGGAGTGTATATTTCAGGTTTGGGTTTGGAGTTGAAGTTTGATTTGTTAAAATTTTTCACAAATGGCTTTCCAGAATTGTTTTTGAAGAATGGTTTCTTGAATCTTCGATTGTTGGAGGCATAGAGAGCAACAGTGTCTCCATTATCATCTACCATGTAGGCAGCAACGTTTTCATCACTTGATTCTTCCTCTTCTTTTGATACGAGAGCTAGTGGTCCAGAACTAGCCATTTCACTTCTTCGACCTACCACATCGGGTTCATGTGATTTTAATAGATTGTATAGGGCAGCCAGCTTGTATTTCTCAATATTCTCATAGGATTTGACCATGAGCATGATTGGTCTCCATTCCTTGCGAAGACTGTAGAGAAATTTGATATTTATCTCTTGTTGGCTTCTTGTTTCTCCATACTTATCGAGTGTGTAAATCATGTTGCTCAAACGTTCATAGCAGGCTCCCAAGGACTCATTTTCTTCTTGCTTAAAGTTCCCGAAGTCTGCAAGGATCTCTTGAACTTTGCTGGTATGAAGAATTTTATCTCCTCCGAAGCGGAGTTCAAGATTGTCCCACATCTCTTTTGCAGATTTAGCATCAGCAATGTGGTGACTGACATCGGGACCCAACCCACTTCTCAGTTTGCGCATGGCTCTCTCGTCATTTTCAAGCTTTTTCATATCTGCAGCATTAAGAACAACAGCTTCTTCTCCGTCAGGAACAACGAATCGACCAGCAATGTCAGTGTGTGGACCTTCAGTCACAGACCTCCATAGATCTTTGTCCAGTCCAATAAGGTAATCCTTCATTCGACCAGCCCAATAATCGTAGTAAGAAGTTACTAGAACAGGGGCCTTCGTTGCTGAACCAATGAGGTTTGCATAGTTAAGCATATTTGCATAAGTTGCTGTGGAATTAGTCATCTTGATGTATTTCAACAGGATCTTTTCAGTAAAAAAAAAACGGATGGTAGAGAATTGCAACAGATGCGGAAGACTAAATCTGAGAATCGATTCAGATTTAGAGCTGAAGCATACGAATTTGAACTCTATCAACAGGTTTTTGAGCTGACCCGCTCTGATACCACTTGTAGGGAGTTGAAATATGAGATTAGATGAACTAATGTTGATATGCAATCAATAACACAATCAATCACACGATGATAATGCAACGAAGCTAAATGAACAATGTGATATGAATAACATGTGTCGAATGATTTGATTAGAACTTGGTTTTACAATTGGGTTTTCTATCTTGGAGATATACAATTCTCGTAAGTTAATCTTGTAATCTCACCATCGACACGGTATGGTATCACTGATATTTATACAGAATCAGTGATACCAATAGTACAACTTTTACAGAGAATATCCTATCAGTGTACTAGCCAATAGGATAGAAGATTCATGCAACACGTATTGTACTATACGCGTGCACACAAAAGACAAGATGACAGACTGTGAAGTCTTCGGATCCTTTATGCATTGCACTTCGGAGTTCTTAGACTTCGGAGTCTTCTCTTGTTTATTCACTTCGGGGTTTCTTCATGGGTAGGACTTCGGATATATCAGCACTTCATCACAAAATATCTCAACAAAGTCATCCACCCTTGAACTATTCCGCCAATACGGTTTGAGGGTGTGACAATATTCTAGGAAAAAATGGGTACTGAATGAAGCACACATGAGGTCATATTATGGGTTATAAGGGTTTAGAAAGTAAATATACACATACACTTATGTTTTGGTTGGGTACCTGGTATCTTTTGTTAATAAACAAAAGGTACCAACGTCTTTGAAGCCATCATTATGAGACTGGACTATGAGGTTGAGTTGGGTATTGGGATCTACAAGCATATGCATCGTGTTCAATATTTTATTCTTATTGAAATTTCATGAGAATTGTTGTTTAGAATTGCAAATAATTTGAAATATTTTCCCCAATATTTGAAATGTTACTAATCTTTTGAACCGAGCTTTGAAAACGTTTTTTTGGGTTTAACTTCATATGTTGGGTTATCGACTTATCCAATACTATTACGGGTTAAGTATGGTTTTACTCATTAGGATGTTTAAGCTTTACCTATCCTTTTTTGGCTTGGGTTCCTATTAGAAGGTTGATATAGATTAAAGATGGAGTTAACATTAGATATTTCGAAGATATCCTATTTTAAGCTTAAGGTCTATACAGGGACGTTTACTTTAAAGTATTACACGTTGGTTTGATTATTACACCCTTGCATGCATTTGTTTTTCCAAAAATTGCTAAGCTTAAACTTTTGGGACTGGATTTTCATAACATTTCTTACTCTATGAATTTTGAAATGTATACATGCTTTTCGATAAGTCATTGTCAAACCGCTCGTGAGATAAGTGTTTCAATTGGTATAAAAGTGTCAGTTTAAGTGAACTAGGTGCTTAGATCAGTACTTAGAATTCAATTATACTGCTCATTTATGATTAGAAAATTAGTTTGTATATCTCTAAGAGGAAGTTTAGGTTGCCTTGTAGGATTCTATATGCTTATATTTCTAAATGTTTTAGTATTATTTAAGATTTAACATGTAGGAATCCACAGCTTGGTAGAGATAAGAAACAACCTCTTAACAATAACCTTATGTTTACCATTTAATCGAATCTAATATTTATTTAGATATGAGAAATTTATCGCTATTAGTCTTTCATTGTGATTCTAGAGACGAAGCATCTCATCAAACAAGGTTTCCATCCTTAAGATACTGTACCCTAAAGTGGTTAATAGATTAATTCAGAAGCTATAACTTTTCAGAATTGACACTAACAATCCCTAAACTCATAAAAACATGAACTTTACCAACCAATCATAACCAAACAAGCTCATGGTGAAGATCTAACTCCACAATGGTGAAAACTAAGCTCAAAATTCATCAAAAATGATGTTAAGACTAGGTTGGGGTTCTAGCAAGGATTCAGAAACAAAACGGAGAAGAGATTCATCCTTTAGTTCCCATATCCTTTCTTATTCCAATAAATGGAACCATCATTGCATCATAATACTTCCATGAACCTCATAACTTCATTATAACATGAAAAACTAATTGAGGCAAGGTTTCAAATACTTACAAAGGTCCAGAAACAACAAGAGACTTGATTCGCTCCAAGCACAATCATCTCTAGCACCTTGCCTTATTCTTCTTCCTCCAAAACCCTTCAAAAACCCAAGGATGAAGCTAAAACATCAAATGAAGCTTGAGAGAGAGATCTAGGGTTTTCTTTGGGTTAAAGGTGATAAATGACGGCCACAAATGGTTTTAAAGGCTTAAATATGGCCCAAAATGTGATTGCTAGGGTTTAGAACTGGAAGCGACAATTAGCGACGCTAACTAAATTTAGTGTCGCTAATATCGAAAACGTGCATGCCCATGATCTTCAGTTTAACGGCGTGAAGCAGTACGCATTTCCAACAAGTTAGCGGCGCTAACTTCCTTTTTCCCCTTTTTACATAAATTTCAATTTAAAATATCTAAGATTTAAGCATACCTGGTCAAGGGCTTTACAAAATATACACATACACTTATATTTTGGTTGGGTTCCCTATATCTTATGTTTACAAACACAAGGTACCAACTTTTTTGAAAACAACATTATGATATTGACTTGGGTATTGGGATGTCAAAGAATATGCATTGCATTTTATACTTTATTGTTATTGAAAATTCATGAGAGGTGTTGTTGCTTAGAAATACAAATACTTGGAAATATTTTCCCCAACATTTGTAATGTTAATAGCCTTTTGAACTAGGTTTTAAAAACCTTTCCCCAAAATTATTATTTTGGAAGCTTAAACTTCTGGGGATAACTTTCCAAATTTTTTTTACTTTATTGCATTTTAAAAGTTATTATTTTGGAACTTAAAGCTTTAGGATGAGATTCAAACTTATGTGACACAATAACTTGAGTACTGTCTTTTTGTTGTTTCATATTATAGGTTATAAGGTTATGGCAAGTGAAACTGCATTTGCACGTCTATTATGGGCAAAAGGGTGTAGCAAGTGAAGCACACATGAACTCATCTTATGGGTGATAATGGTGTAGTGTTGAAAAATACGATGATCGATCTCCACGAGTAAGGGTTTTTAAGCCGGTTACTGTGTGACAGATATGTATTTTGTCTATAATATGCAGAAATAAAATAAGAGTTGCGGAATAAAATAAAGCGGTAAATCTAAACTAGACAGTATTTAAATAGACAGAAAGCGGTAAATAAATTAAATGTTAGAAGTTAGAGGTTAGATGTAATAAACGCCATTATCAATGATAAAGTGTTTTTACAATAAATAAAAGGTTAGAAGTTAGAAGTTAAAAGTTAGAAGTTAGATGTCTCGGTTAAATACAGTCCACATATGTTTTCGTTGTCACGGTTCGATTTTTATGTCTTGGATATTTGGTACAGTTGATTTATAACAGTTTGAATAAATCAATAATAACACAGATAATTTCAAAGGAACTTATCGATAGCAGATGAATATGGCGATTTTCTTTGAAGCTTCGATTCTTGTTCTTTGCTCGGGTTTTCTTGATGTGTCGATTTCTTGTTCTTTTCGGTAGGATGAGGTTTTGGTGATATTTGGTATCGGGTAGAGATTGTTTGGAGGTTTGAAGTTTGGTGTCGGGTAGAGGTTGTTTAGAGGTTTGAAGTTTAGGTGTCGGGAGGATATCTTGTTTCTTGTGGTTATATGGTTTGCTTCTTGTTGCTAAATTTAGAAATCAGAGTATCTTGAGGTGTTTGGTCGTGGGTTTCTTGGAGAGTATATGAGTATATAATGCTTGGTTGATTGGGTGTAACAAAACAGCAAGAGAAAGCCTCAATTTATAGTTGCTGAACTCAGCGTTCGCGTCGCGACCGGAAGGTCCGTCGCGTCGCGAAGGTGCTTGGCTGGTGGTCGGTGCGCTTTTTGTCGGGTCAGTGCGTCTTTGCTGGTATGTCGAGCTTTTCGTCGCGTTTCCTTTTGGTCGCGTTGCTTTTGGTCGCGTCGCGAAGGATAGTGCGTTGGGTTGGTAGTCTCGCGATTAGAAAGTTGGTGGTGTCACGTTGGAGGGGCTTCGCGATGGAGGTCTTCGCGTCGCGACCATGCTGGCCGTCGCGTCGCGATCGCTGTAGCGATCTGAACTTCTGTCTTTGTTCTTCTCTTCACGTCGCGACCACTGTGTCTGTCGCGTCGTGATTGCTGTAGCAGTGTAATATTTTGTATTTTGCTCTTTGGTTTGTAGCGTTACTTCCTCAGGTTTGGATGTTTTCTCAAAGTTTCTCGGGTCTTGATTTATTCTTGTTTTTGATCTCGAATTCATGCAATCTGAAATAAACTGATAATATTTGTTAGATAATAACAGTTCATCTTATTTCAGTGATGGTCACATACAAAAATATATTTTTCAACAATTTCCCCCTATGTGATCATTACTGAAATGAGAACAGATTAAAAGGTAAGGTTGAAAATTCTTGAAATTTGGATAAAACATTTATAAAACCATATCACTTGTTTTGAAAAAGTGTGACTAGATTTTACTTATGTTTTGAAAAAATGTTTGTCAAGAATATTTGTTTCTGAATCAAGGTTTCAGGTTCATTTATCAAAAGGTTTTTGTATATGTACTTTCATAATATTCCTTAAGATTTTATAGCATTTATAAAGACGACAAGTGATCTTAATAGGTCGATTCAGATGAACTCTCATAGGTATAGCTCACACTTGACTGAGTTGTTTTGGTTGTTCTGGGTGCAGAACTGGTGTATAATCACTAAAGATGAGTGATATCTCTCAGTTTGAAGGTGTTGACTTATGCTTAATGTGGATTTATACCTATATACTTTAGTCACTTGGTCTTCATATTAGATAATCAATCACATAAGACTGGTTTCGGCATTACTCAGAGGGTTTCTTCATTCATGCCATTGATGTTCACTCTCTCTCCGTCGGGAAATACATGTAGAGGGGTTTAGAAATATTCATAGTGCAGTTTGCAACTAAGATTATTCAATTATGAAGGCTATAGTATCCCGGTAAATCTTTGGTTTTAACAGCTATATTTGATAAAGCATTTGAGAATCTGTTTGTTTGGAAAATTTTGAGAGATGTCTGTTTTGATTGATTGTTGTTGTAAATCTTCATTTTCTTTGGTGAAGTGTTCACCTTTGTCTTTATCTTTTCTTGATTTGGGAAAAGATATCTGATGTGGTTATCAATTGTGATTTGTTGACAGCATTTGTTGGATGTGACTTTGTTGTTTCTTCATTTGTCAGACTTGCTATGCAAGATGATAAATCTTTTCTTGATGTGGCTTGATTGAGGATAGGGATAGGTGATATAAAAGACAGTTTGTCTAATATATAAGAAAATGATTGTATCGTCCCTGGTCATTTTGATATCTAAGCAAAAATGAGACTAGCATCACGGTATAAGAGTATAAATCCTATAAGTCATAATGAAAAACACCTTTGCTCACAGAAATGAATTTCACTTAGCAGTTAAAGACGAGGCACAAATTCTCACATGGGTTTGGTTTTCATCTGAATCTCCTGATCTTATGTCCCTTAATTTATAAAATCGTTATATTTGAAATAAATTCAAAGGGAATAGGAGAATGTACATAACGAAAATTTTGAGATTTGAACCTTCACTTTAATTTAAGAATCAATATGACTGAGAACATTCATCGAGCATAAGTATCTGAAAATTTAGTCAAGAAGATGTTAATCACATGGTTTTATAAAAACTTTTAAAAGGATAAAACTTTATTCAATTTTTTGTGATTTTTGATTATGTGGATGTTTTTTTTTTTTTGAAAAATTTGGTTATTTGAATGTTTTTGGTAAATTTTGGTTATTTGAATGTTTTTGGTAAATTTTGGTTTGGGGGTGAGAATGGGGTAACGAGAGTTCCCCCATAAATGATGCACTGGGATCATTTTGGATAGGTAGATTGGGATTGTTTAAAGAGGAATTTGGTTTTGGTGGTTCTCCTATAAATGATGCATTGGGATCATTTGGACAGGTGGATTAGGGTGTTTTAGAAAGGTTCTGTTTTTGGTGGTTCCCCCTCGACTGGATCCGCATCATTTTGGTTTGATTGTGAAGTTTCTGCATCGGAGGTAGTGTGGGTTTGAAGTCTCATAGAAAGCTCTGTTTTCCTGTCATATGCTTGGATCAGCCACTATCAATATACCATGTATCATCCTTGGGCTCTCCAGCACAAAGTGCCTGCAATTAGACAGAAAGTTTAGGTACCCAAACCATGGTGGGTCCTGATTTGTTAATGGTTTTCGGTGATTTGAAATCATTATGGTTTCTGTTAATTGGACGAAGTGGTTGAGGCTTGATTTGACTTATCAGATTTTCCCAATTTAAGATTTGTTTTTGAAAACCTGTCATTTGGAAAGATTTCTGATTGTGTGAAAAGTATCCTATATGTGAAGTTCTGTTTGATGACCTTTCTTTGTATCTGGGATTTTGATGATTTTGAAAAACATTATGATGATGGAATGGAATTTGGTGAAATGATGGTCTCTGAAAGTTCCTTGAGAGATTGAAGTTTATCTCTTGAAAGCGATTTTGAAATGGTTTTTGAAAAGGTTTTTGTTTTGGATTAAAGGTTTGTTTTTGTGGCACAGAGACTGGTTTCAAAGGTTTCTCCTGGGTTTGTTTGAAAACTTTGGGTTTGCCTTGTCCCTTTTGAAAAGCAATTGGTTTAGAGGTACTGCCTTTCTTGTAAAAGGAGTTTGCTCTATTCAAAAAGTCTTTAAGTTTGGAGTTTTGGTTGGTAATTTGGATTTGGTGGGTTGAAGACCTATTAGTGAAAGATCTTTTGGAAACAGTGAAATCAGTATCATCTGGGTTACAGTTGATAACTGTTTCGTCGTCTGAATTTTCCTCATTAACAGATGTGGATAGATCTGTTAGAGTTGATTTAGAGTTTTCACTGTTTGTCCTGGTTTCTTGTTTGGCTTGTTCGATTTCGAAGGATTCTCTTCCTAATCCAGGTCTGTAATTCGTATCGATTTTGCCAGATCCTAAGGATGTTGCTTTGATGAAAATATCATCACTTAGCTTTCTAGCAAGATTGGTAGAATCCAGTTTTCCTTCAAATCTTTGATTCTCGGATTCAAGAAGTTTGATTTGTTTTGAAGAATCATCTAGTTTTAGAATCAAACTAGTGTTTTTGTCATTTAAATCTTGAATTTTTAGTTTTAACTGAAGGACTTCTATTTCTAAGGCATCTTTTATTTCAGATGGAAAAACAGATTGAATTTTTATTTCTAAGTCCCTTTTTTGTTTTAGAGCTTCATTTAATTGATCTAAGACGTGATCATATTCTTCTGATTTTCGTTTGACGTCTCTTTCAAGTTTGTCTCTAGTCATTGTTGATTCTCCAAATCTGAGTTGCAACGTTTGTAATTCAGATTTGCAGATATCAGATTTGACTATTGTGTCATGATATAGTTTGAGATCAGCTTTCAAACTGTTCTCAATCTTAGTCATGTGGGACTCAAATGGTGTTTTTGAAAGACCGATTTCTGAGATCATAGACCATACCTGATCGATGACATATGGAGCTCTTGAGTAGGTTGTGGAAGACATTTTTGGGTTGTTTTTTTTTTTGAAAATTTTAAGATTTTATTTTATTTTATTTTTTTTATTTTTTAATTTTTTTTTTGAAAGGATTTTGAACAAGTGATATTAAGATGAAATTTTTAAGGAAAACTTATTGGTTGGTTATAAAAACGCTACACAAATAAAGTTTTCGACAAAAATTTCAGACTAAATCACACGAGCTCTAATACCAATTGTTGAAAAATACGATGATCGATCTCCACGAGTAAGGGTTTTTAAGCCGGTTACTGTGTGACAGATATGTATTTTGTCTATAATATGCGGAAATAAAATAAGAGTTGCGGAATAAAATAAAGCGGTAAATCTAAACTAGACAGTATTTAAATAGACAGAAAGCGGTAAATAAATTAAATGTTAGAAGTTAGAGGTTAGATGTAATAAACGCCATTATCAATGATAAAGTGTTTTTACAATAAATAAAAGGTTAGAAGTTAGAAGTTAAAAGTTAGAAGTTAGATGTCTCGGTTAAATACAGTCCACATATGTTTTCGTTGTCACGGTTCGATTTTTATGTCTTGGATATTTGGTACAGTTGATTTATAACAGTTTGAATAAATCAATAATAACACAGATAATTTCAAAGGAACTTATCGATAGCAGATGAATATGGCGATTTTCTTTGAAGCTTCGATTCTTGTTCTTTGCTCGGGTTTTCTTGATGTGTCGATTTCTTGTTCTTTTCGGTAGGATGAGGTTTTGGTGATATTTGGTATCGGGTAGAGATTGTTTGGAGGTTTGAAGTTTGGTGTCGGGTTGAGGTTGTTTAGAGGTTTGAAGTTTAGGTGTCGGGAGGATATCTTGTTTCTTGTGGTTATATGGTTTGCTTCTTGTTGCTAAATTTAGAAATCAGAGTATCTTGAGGTGTTTGGTCGTGGGTTTCTTGGAGAGTATATGAGTATATAATGCTTGGTTGATTGGGTGTAACAAAACAGCAAGAGAAAGCCTCAATTTATAGTTGCTGAACTCAGCGTTCGCGTCACGACCGGAAGGTCCGTCGCGTCGCGAAGGTGCTTGGCTGGTGGTCGGTGCGCTTTTTGTCGGGTCAGTGCGTCTTTGCTGGTATGTCGAGCTTTTCGTCGCGTTTCCTTTTGGTCGCGTTGCTTTTGGTCGCGTCGCGAAGGATAGTGCGTTGGGTTGGTAGTCTCGCGATTAGAAAGTTGGTGGTGTCACGTTGGAGGGGCTTCGCGATGGAGGTCTTCGCGTCGCGACCATGCTGGCCGTCGCGTCGCGATCGCTGTAGCGATCTGAACTTCTGTCTTTGTTCTTCTCTTCACGTCGCGACCACTGTGTCTGTCGCGTCGTGATTGCTGTAGCAGTGTAATATTTTGTATTTTGCTCTTTGGTTTGTAGCGTTACTTCCTCAGGTTTGGATGTTTTCTCAAAGTTTCTCGGGTCTTGATTTATTCTTGTTTTTGGAACTTAAAGCTTTAGGATGAGATTCAAACTTATGTGACACAATAACTTGAGTACTGTCTTTTTGTTGTTTCATATTATAGGTTATAAGGTTATGGCAAGTGAAACTGCATTTGCACGTCTATTATGGGCAAAAGGGTGTAGCAAGTGAAGCACACATGAACTCATCTTATGGGTGATAATGGTGTAGCAAGTAAAACTACATCTACGCTCATATTTTGGTTAGTTTTGCTACATATTGTGTTTACAAACACAAGGCACCAATTTTTTGAAACCATAATTGTGAGATTGTACTATGAGATTGAATTGGATTTTGGGATGTAAAAGCATATGTATTGCATTATATATTTAAATGTTAACAGAACTTTATAAGAATTGTTGTTGTTTAAAAATACAAATACTTTGAAATGTTTTTCCCTAATATTTGAAATGTTGATATTCTTTTGAATTGAGTTTCGAAACCTTTTTATGGGTTTAACTTGAGTTGTTAGATTATTCGCTTAACCAATACCATTACGGGTTAAGCCTGAAAGTACTTACTAGGATTTCCAATCCTAACATATGTTATTTTGACACGTCTTTAAATTAGAAAGTTAATAACGATTGAAGATGGACTTAGCATTGGATATTTATAAGATATCTTATTTGAAGTTTAAGTTATAAAAGGACATTAACTTTAAACTATTGCTTATTGATTTTATTGTAACACCCTCACATTCATTTTTCTAAAATTTATTATTTTGGAAGCTTAAACTTTTGGGACCGAATTTCTATAAAGAAAATTACGTTTTGGCGTTTTAAAATCTAAGCATGGTTTTTTATAAGTAGTTTTCAAACGACCGGTGCAAAGGGCGTTTTAACATGTAGTTTATAAACATATGAATCTACAAATTATTGGACAACCAATCACAAAATATTTAATGAAACCAGAACTGCAAGAAAACTAATGATGTATTAAATATGAATATTTTCATGCAACCCATAGCAATAAACAAGAACTTAGACTGGTAAGAGCCATCTTTCGAGATATAGATAACTATTCAGGGTTGGTTTTTTGTAGATCGTAACGGTAGACATGGTGGTTGGAAAAATCTTCTTCATAGATTCGTTTGTATAAACACAATTTTAATAAAATAATCTATAGCTAGAGTCGAACTGTATCCATAATGCTTAAAGATTAATTTGTCAAAACTCTAACCAACACATATGCTAAGAAAAAATTTAAGGGCTCCAAAATAGGAGTTTGAAATATAAGACTTAGCTACTTTAAGTCTAATCTATGTAAAAAAATACATATAGGATGTACTTTCTCAAATAATTGTCTATAGTATTAGTATTTGAAACACCAAGTATCAACTTATATGAAATCATACTCTGATTTTCTCTTTTATCTAAAACATGACATTTTGGATATGGTATTTTTTTAAGCTCTTGATATTTTGTATATTTCACAATAACGTCTGGTCTTTTGTGAATAGATACTATTTTAAATGGGAAAATGCACAAAAGATACAATGTTTAAATTTATTTTTTTCATATTGTATTATTTTTTGTTCTAAGTTGAACAAAGAATTTTCCATTTTTATTCAATGTTGACCATTTCATCGAGACCCTCTGGTAACTAAATTATCATGCTAAGGTTGAAATGGGTGTTGGCATGGCATGCTGATGTGGAAAAAGTCAAACGATTATCATTTTTTTTTGACACTCCATTATATTTTTCAAAATGCACTACATTATCAGTTCTTTTAGCATCTTCGTTCCAATGATCCTTTTCTGCTATTTAGCTTGTAAGTTCATTAACAAATGTGATTTAGGTGTTTCTTATGGAAAACCTCATCCAAAATATCCATTTTCCAACTGCTTTATATAGCTCATTAACAACTTCTTGTTTGATTTGAGGTGCCGAGGCCCGAAACTTCTCCGAGAGGTTCCTTTCGAGACTCTGCGCACATCGATAAAGGCCTTACTCTATTCCTTTGTCAGGAATAGCGACCTTAGTCTACTACTATCGACTATCTAACTCTCGGGAGTTGGTCTACATGAAAGATGTGCATTTTTCTGAATTGAGAAAGCAGCCAGGTTTGCCCTTTCATGATAAGGGATCAAGCTTGTCTTTTTTACTATATACTCACCACGTAACTCTTTTACAGCTAGCTCTGAGTCCCCTGTAAGCTCTTCAATGGTTGAAGTGGTAGTTCGAGCCCTTTATGGATTCATAATCCGCCTCATTGTTGGAACAACCTTTAGATAAGGCAAAAGGGTGCGGGATGATCCCGGGAATACGAAAACTATCCCTATTCATTATATATTCTTTTTTTCCGCCGTCGGGACTCCTTGAATCTCAATCAAAGTACATTTGCCAGCCCCTTTTTATCTCGATCTGCATAACTTCTTCATCTGGTAAGTCTGTTGCCAGAAGTGAATCATCGGGGAAATTCATACCTATAATGTCTATCTCATAACAATTTAAAGAACCCCCATAGTTTTGCAAGTCGCAAGAATGCCCTTCAGTTGTCCACACCAATGATGGTTCTCTAGTACATTTCGTCATGACCCTTAACACTGGCTGCACCAGTAGATTTGATTGTCATACTCTTCATCTTGCAACACCCCTACCCATCATCTTCCATTTTGCCACTTATGTTTCTTCGAACACATTTGTCTTACATAAAATCGTCTCCAACTATTTTCCTTACCTTATATAGAACATCTACCTCCATACGTAACGCCCTTTTAACTGGCCCCTCAACTACACTCGTAGCTACCATGCTAGCATACTTCCCTTCAATATATGTAAAGTGGTGTATATGGCTACTAAACTTGTACTCATTGATGACATATTGAAGCTTGGCACCACTCCCCCAGAGACTCCATTCTTGTCATATCAAGATAGTGTAACGCCAACTTCACATTTTACGTTACACCAACTTTCTAGTCAAACCCATCACTCTCTTCCACTTTTGCTGACTAGAAACCTTGTTACTTCAATACCCGAGTGATGATGACAGATTTAGATCAGTTACATGAAATTTGATGGCAGATACATGACAATGATAGAAGAATTGATGGGGTTACAGAAACACATGCAAGTTGTATTTGAATATGAGGTTATAATTTATATTGAAAATGGTATGTTTATATGAGTTGTTTCTAAACAAACATTCATTTTAAGTACAAATCAACCAACACACTGCCTAGGAACAAGCTAGAACCTATCAATATTTCACCATACGAGAATGAATTTGTTTCTTGAACCTAACACCTCGAATCAAACAAGAATTTGTTAATAAGCTATACACAATCTATAGAGAAAATGATATTTGGCATGGAGATTTTTGATCTGAAACACCTATATAAACTTTGTTAGTTTAACTAGATGAATAACGTCATAAAAGGGTCTTTCGAATGAACATGTTGGAAATCCAAAAAAAATTAATAATGTAGTTAACTTTTGGGAAAAAAGATAATGTCCAAATAAAAAAAATGATAATTTAGTGACTTTCAGTGATGCCAGTATCATTTCAAATCATCATCACAACCGGGGTAATGAAATGGTTCCAACTAAATGATAAACATTGAACAAAATTTGAAAATATAATATTCAACTAAAATGGAATAATTAAAAAAAACAAACCTAAAATTTTTACAATTTTTTGGTTTAAACAAAATGTTTTATTTTTTACCAAAAAAACCTAAAACTTTCCCAAACGTTTTCATTATGCCCAATTACTCGGTTTTCGAGCCACCTTCCTGTAATACATAGTTTTTTTGTTCCAGAAAAGCCCCTTAATTTTTTCCGGAAAAAATCTTAATTTATCTTGGAAAACCATCTATTTATATTTTCCGAAAAAAAAACATCATATTTGACAAACTTTTTTGTTTGGACCAACTTTTCATATTTTCTCATAAATATCATATACTTGTTTTTTATGCTAGTTATTGTGTTCTTGATGAAGGAAGATGGAAATTTGATTGTATTTTGCTTTTTACCATGATGAAAATAAATGTTCGGTTTTATCTGTGATTACTTCATCCATAAAGGTGTGCATATATATAAAGGTTGTATATGTATACATATACATGTATCTAAAAGGATTAAGAACTTATTTGACAATAGAAGAAGTTTATATTTTATAAGCTAAGACTTTATTAAATATAGGATGAGAGAGAGAGAGAGAGAGAGAATATATCAGTCACACTTCATGTCATCACCACCTTGGGTAAGTGGTCTAATGGAAATTGTTTCCGTGTTAGGCCAATGCATGTCCTCTTGAGTATTGATACGTGTTCTTATCTAGTGAATGAAGTTGCATGTGAAGTGATAACAAGTAAATCCATTTGAAAACTTCTTCTCTCTGCTCCTTCTAATTGGTCGAGAGTTAAACTCTCTACATCGTCATTTTCTTAACAACTAGTTACCAGTGTATTAGTTGTTGCAATTGTCTCTTTTGAATATCAAATCAAGTTTGATGTTTACGCTTAAGAGAAATTGAAAACAAAAGTCCAAGAACTAGCATTCTGGGGTGTTGCAACTTGTGGATACTGTTAGAGAAGAACATACATTTGTTATTGTTGCTTCATCAACAAGATTCAATCCTTGAGATTGAACCAAAGGACATCAAATGTTGTATTTCCTCCTAACTTTATGTTGTTCTAATTAATTTAGCATGCATATAATAAAAGATCTTTTGGTGGGAATAAAACTTATTTATGTTCAACTTAAAACCTTTTGTTGTCGATTTCGCCTTTTGTTGTCGATTTCGCCATTTATGTTCAACTTAAAACCTTTTGTTGTCGGTTCTCGATTCTTAGTTATTTGAGCGTGGGTTGTGGATTGTTGAGCTAATAGATATCTGATACCAATTTATCAAACCCGCTTGATCCAGTTCGATACGAATTCTAGTTTGAAGCAATCGACTCCAGTTTGATGTTCCAATCGAGTTTCGGTTTGTTGCAGTTCCAATCGATTTCCGGCTTCAATGTCAACCAACAGTCGATGCCTTCCAATCGATCACGATAGGTTGTTTTTTATTTGATTCCGTGAATTGTATGTACGTATAATCCATTTTTGAAATGGTTCTCTCGGATTCAAAATCGGGAAAAAAGGATCGCTAAAAATCGTCTCTCACAATCGTACGTATTCTGATGTGTTCATGGATGAACATTGTTCATTGATGAACATATGTTCATTGATGAACCAACAATTGATGCCTTCCAATCGATCACGATAGGTTGTTTTTTGTTTGATTCCGTGAATTGTATATACGTATAATCGATTTTCGAAATGGTTCTCTCGGATTCAAAGTCGGGAAAAAAGGATCGCTAAAAATCGTCTCTCACAATCGTACGTATTCTGATGTGTTCATTGATGAAAATATGTTCATTGATGAACATATGTTCATTGTTGAACATAACAGTTTACGTTTGTTGACGATCATCCCTTTTACTTATATTTTAATCTTACGGTTAGAAACTTGGTTCTGCATTTAGGCAATATATTTTGGTTCTGCATTGAACTCATCCATATATATATATATATATATATATATATATATATATATATATATATATATATATATATATATATATATATATATATATATATATATATATATATATATATATATATATATATATATATATATATGGGGAGGTTAAAATGAGAACGATTAAAAGATTGAAAACGCGAAAATCATTCTGGACCAATCATTTTATATGGATATTATAGTAATTTAACAATATGTCTAATTAATTAAAAATCCTAAATAATTATGTTTTTCCTATAATCATGGGATTTAATTTTATTAACTTTCCATGATTATATAGATTATGATTTCAGTTACCAAAAAATGAATTAAATATTTTTTATTTATGTATTTTTATTAATAGATTTGTATGATTTAATTCGCAAATGAATAAAACATAATACAATTTTACAATTTTATTGGACTCATTTTTAACTAAATTTTTATAGTGACGAAAAATAGAAATATAATTTACCGGAATATTTATTCTTTAACCAGAATATTTATAATCATATATGAATAAAACATATTTTTAATATCATATGTATTCGATTGTAATCATAAATGAATAAAACACGGTTTTAAGATTAAAATTGCAATACAATTCTAATCATAAATGAATAAAACACGGTTTATACCACAAACAATAACTAAAATACAATTGTTCTTTATTACCCTATAATCACAAATGAATAAATCATTTCATATGAAAAAAAAGTTATAAAATCCATCCCGAGGTCAGGACAGCACTTTTCTTGAATGAATTGATGCCCCTTTTTCTTATTGCTACCATCACACACAAAAATAAATAGTGGGCACCCGTGATTATTGTCATTCTTGGATTCACACCTGCAAAATCAAGACTAATGATTAGAAATTATTATAATTATTATAATCGTTGATGATTAACAATAGAGTTTATATGTTCACTTTTTAATGATTAATTGAAAGTGGTTGTTACAGTGTTAATCATCAGTGATTAGCACTGCTCATCATCGAGGATTATTGCAGTGGCTGTTATAGTGTCAGTTACAGTGTTAATCATTGATGATTAACACTGTTCATCATCAATGATTAACACTGTAATTTATTAACATACAATTTTAAGTAAAACATCGTATTGCTTAATCATGAATAACATTTTCAACATCTTACGATAAACCAATCTGTGTTCAATTTGTAGCAAACAACAAACCAACAAACAAGAAATGAAGACGAGTTATTTAAATTTGCCAACTTTACAACAAGTGAATGGTAATTCAGGTAATCCTGTGATTGATTAAAATAAACCAATATGATTCAAGTAGCTACATAAAGAACAAGTAAAGGCATAATACCTTCATTGAAACAACGAAAACGGTAAGGAATAATACCTTCATTGATTGGAAAAATAAAGGTGAGGGAGGCACTTCAACTTATGTGTACAAAGACAGTTATAAACAATAAACCAAAAATATAAAAGAAAATAAATTTATTAAGAGAATAGAAATTGTTAGGTCTCAATTATAAAATCGAAAACAGGATGAATTAGTTAAAATTGATTTTATCTGTGATTGATTAAAATAAAATCAATATGATTCAAGTAGCTGCATAAAGAACAAGTAAAGGCATAATACCTTCATTGAAACAACGGAAACAGTAAGGAATAATACCTTCATTGATTGGAAAAATAAAGGTGAGGGAGGCACTTCAATTTGTGTGTACAAAGACAGTTAGAGATTGATTCCAACATCAAAACAATAAACCAAAAATAGAAAAGAAAATAAATTTATTAAGAGAATAGAAATTGTTAGGTCTCAATTAGAAAATCGAAAACAAGATGAATGAGTTAAAATTGATTTTACCCTTTTCGGCATCAGGAGTTCCTGAGACGATGCAGTAAACCATCCACGATGTTCATCCACTTAGCTTTTGATCTTTAAAGCATTGCCTGATGATGGAGCCCAATCTTGTAATTACATGAGTAAAAAAGAAAAACAATCAAATCCGTGAAACTCTATTCAATGTAAATTAATCCGATAAAGATGAATAGTACAATTTGATGACATGAAAGTCGATCGAGAAAATAAGAAGAGAAAATGAGATATGGAAGCTGCAGATTTGGTCCAAATTTAGGAGGGAACCCGACAGATTTGGTTCAAATCACCGCCTCCTTCATAAAATCTCACAGATAAGATAACCCATCGGTGGTATCGATGGTGGATGGACTCTTTCCCTCAACATTGAAGAAACAATGTCAGCTGTCCACCATTCGATTGGAAGAAAAGGCCGGTAGAGTCCCTCAAACTTGAAGAAGCGATGATAGTTATCCACAACCTGATTGGAAGAACAAGGGAGCAGGCGGGAGCAGGAGATAGATGCGACGACGACTGTAATGGATGGGAGCAGGCGCCAGGCGGCGATGAATGTTGGAACAACGGAGGCGGCAATGAATGTTCGAACAACGGCGGCCGCGTATGACGGCTTTGAGATCGACGAGGAAGAAGGCGAGGGGAGAAGACTTGGAGCGATGTATCGATACTTGAACCTCGGTGAATCTTGAAACTAGAAATTGATGGTGAAGGAGGAGACGGGATGTATGGTACGGCTGATGATAGTGGTGGCCTGGAAGGTGAAAACCCTAGTTATGGAGAGAGAGAGAGAGAGAGGGAGATAATTTCTTCCTAATTTAAAATACGTAAATTAACGGATAACTAAAAAAAATATATGTAAAATACTCAATATAACCTTATCACCATTTTTTATTTGTTTTCCAATACCTTCACTTTTATATATTTACATAAATGGCACAGTCATCTTAGCCTTTGATCAAAGAATTTAAATGGTTGAGATCTATTCTCGCGTTCTCAACCTTTTTAGTGTTCTCATTTTATTCTACCTATATATATATATATATATATATATATATATATATATATATAGACACACACACACACACACACACACATTTAGGACAAGAATTTCCTTCGAAAGAGATTCCGAAAATATGGCAAACCAACGATGTTTATATAGGTGGGAAAAGGTATGTGGTATAAAATAGATTGGGCTTCACTAATTTTATTGATATCAAGGAGGTGGTGAGACTTAAAGGAGCTCTCAATGGGGTTTGAATTTGGATGGGTGAATAAGGTATGGAGATTTGTAGAAACATAGGTGATGAGGTTAGATGTAGAGGACGATGTATGTAAAAATTAGATGGGTCTTAGGACATCACTCAATAAGGTATTCATCCCTTATTATATATTAGATTAATTTAGAAAGTGTTATTTTTTAAATAGAGACACCACAAAAAAACTAGTTAACACCATAACAAATAGCAAAAAATACTACCAACCTTCGTAATGGTGATGCCTTAGGTCTTAAAAGTAGATGAAGACTAGTATGTTTTCCGAATTACCTCTTATTTGCATTAAATAAGAACAAAATTATTTTACTAATACTATTCTTATTTAAATAATATAAGAGATAATGCAAAAAACATACTAGTTTGCATCTTCATCTTTTAAGACCTACATCATCAATATTATGAAGGTTTGTAGTAACTTTTTGCTATTTGGTGCGGTGTCACCTATTTTTTAATGGTGCCACTCTCCTAAAAAGAATAGTTTTTTAAGTTAATCTAATACATAGTAAGAGTTGGATGCCTTGTTGAGTGATGTCCTAGGGCCCCATTAATTTATACATATATCCTCCTCTGCATACAACCTCATCACATATGTTTCTTCAAGTTTACATACCTCATTGACCGATTGAAATCCAAATCCCGTTAAGGGCTCCTTTAAGTCCCGCCTCCTTGACATAATAAAGTGAGTGAAGTCAAATTTTGTATTGCACCGGATATCTTTTCATATGTAAACACTGCTAATTTTGCCATATTTCCGGAATGTTTTTCGAAGACAATTCTTGTCCCAAATGTATGTACGTGTAATATGGGTGTAAGTGGTGTAGATTTATTATTTTTAGAACTCATGCATATCATAAATCACATGAAAATATTATTAATAATCTAAGCTACCTATCTATTCCCCTAATGTAGCCATGCATACAACCTCATTACTAAGAAAATAGATCAGTGACTTAGGATGTCTGATATGTTGTGAAAATACAACATATACAAATTCACTTAAACCCAAGTTGTTTGGTCTACTCTAGTCGATTTAGATCTTTAACCCCTAAAAAATTAGGTGTTCTACATGTAAAGCATGTGTCATATCAAGATGATTCTTCGTAGAGTTTCTTAATTACCATCTATTTTTCTCGTGGTAAAAAACATAAATACAATTAAATCTTTATATTCCTCCATTAAGAACGTCATAACGAATAGCATAAACTAATACATGATAATTATGCGCAAATATGAAAAAGCTGATCCAAATGAAAAAGTTTGTCAAATACAAAGTATTTTAAAAAAAAGTAAATTTTAGGGGCTTTCCAAAAAAAATAAGTGTCTTTTCCAAAAAAAATATATATTATCGAGAGATACCTGAAAACCGATAATTGAGCAAAATAAAAAAGTCCGAGAGCTTTTAAAAATTAATTTTTTTTTGGTTTGCATCGAAAAATAAATATAAAAACCTCAGTCTTCTTTTTTTAATTTAACCCTAAAAAAACTATACAATGTTAAAATCCAAAAAGATGAAACGTTTACTCCACCCCGTTTCTTAAATTGCAATGTTGCTTTGGAGAAGACGAAGGGGATAGCACGAATTTGGGTAAGAACAGCCATGGGGAATCCATCACCATTATCGTCACTTCCCCTCAAATTAGCATTCATCCTCTCTTTCTCTCTAACTGCTTCTTCTTCCTCTTTCTCGCCTACATCCCCCAAACCCCATTATCACTCCATCTCAATTCGGAAAGTCAACACCAAGAAACCCTCAGCGACCACCGCCTCCGCCGGAGACATACTCTCACTCCTTGGCACTCCTCAGCAAGCTGCATCTGTTAACCCCCAAGTTGCTGCTGAACTTCGATCCTGCTTCAAGTTCATCGTTCCTTTTAATGATACTACCAATACTCCACCTGATTCCCTTTTCAAGCTAGCAAATCGGCTGAGTCAATCCGTAACCGATTCGGGAATTCGGTTTCCGCGGCGAACGCTGAATTCCAACCGCCGTCGTGACGCTGAGAGCCTTCAGAATGAGCTTGTGTGGTCACCGCCGGCACCTGTGTTGGAGATCGCTCGACTTGCTTTTGATTCTGGTGGTGATCCAGGTTGTATCCATAGTACCCTTGATCCTACGATGATCAACGTGAGTTCCTGTATTCCTTTCCCTTTTCTACATTATCTATTTCCCTTATTCGCTATGATTAAACCCTGAACATTTTCCATATCTAAATCTGTTACAACCTCAACAACTCCTATGCAAAGAGAACTGTGTAGCAGGGATTAACTGTTACAAATTGGCAATTTTTTGTAATCAAGATAGCATCATATCTAAACATTATGCCCTAGGTACCTGATTGTGAAGGATCAAATGAAAATCGATGTGAACTTACAAGAACTCCTTATGGAAGGCGCTTTATAAACGAGGTTTGCACCATTATTGCTTAATATGAGAGCTTTCAGTACATGAACTCCTGCAAATTTGTTTATCTTTGTTATAGGAATTGAATTCATACATGGGATTTTTGTTCAAACTTATTGCTGCTCGTGGTCCTAAAGTTGGATTGAATGTATCTCTAGATCGATTTGACTTCTTTCATGGTCATCTTTTCATTACTCCAGATGGAAGAGTTGGTATTTTGTAAGTTGAAAAATACTTTAATTTTTTTTTTTCAGCTTTTTATTGTACCTTAAATAAAATACTACATTTTTGTAGGTTTCATGCTAAAGAATACCCTGCATTTGATAAGAAAGTGTTCCCATACAACATGGGTTATTGCCAAAAAGGTATTTTTAAGTAACTGTTATTTTCTACCATTAAGTTTATAATCCACTATTTAAAAAAATTCAGATAAAATACATTTAAAAAAGTTCAAAGACTTGGAAATATATAAAAAGGTAAATTAAATATTGTTACAAGATTTTTAAATTAGTTCCATGTACAAGAAATCAATAAAGGACAACCCCGAATATTTATAGTAGTAAATATAAAGATAAAATATTTTTCAACTTGTTTACTATTTTCATTATTCATGATTTTATTCTCATTTTGGTTCTTTTAATTCAGGTTCTAATGTGACATATGATGATTCAATGAATCTAAGAAACATTTTATGGCTAGCCCCTTTGCCAAGTGACTCCACCAACAATTGGTCTTCACCGGGTACCTCATCTAACCTATATTATAACGAGGGTATTTTCGTCTTTTTGCACAGACGAGAGATTGAGACTTTCTATGTTAAGTCAATGTTTCTAAACTAAGTAAAAAAGAAACACTCGTATATAGCTTACCCGATTAAGGGTCTATCTCTCTTTTTTTTTCTCCCATTACATACTGTCTGAATGAGAGTAAATGGCCATTTTACCCTTCTGCTAACAGGAGTGCTAGTGGTATTGGATGCGCATCCAGGTGGCATCATATATCGGGACATCATACCTAACTATGTAAAATATGCAAGAACAATATATGAAGGTTTAACAATTTACATAATTGGTACTTCGACTTTGACTAAAACTACTAATAAATTACTCAATGACACAAGTTTTTTTTTATTTTTTGGGCAGATATTTTCGGGGATATTGTAGTTGATGTTAACTACCTAAATGTGGGTACGGAAAAGCCTGACTATAAGTTGTTCATTTGTTAATACAATTAGTTCTAGGGCTATTTTCGATGATACGGATGATAAGGGTAATCACGTCTTTTCCACATGAGAGTGGGTCTATGTCCCGTCTTTTTTTGTGGGATAAAAAGTTGAAGTTTGTCTGTCAGACTCAATCCAATGCATGTCAAATGCAGTACAAGACTGACTTGTTGTGTCTAGTCCTTGTCATGTGTAGCAAAATAGCGAGGATAATGAGAATATTGAAGTTAATGTACAATAATACACTAGATTAATGATATCATCATTTGGTAATTTATATTTGTATTGAAGATGTTTGAAGAAAAAGAGATTATCTTTCCATTTTCAATTTCTTAAAATGGTATACTTTATAAATCCCGTAGTAGAAATTTGATCCAAGGTGTAGTGTGAGTTTTAATTATAAAGCCGATTGAGATTTTTGTGGACAGTAAGCTCTTGTATGAATAATTTTGAAACTACATGTGAATATTGGTAACTGTTGATGTTTTGTGATATTCAAAGAAACTAGTGAATAGTGATAATATTAAAACGGTAGTAAAAGAAAGTAGGGATCAAATTAGAACAGTGTCGAAAGTTAATTGGGATAATATTTAAAACAGTAGTAAATCGAGCTGTTGTGTGATATTCAAAGAAACTAGTGAATACTGATAATATTAAAACCGTAGTAAAAGAAAGTAGGGATCAAATTAGAACAGTGTCGAAAGTTAATTGGGATAATATTTAAAACAGTAGTAAATCGAGCTGTTGTGTGATATTCAAAGAAACTAGTGAATACTGATAATATTAAAACCGTAGTAAAAGAAAGTAGGGATCAAATTAGAACAGTGTCGAAAGTTAACTGGGATAATATTAAAACAGTAGTAAATCAAGCTGATTAAATATGGAAAAAAAATCTTTTAGTAGGGATCAAATTAGAACAGTGTCGAAAGTTAACTGGGATAATTTTAAAACAGTAGCAAATCGAGCTGATTAAATATGCAAAAAAAAATCTTAGCAGAGATTGGTAAAAAGGTTCCATTGCCGGGAATCGAACCCGGGTCTCCTGGGTGAAAGCCAGATATCCTAACCGCTGGACGACAATGGATATTTGTTGATAAGAATCAGGTTGATTTATTTAAAAACGGTAATTTATCCGCTCATTCCTGCACCTAACATATGCTCCTTGAATAGAGAGAGGACTGGGCTGTCTTCTAAATAAGTGTTTTTATTACGAGTCTTGGCTTCCAACATCTTTATATTATATATTACTAACACGTTATTTTTAAGTATTTTCTCCACTATTGTCATGTATATAACTATATATTAATGATGGAGTGGAGTGAGATGAACTTTTAATGATTGTTAACCATCAAGTTGTATTCTTTAAGTCTTTATCGACATGAGTTGTTTATCAATGTCAATATCGTCTTATAAAGAGATACACGTCCCTACCCAATTAATTGCATTTGGTGCCCCTAACCACATCTCAAAAAAATCTCGGGTAAAATTACATTATTGTCCGTGTGTTGTGGTTATGTTTTGGATCGGGTGTAAAATTGATGTTTGTCCTTGTTTCACTATCACATAAAGCTATTGATTCTGGATTAATACCGTTTGTTTTTTCGTAGTTGGAAACGATTGTTCTAAAGAAACTCTATAAAGAAACTCTATGCTCCTTCATCACATAATGGTCACTCTTACGTATCTATCACCTATGTGGAATCTTCGAGGGACTAATAAGCTTATTTATATTCCTTATATATATGCAACATAGTCTTCCTCTTTTCATGTTCTTGTCAATGATGCTTCTTTTTTGTAAACATAATGTTACTTTTTATCTTGATTTTTTTGTGCCCATCATGGTGGTAAGTGTACTTAGTTCCCAATTCAAGTAGGATTTAGGAAGTATGTGAATGGTGCATGATATTTTATCGATTTAGTGGATATAACGAATTTTTAGTGCATGAAATTGATTCCATTATGCAAGAGTTAAGGTATCACACTGTTATAATATAGAATGCTTATATTCTTCATTGATGTCACAAATGTGAGGTTACATATGAATATATAGACACCAAAACTAAACCCTAAATGACATTGGGCCGAAGCCCTAACCCATACACTAACCTTAAACGACATTGGGCCGTAACCCTAACCCATACACTAACATCCCCCCGCAGTTTCATCGGGCGGGACGATGAAACTAAAAACAAATAAAACAAAACAAAATGAGAACAAATAAGAATAAAAAAACTTGACCCGCTGATTTGACAGACTCGACCCACTGTGCTGACTCGGACCCGACTCGGTTTGACTCGCCGGGTCAACTCGCTGAGTTGACCGAGTCAACGACCCGGTTGCAGATCGGAAAAATGGAAGGTAAGGGTTTGCGCCGGAAGGTCACTGGTGCTCAGAATCGGTGTCAGTAAGTCGGAAGCCGGTTGCAGATCGGAGAGAGAGAGAGAGAGAGAGAGAGCTATCGAGAGCAGATCAGCGGAGGGGAGTCAACAGATCGGCTTAGGCAATGGAGGGTTTTGTACCGGAGGCCTGTAGAAGACAGGAAACGGCGACGGAAAGGAGAAAGCCAGCGGCGGAGGCGGCGAAAAAGACAGTTATAGGTCAGGTGATGGATCGCGAACACAGGGAGAAATGAGGCGAGAAGGTGAGCGGTGATGGAGGCGTTGTTCTGAGGGGTGCGAGTAGGTCGCCGGTGGTCGCAGCGGTGACCGGGGAGAGTGCAGGTCAGGGGAGTTCCGGCGAGATGGTGAGTGGAGATGGAAGCAGTAGTTCACGAGAGGAAGAAAGGTGGAGGGAGATACGAGAGAAACAGCGGTTGTCGGAGCAGAAGAGGGGAAGAAGGCCGGAGAAGAGTTCCGGTGAGGAGGCCGAAGATGAGCGGCCGGAGATGAGTCGCCCGAGAAGAAGGCGGCGGAAGAGAAGGGTGTAGGCTGCTGATTAGGGTTAGGGTTTAGGGTTGTCGCCCGTTATTATAATGTGAAGCGGAAGAAACGGAAAATTGAAACAGAAAGAAACAAAAGGAAGGCACCTCCAACGACGTCAAAAGAATGTCGCCGGAGGTGGGCGGTGGCGGCGCGCGGTTGTGGTCAGCACAGGGTTTGAACCCGCTCTGATACCATGTTATAATATAGAATGTTTATCTTCTTCATTGATGTCACAAATGTGAGGTTACATATGAATATATAGACACCAAAACTAAACCCTAAACGACATTGGGCCAAAGCCCTAACCCATACACTAACCCTAAACGACATTGGGCCGTAGCCCTAACCCATACACTAACAGGCACGTCCATGTATTAAAAAAAGTTGACGTTGACTTATATCGTGGTATTCTAGCACTAGGTATAATGACCAAGGTGTCATAAATTTTTTTGAAAATGATGGTCGACATAAACCGATTAAAGTGTACGTAGAACATGTCAAACAAACGTTCACACTTATATCATGTCACCACAACAATGAACTCGTCACCAGACTACAAACAGGCAAATAGGATACCACATATAGAGTATGGTTATATAAGAAGTTGTATTATAACAGACATAGAATACGCTTCACAAACAAAACACCGTACTCTATTAAGTAATTATGGAGCTGGGCATATTGGATGTATGCGTGTGTGTGTGTGTATATATATATATATATATATATATATATATATATATATATATATATATATATATATATATATATATATATATATATAAATCAAGAACCGAGAAATACAACTATATCACTAAATCAGTCCTCTTTTATTGATAAGAACCAGATTTATCATACAAATACAAGTAAACCTCACTACATAACACTCACACTCACCTAGATCTAACCTATTCTAACTAAACCTAACATATTTCTAATACATCTCGAAAATAAGCAAGAAAAGAAAGAACTTAAGGTGTGAACTCGTAGCAGATGAGAAGAACGAGAGAGAGAGTAACGAGAGGGAGAGAAATCTGATGTAAAAACATGTCCAAATAACTCCATTCAGCCAATATATACAACCGGGTAAAATCGACCCGGTATGACCCGCGAATCTAGCTCCATCAACCCGGAATTGACAGCAATCCATCAGCAACTTGACCCATCAGCTTTAAGCCCACAATCAGCAACTATTCAGCCCACAATCAGCAACTATTCAGCCCAACTTAGCTTTAGTTTAGCCCATCTCCTACACAATAAACAAAACAAGTTAATAATATAAAAAATAAATAGAATTTCCTTTCAGATTGAACAATTGCTAGAAATATTTTCATATTTCAACACCCTCCCTCAATCTGAGCCGGAAATGCATTATACAAACCGAGTTTTTCTGACAAAACATTATGCTGACTAACACCAAGAGGCTTGGTGAGAATATCAGCAATTTGTTCTAAAGAGTTAACCTTTACCACCTTGATTACACCCTCAGAAACTTTATCTCTTACCAAGTGGATATCGATCTCTATGTGTTTTGTTCTTTCATATAGCACTGGATTTAAAGACAAAAGAATAGCAGATTGATTATCACAATATAAACTGACTGGAACCTTGTACTTAAGACCTAAATCTTTCATCAACTTAAGTAACCACAAGACTTCACAAGTCACTGCTGCAAGAGCTCTATATTCAGACTCAGTAGAAGACCTTGAAACAGTTGACTGTTTTTTACTTTTCCAAGAAACCAAACTATTACCCAAAAACAAACAATACCCAGTTATAGAACGTCGTGAATTTACACATTTAGCCCAATCCGAATCTGCCCAAGCAGTTAATAACAAGTCACTACTCTTTGACACTAAAACTCCTTTTCCTGGACAAAGTTTTAAATACCTCAACACACGAATTGCAACTTTCAAATGTGACTTTCTTGGAGCATGCATAAACTGACTTAAAGTCTGAACAGTAAAAGAAATATCAGGTCTAGTATTAGTCAAGTAAATCAGTTTTCCAACTAATTTTTGATATTCTGTGACATTTTCCAGCAAATCGTCATCCCCACTAGAACCACTACTAGAAACAGTGACATTTACATCCAAAGGAGTTCTAATGGGTTTTGAAGCTAAGAGTCCAAACTCATACAACAATTCCAAACAATATTTACGTTGTGACAAACATAACCCATTATTAGTTTTTACAATTTCAATTCCAAGAAAATATCTTAAGACTCCTAAATCTTTAATCAAAAACTGAGATTTCAAAAAAACTTTAACAGATTCTATTTCTTGCTCATTATTTCCAGTTAGCACAATATCATCAACATATACTAAAAGTACAACAAACACATCTTTATCCTGTTTTGTATATAACGAAAAATCATTTTTACTTTGCACAAAACCATATTTTTGTAGAGAAGATGTAAGTTTTTCATTCCACTTTCTAGGAGCCTGTTTTAAACCATATAACGATTTAACAAGTTTGCACACTTGTTTATCATTTTTTGAAAAATATCCAGGCGGTAAAGCCATATAAACTTCTTCTTCAAGTGTACCATACAAAAATGTGTTATTAACATCCATTTGATAAAGATTCCAGTTAAATTGAACAGCCATTGCAATAACACACCTGACAGTTGTAAGCTTAGCAACAGGGGAGAAAGTCTCATCAAAGTCAAGACCTTCTCTTTGACTGTAACCTTTAGCAACAAGTCTAGCTTTAAAACGTTCTATTTCACCAGTGGACTTGTATTTAATTTTAAACACCCATCTACAACCAATGGGTTTGCGCCCCTTTGGTAAATCAGTTATTATCCAAGTTCCATTTCTATTTAAAGCTTCCATTTCATCATTCATTGCTCTAACCCAATTTGGATCCTTAACAGCTTCATCAAAACTGTTAGGCTCATAAGACTTATTTAAAGTAGCAGTAAAACAAGCAGAAACAGAATCAAGATGAGCATAACCAACAGACTTTTCTATACCAAACCTATACTTTCCTTCTACAAGAAAATCATCATACTTTGAAGGAATTCTGCTATTCCTACTAGACCTCCTAAATCCTAAAGCACGAGTTCCTAAGGCATCATCAAATTGAGGTGGTTCAGAATTTTCATGTGTTGATGTTCCCTTAGGAAAGTTAGAAACTTCAACATAATGTTCATTTCTATCCTCCGACTCGGTTGCGAGAGCTCTTTCACCATCCTGAACCGAAGGAAAGATGATAGTTTCAATATTACCTTGAATACAAACATCATTGGGATTCTCGGGACTGGAACAATTAGGAACAGTTTGATATAAACAATCAAAAAAATTTGAATGATTTATTTCAGAATTGGACAAATCAGAAACGCCTTTTGAGGTTGTCAGTTTAAGAGGAAAAACTGACTCATAGAACCGCACATCTCTGGAAAAGAAAACAGATTTATCATCAAGACTTAACAATTTATAGCCCTTATTTTCATTAGAAAAACCAATCAAAACACATTTTTCAGACCTAGAAGCAAATTTATCTGAATTATTTAATTTGGTTGCAAAACACAAACATCCAAAAACTCTTAAAAAATCAAAATTTGGTTCAGCTTTATACACCATTTCAAAGGGTGACTTACCATTTAAAACTGAAGTGGGAGTTCTATTTATTAAAAACGTTGCAGTTAAAATAGTTTCCCCCCATAAATTCAAAGGTAATCCAGATTGAAAAAGTAAAGACCTTGCAACATTCATCAAGTGTCTATGTTTTCTTTCTACAATCCCATTTTGTTGAGGTGTATAAACACATGTTGTTTGATGCAAGACACCCTCTTTTTCAAAAAAAAAAAACATTTAACCTTTGAATTTACAAATTCGGTTCCATTATCTGATCTAAAAATTTTCACAGTCTTAGAAAACTGCAGTTTTAACATGTTAAAAAAGACAACAATTTTTTCAAACACTTCGTCCTTAGTCCTCAACAGATAAACCCAAACAGCCCGAGAATAGTCATCAACAACAGTTAGAAAATACTTGAAACCATCTCTAGTTGACACACGATAGGGCCCCCATACATCAAGATGAACAAGATCTCCTAGACTAGACGACTTATGAGAACTTAACGGAAATGGTTCACGTGTTTGTTTAGCCCTATGACACACTTCACACATAGAAATATGGTCATTTCCTAGATTTAACTTGTTTTTTAGTACACCAAGAACTTTATCAGAAGGATGACCAAGTCTATGGTGCCATGTCATCTTAGAAACATAACAAACAGACAAAGAAGAACTATTATTACAACTAACCTGATTATTATCTAAGAAATATAAGCCTCCAGAGACTTTACCAGTCGTCACAATGGGATTGGTTTGTAAATCCTGAGTATTACAGATATAACAATTATTTTCATCAAAATAAACTCCTACTCTACTATCACGAGCAAGTTTGTGGACCGAAAGCAAGTGAACTTTAAATTCTGGAACAAATAAAACATCTTTTAAAATAAGTGACGGGAAAACTTTCAAATCTCCAATTTTAGAAATTTTAGCTTTTGTCCCATTTGGATGGTCCACACTCATTTCTAAGTCTGAAACATCAACAAAATTTTCAAAATTTGTAAAATTTCCAGTCATATGTTGTGTTGCTCCAGAGTCTACAACCCACTCACGATAGCCCAAAGCATAACTGCCGGAATTATATGCAAAAAACTTATTTGACATATTAGATATACCTGCCATATTAGCAGATACATCCTCAAAAGAAGACTTTTCTTTTATCAGTCCTAAAATTTTAGAAACTTGCTCATTTGTGAATTGCAAAGACATCTTATTATCATCAACAGAAGAAACAGATTTATCAGAAGTAACAACATTAACAGTAGATTTGTTTTGTGAATTATCATCATTTTTTGACTTAAAATCCTTTGGAAAACCAATGAGTTTATAACACCTTTCAATAGTATGCCCTTTCATATTACAATGTTTACAAACTAAGTTTACGTTTTTATTACCAAATTTCTTTTTAACATCAGGTCCTTTAGCAACAAAAACAGAACTTTGACTTTTGCTAGAATTACTAATAGAAGAACTACTCTTAAGTGATTCTTCTCTAGAAATGGTAGCAAAAGCAGATTGCACACTAGGTAATTGTTCTTGCATTAAAATATTACTTCTAATTGAACTATAACTCTCATTTAATCCCATTAAAAATTGAAACAACTTTAGTTGATTAGAAAATGACTTTCGATCCTTAGAAGCATCACAAGTACACTCGCTTATTTTAGACAAAGAATCAAACTCTTTCCAAAGACCATTTAAACTGTTGAAGTAATCAGAAACATTTTCAGAACCCTGAGTATGCATATTTATTTTTTGGAAGGCATTAAAAACAACAGATCCATTAATTTTTTCATATGTTTGTCTTAACTCAATCCACAACTCACAAGCATTTTCAGACAAACTATACACAGAAGATATATTTTCAGTCATAGAAGCAAGCAGCCAAGAAACTACAACAGCATTTGCACGATCCCATTTTTCAGCTTTTGTTTCATCCTCTGTGAGACGAGAACATTTGCCATTTATAAAACCTAGTTTATTTCTAATGGTAAGACCACATACAGTAGCAGTAGCCCAATTCTTATAGTTACTAGTTCCAACCAATTTAAAGCTAATTATAGTAACAGAACATATATCATTTGCATGTAAGCACAAAGGATCATCAAGATTAACAACAGGATCAGTATGACCAGAACTACTTGCTTCAGACTCAATAGCAGCAGGCATTTTTGAAACAATAAAAAAAATATAACAAAAGAACAGAGCACCTTGCTATAGGCCAAGGATGTCACAACAAGTGCAACTGAACATGGTCCTTGCTACAACAAGGCGTAAGAGAAACTTACAGTGAGCGGAAGCAGCACAAAAAAACTAGCCGGTTTATAACCTTTTAACCAATTATCATAGAACCGTAACCCGAACAGAACACAAGGTTAAAGAAAGGTTAGCAAAAAAATAACAACAATTATAACAGAAAATAGACCAGATCTATATCTGTAACATAATATGAGGACCAGATCTGGATTGGACAAGATCTGTGAACAATTTTATTAACAAGAATTATAACAGGACCAGATCTAAGGAATTGACCAGATCTGAGGAACAGTTCAGTTTATCGATTATTATAACAGGACCAGATCTAAGGACATGACCAAATCTGAGGAATAGTTCAATTTAGTTAACAATTTATTATAATAAGTCCAGATCTTAGGAAATAAGGACCAGATCTGAAATATGTACAACAAATGAAACCAGATCTAAGGAAATAGGACCAGATCTGAAATATGAACTACAAATGTAAAGAAAAATCCTCAACTCAGATTTGGTGCTTATGTCAAGACTTGAGTCTCGATAACAACCAAAACTATGGTATCAAAGGACAGTTAACACGGATCTAAACTCAACAGAGTCTCATTGATCCAATATACAAAAAATATCTCAACTCAAGATGAGTTTCATAGATCAACTTTTCTATTTTAAAAAGATACAAAAAAAAAACTAAAGTCTCGACTCGGATCCGGAGTGTCATAGACGAAGTAAGCAAAACAATAAAAGAAATAAGAGAGAATGATACCGATACCGGATCTGGTCTGATACGGAGCAAAAAACACTCAGCCAAGAACTCGATGAACAAGTTGAGAGAACCAGATCGGATAAAATCAAACCTCCAGATGTCAAGATCTGACGAAGACCAACAGATCTCGCACACCAAACGCGCCTAACACACCAGATCTGACGAATACAAGGTCGAGCACATCAAATCTGATGAACACCACTCGAAAACACCAAGATCTCGCACAGAAAAAGAGTGATCTCGAACAACCAGATCTCGAAAAACCAAAAAACGCACACCAGATCTCGCAAAAAAACTTAACCCTCCAGACAGGAATCTGACGAATCGAGAAGAGGAAGAAGCTTGTAGACACACCAGATCTAGAGATCGAGAACAAAGGTCACACAAGAGCTTCTAGCTCTGATACCAAATCAAGAACCGAGAAATACAACTATATCACTAAATCAGTCCTCTTTTATTGATAAGAACCAGATTTATCATACAAATACAAGTAAACCTCACTACATAACACTCACACTCACCTAGATCTAACCTATTCTAACTAAACCTAACATATTTCTAATACATCTCGAAAATAAGCAAGAAAAGAAAGAACTTAAGGTGTGAACTCGTAGCAGATGAGAAGAACGAGAGAGAGAGTGACGAGAGGGAGAGAAATCTGATGTAAAAACATGTCCAAATAACTCCATTCAGCCAATATATACAACCGGGTAAAATCGACCCGGTATGACCCGCGAATCTAGCTCCATCGACCCGGAATTGACAGCAATCCATCAGCAACTTGACCCATCAGCTTTAAGCCCACAATTAGCAACTATTCAGCCCAACTTAGCTTTAGTTTAGCCCATCTCCTACACAATAAACAAAACAAGTTAATAATATAAAAAATAAATAGAATTTCCTTTCAGATTGAACAATTGCTAGAAATATTTTCATATTTCAACATATAGTTAGTATCAAATGTGGAACACAAATATTGTGTGATTGTGTGAGACAATATCAGCCATTAGATGAAAAGAATGAATGGTTAAGATGATGATGGCAATTAATTTGAAAAAAAATTATTATTTTTAATTAAATTAAATCAAAAAGGTTAAATTGGACATTTTGTTGAAAAATATATAAGGAAATTTCGGATTTTAGAATATATACCAAATTTCAGGGAAATTTTGAAATCATAATTTAAAATTTAAAATTAACATTTTTGAAAATCCATATTTGATGTCGATTTCCTGGAGATTAATTTGAATTCTTTTCATGGATAAAATTCGAGTTCCTTTATTACCATTTTCATTCTTGAAGAATTTGACATGAATTTGAACTCTTTTTAGGGATAAAATTCAAGTTTCATTATTACCATTTTAATTCTCGAAGAATTATACATGAATTACAAGTGCAAAACTGATATTCTTGAATAATAATTCTTTAAGAATAATAAAATACACAATATTCTATACTATATAACATTCTTTACTAAAAACACAATGTATATACAAAATTCTTGAAGAATATACATAACATTCTTAAAGAATGTGTGAAGAAGAAAATATATGAGAATGTCTGTAAATATTCTTAAAGAATATGTACGTATGACTGCAAAGAAAACCGAACACCAATCCATAATTCTGGTTCTTCATACTAACTGCATCTGGCTTCTTATCGTTCTCCCCTGCATAATACAAAACAACATCCATAAAAGGAAAATTCATCTATATTAGCCAAAAGCAATAAAAATAAAAAATAAAAAACTAAAGAATTAACAAATATTGTTGTATCACCACATCTATTCTGAAAGAATATTGCCGTTTGTGTTACCTCAATTTTTGAAATTCTAATAGAATATTGCTTCCTGCAAATCAACCACGATAGCCTGAAAAATAGTTGAAATTCAAAACCCCAAATATAGAACCAAAATGGATTGTTTGATTACCGTGTTTCTTCCAACATTGGTTTAGCCATAAAATTCTAGATTGATGACTCTTGTAAAAGAAAGAGCATAAAAAGACATACCAAGAATAATTAATTCATTGGTCTGGAACTTACATGAGTTTATCAATTAAGTGATTTAGAAAATGAAATTTGTGACTGAAAATTGGGCTTGGCTCATGTATTGCTTCACCAGCATCGCCATTAACAAAATGAAATTTGGTTTAGCCATAAAGTTCTAGATTATGGTCTCATTCACCAGCATCGCCATTAACAAAGCTGCTCACATTCACCAGCATCGTGATCTCTATTAAACTAAATAATAACATAATTATAACGAAAAGAAAGTTAAACATCATTTTTTGTATCAAATTCTAAACACGAAAAACTACTGTAGAAAAAGATGAATAAGACATTAAAACAAAATCAAGAAAGTGAAAAGGGAATGAACCAGGTGTGTGACCTCCTTTTGTACGTGTCTATCCTTAAGTTTGTATCTCCCCTTTGCTTCTCTGCGTGTAAACTCTCCTCAATAAAATTGAAGAATCGAGCCCCCTCCATTTTCCTAATCGATCAGCAGATCTAATGATCCTAATCTGAACCCACAGATGTAGATAATTACACACAAAAAATACACAGATATATACACAACATTTGTAGATTATTCATACCTTTAACGTTAACAGAACCAACCATGTGGATTAGGGTTGTAGTCATCGAATCGACAGTCTCTTTTCAATAGTGGCAATTGACGATACCTGTGTAGACTAATTTGAACCCGCAACGAGATAACTGGAATCACAAACGCCATTCTGCAAAAGGAATTTTGATCACATTTTCTCATCTATGGAATTCAGAAATCAATTTGCATATTTGGAATCCAAAAGATCAGTTTCGGAAAGCCCAAATCGATTCTAAACAAATGGATTCAGATTCGTAGTCGTCGCCATCTTCCATTGCTGTCGCCCTCACGCATTTGAAGAATGTCAGAATACGTATATGATGAAGAACGTGTATTGACGAACGGGAAGACTCTCATAATCGACTAGTTGAGGGAGCGTATAAGAAGAGAGAGAGAGAGTGTGTGTGTGTGAGACGAGATCAACGGGAAGAGAGACAACGGAGGTGTAGTGGCCGCTCTGTTTTGTTCGATCACGATCTGGTGGCAGTGGCGGTGGAGACACTATGCGAGGTTGGAGATGGTAGCAAAATCGGATTAGGGCTTCATATTCTAGACGAGAAGACAAGATGACGATGGCTGCTTAGGTTATACCAGGCACCCGCATAAATAGAAGAGAGAGAGAGAGAAAGAGGTTACATTCCTTAATTGTAGCATTTTAATTTGGGTAATTCAATTAATTAATTCATATAAATTATAATTATATTATATAAATGACTAATTTACCCCTAAATGTTTATTGGCTCAGAATCACTCATACACTCACACAATATTTAGCCTCCACATATGAACCTACATATATATATATATATATATATATATATATATATATATATATATATATATATATATATATATATATGTATATATATATATATATATATATATATATATATATATATATATATATATATATATATATATATATATGGACAAAAGTTATTGTAAGACCGTACAAATAGTGCTATTTTGTGTAAAATGAAGAATATAATATGTTTTTTCGGTTCGGTTATGTCAGTTTTCGGTTCATTTTTTCATGATCGGATTAGTGTTAGAGGTAAGCATTGGTCCGGGGACCGGACTGAACTGGACCGAAACCTAATTAGCATTTTTTTAAAAACCGAAAACCGAACCGAATATGTATATTCGGTTCCGGTCCCAGTTCAGTTTCGGTCAGTTTTCTATTCGGTTCGATTTTTCTAGTCCATATGCTCATCCTTAGTTTTATGGTATATACATGTTTAGCGGCAGCTGTCAACTAATTTATTGTTGTTTTGATAAAAAAAAAAACGTTTTAAAAATTTATTATTGGGAAATTTCAAGAAAAAGATAAAATAAATTACTTAAAGACTTAACAATGATTTTTGTTTCACATTCGTATTCTTTTTTGGCATATAATGAAAAGTATTTGAAATCAATTATAAATGTTAAACGTTTTAAACTAAGTGCATGAAAATAATTCATATGGTCTTTTATTTTTTATTTTTTAAAGTTAATGAGCTTCTGATTTATTTACACATATTGCCATTTAATTTCCATATTGTTAACAATCTTGTTCGTGGTTTTCGATTTTTTTTGTTTTGTTTGTATCCTTCACTTGGATGACTAATTTCCGGGATAAACGATTAATTTTGTTTTAACGAAAGTTAAGTTATTTCTTTAGATGAATAGTTTTGTCACCGTATGTGTTGTTTTTTGGTTTATTGATGAATAGTTTCATTATGGTAGCTGCAGTTTTCTGTTTTACAAAAATCAAAAGGAAAAATGTCTTATAAGAATAATAAACTTTATCATAAGAATATATTTAATTATTTATCTTTTCTGTATATATATATATATAACCATTTGTACTTTTTGATTTGTACACATTTAATCACTTTTGTACATACATGACTATTAAACTTAATTTTTCTGTACATATTTAGTCACTTATGTTAATGGTCATATGTGTACAGAAAAAACAAGTTGCATGGTCATATGCGTACAAAAAAAACATAAATGACTAAATTTGTACAAAACAAAATCTTTAGTGGTCATATGTTTAAAAAAAGATAAAGAACTAATTATGTGCTTATGATAAAGTTGATTATCCTTATAAGTAATTTTCTCAAACCAAAAATCTTCAAGTTTGTTATGGTTTTGAATGAATAAACGCCAAAAAAACCGCATCGCATTGTTTATATGTATATATTTTACTTGTTATGTGGTATTAAGAAAGTTATTTAGAGAATACAGAATACTAAGAAAATGCTTTAAAAAAAACTTTTTCTTACAAAATGTACTATTTATAATAATATTTAATCTTTTAAATAATAAAGAGAAAACTTCCATTCCAATCAGCCACGACCACTATGCAACTAGTGTTTTATCCGTTCGTAGGCTGGGTAGCAACGACCAGGTAAAAAAATCATAATAACATCGAATGCATAATACAATTTTGAATTGTCACTCTTAATACATATTAACTATTATCAACGGTTGAATTAATCACTTTATCATATGTTATCAACATAAACATTTTATACGTTTCCGATGATAGCATTATACTTCCATTTTGATTACTATAATGAGAGTGAGAGTATGTTTAGAAAAGTCAAAGCAAATTTGTTAATAAAATGGGTTTGCATATGGTTTAAAGTGTTATGTAATGTACATTTAAAATCACAATTGCAATCACGGAAAGTTTTGTATTCAATCTTCAAAAGACAATCAACAAACACAAATTAGGTACAAACAACGTATCATAGAAAAAACATATAAAAAATAATATAAAAAACTAATGATATTCAAAACCTAGTGTGATACATGTTCTTAAGATTAAAAATAATATAAGAACTAATGAAATTCAAAATCCAGTGTGATACATGTTCATAAGATTACAAAAAACTTGCTATATGTCAGTGTTTTAAATAAATGTGGGACAAAACCTTCATCTACACGTCAAGTTGCTTGCTTTTAAAATCAAACCGAAATGTAAACAGTTGATGTGATAGGTTATTGCTTACAACAAACAAAGCATCAGAGGACAAAGTTTCCACATGGAAATCACTATGAAAAGTAAATTGCACCCACAAACCCTCACCTGTCAAACCTCAAGCATCTCATTGACCATCAAAATACTAACAAGCAAAAAATTAGCTCCCCCTGCTATTTCATCAGTTTTCTTGAACTATACAACACACCAACATATACTCGTCGGGGTGAATCAACAATTATCCAATCATCCACATATGCATCATGTGACACCCTCCCTACTGTTTGCAAATACTATGATTTTTCGTATAAATACATGAATACAAAAATACGGTTTATCAAAAACCGATAATTTAAATGCTTAAAACAGTGGGTGTACAAATTCATATCAAGCTAACCATAGTAAGCAAGAAAGGATTTAACCTTGAGTCCAATATAGGAGCTAACTTAAGCTCCACTCCAGCTAAACTTCATCCCATTGATAGCAACTTATTTTGACCTGGAATACATGGCAAAACATAAAATACGTAAGACAATAATGTCTCGTGAGTTACATGAGTTTTAGACTCAAACTTTTAACTTCTTTTCCAACCTTTTTATAAAAATTATGACATAAAACATCTTTCAAAGTTTTATAATAATATTATACCATAGCTCTTTACTTTTTCAAAATCATTACATGTCATACCTTGCAAAAATATCTTCTTTCAAAACTTTATAATAGCAACATACTATAACTCTTTACTTCTCAAAAATCATTTTACGACATACTTTACTAATATAACATCTTTCTTACTTTCTTTGACTGGTTTTATAAGCTTGTTGGATTTTTATACTTAGGGCTTTAATCACTATAAGTGATACCCCAAGTCTCTATGGCTAGAAAGAACGGATCAATCCTCACCATAGAAGTGCTGAGGCAATCTACTTCGCGATGGGGATTTTTCCCCAGTAGACCCCTTACCTAACCCGGGTAGGTTGGAACATAGTTCCCTTACTAACGCTGCTTGCTACAATTACCAGTCATACAAAACATCTTCTGCTTACTTTTACATTACTTACTTGCATAGTGGCTAATTGCCAAACTTCACCATTTCTTGTCTTTATGGCTAAATGCCAAATTCATAACTTTCGTTTCACATAAACTATACGTTTAAAACATGTCTTTATAACAATTTAGGCTTAATGCCAAATCATATCTTCCAAACATCTTATGGCTATATGCCCTTTCATACTTGAAAACATATACAATTTGTAACCAAAACATACTTCTTAAACATATTGTGGCTATATGCCTATCCATACTTCCAAACATGTATAACTTGTATTCAAAATATACTTTTCACATAATTGGTTCATAGACCAAAACATACTTTCACATAATTGGTTCATAGACCAAAACATAACTTCAAATATAGCATTATACTTTCACAAACATGTTAGAAATAATACTCTTGCATATAATTTCACATATAGAAATTTTATAAGAAATCTTGAAAATACTTACTTGCCATGTACCCCAGAGTGGGTAAAAATACTACATGTACTCACCTTGTCTAGTTAGAGAAGTCTAACTAGAATCACTTCTTCCCGTTGTGTTTTCCTTTCCTTCAACTTTACTCCTTAATACCTAAGGAGTTCATTTAACATTCTAGTTAGTACAAGCTAGGCCTTAGTAACAATTAAAGACCTCTTAATCTATATCGTAATAGATTAATATCACATTATTTACTCATTTTTAGATTTTGATATCTAAGACGCATGGTCAAAGAATTGACCATAACTCCCAACTCGGAAACCTGAATGGCACAAACTCAAACATTCTGAAAAGTAGATACAATACATGACAAGTCTCGAGAAGGTACCGAGACTTGAATCACACTCTAAGACCTTAGAAAATAAGTAACAAGATTGACAGTGCAATCTGTCACAAATCTGGATTAACGGAGGAATCACCAATTCTATTCCGCTTGGGAATGGAATCAAGGAAAACCCTCTTACATAGGCATACTAGATATAACCAAGAGATTACCCTCCGAAATTCAGACCCAAAAGACAAACCAATTAAGAATTAAAAATCATACAATATGAAGGAAATGAGCAGCAACATTTCTGTCACAACTCAGCATAGGTTGACAAGATTTGTCCAACAACCTGACTTATGAAAGGAAATAAGTCAAGCCTTTTGGATGAGTTACACTAGACATGAAGATAAAGCTCTCATCCAAAAATTAAACTTAAAGCATAAGCCAACTGAGAATTAAAAATTGTGCAACAAGGACACTGTGCACAGCGAAAATCTGGTTCAGTCGAAAAGAAGGCATTGGAACCCCAGCTTCCTAATGGAATTGGATCCAGCCCTCTGGATGGAACACATTAGACATGAGGATGGACTTTCCTTAAAATTTCCAGACCTAAACTATGAACCATTTGGGAACTAAAAATTCCACAAGTTGACCTAGGTGTGCAGCAACCAATCTGTGGAGGTCGGATTGCACATACCAAGGTCCAACCCAAAACAATGAACTGAGTCAATCCCTTTTGGTCGAGTATGGCTCATGAAAAGGTTCTTCTCCACAAAAAATTTCAGAACAATCCAGTGAACACACGATTTTACAAGAATTTCACAACACAACTGGATACAGAAATCATACTCAGGGAAATCGGGTTCAAAACCCTGGAAAACGACTGAATGAGGTCTGAACCCCAACTGATAAACTGAAAACGACATCGAGACAAAACCATGGGCACTGGAATCGCCTGATTTGGACAGCGTATGATTTTTCTACGAATTATACAACATAGAACAAATTTCCATCCGAAAATCAAACTTGATCATAAACCCCCAAATTCTAGGGTTCTTGACTCAAATCATCATTTCCTTGAATTCCACCATATTCAATGGTTAGAACTTGTTTTCTATGATGTTTTGAGCTAGAGAAAATATATGGATTCGTTGGATTAACCTCATCCATAGAAATCAGAAGTTGGATTTAAAAATCATCCAACAAAACTTGAAGAATTAAGGAGTTCTTACCTTATAAAGCTTGAAATTACTAAATTCCAAGTATAAATCTCTAGTTTTCCATCTTGATCTTGCTCCTCTTCTTGAAAGATCACCCACGGTTCTTGAGAGAAGTTTCCAGTAGATAACTTCTGATTTTTATGAGAGTTATGACATAATTATTCATTTATATATTTTTCCAACTTTGGCTTAAAGACGTTTCAGTCCCTGGACTTCCATTTCTTGCACTTTGGCTACTAAAATCAAATTTTATCACATATAACTTAGTTTCTTACATTTTTGGTCCAAAAACCAAAAATATACTTTCATAATAAATCTTATACATGGGCAAATGACCAAATTACCCTTTTATGGTAAAATGACCAAATTACCCTCTCGAACAAACTTTTATTACATCAACTTCCACTTTTCACACTTTTTCCCACAAACACAAATACTTTTATACCAGGGTTCAAAACATGGCAAAAGACCAATTTGCCCTTCTTCACAAATTTTTCTCCAAACTCTTGGAATTTTACTACATTTTCCGCTACATTATTTTACAACTTTTAAAATATTTGCTCTTTACTTTAAGCGTTATCTCGAATATAAATTCAAAATTTTTTGGTCGTTACAACTACCTCCCCCTTATTGGGATTCTGTCCTCGGAATCATCACACAACTACTAAGTTAAGGGATCACGTCTCCCTCCTTTTCAAAGGCTCTCAGCCAAAGTTTAGTTCCTAGTAAATACTTCCTTTTATCAACACATAGTCATATTCTTTATTCTTTTATCTTTTTTTTTAGTATTTCCTTCTATAATTGTTTTTGGTTCTTTAATCAACCTTTAAAGGTTTTTTTTTCAATTCTTTATGAGGAATTAACATAGTCTCTTCCTTCTGAATAATTCTTTCAATTTCTCATAAGGTGTTTCATATTTCTGCTTCATTTCCTCAAGAACTCACCCATCCTATATTCTCATTACATCTTTTTTTACTTCATTTCATTCATATATAAATCTTTTAATAAAACTTATTTTACAAAGTGATTTCATACTTTCATTTTCTTATCAAAAATAGCAGCTTACTTTGTAATTCTTCTCATATGTTTACCAAAACTTCATGAGATTATATTAATCATATTCTTTACTTATAAAACTTTTTCCAAATACAATTAAACATAATTTGTATTTATACAAAATTCATAAATACACTAAATCTTTTATTGTAAAATTTTGTCCCTTAGTGGACATTTTTCTTAAGCAAATTTTTTTTAAACTTCAAGTTTGTTCTTCTTTTTAACTACTAACAACTTCCGGTTCATTATCATTTATAAGGTAAGTATTCTCTTTCTTTCGTTACACTTTACATCCTCACTTTTCTGTTTGGGACAGAATCTGTCGAAACAGTACACCTCACACGAGAATTTGCATATCTCACTCTAGAAAAGTCAAAATGACGTACTGATTTTTGTTTTAGAAACTAGAAATCCGTAGGTTTCTTTCTATTTATAATACATAATTTTTGGCATGGTAGATTTGTACAGATTTTCTGTTGAAGTTGACCTATTATTTCTGTCAACTTCCTTATTTTCTACTCTTGACATTTAAATTACTAATTATATACTTCATTTTAATCCCTATTAGCTTTCATACGTTCACTATAAATTACTATCTTTTCCACTCTATAATCTACATGTATTATTTTCTATAAATACATATCCCGTACCATTTAGTACATATCTTACTTTCACATCTTAGCTTTTATTAATGACTCAATTGTTGCTTTCATTTCTTAATTCTCAATTTATGAAATTTCATTTTCATATACTTCTTATATTCTTAGGTACCCCGTGTACCATTCTCATATTGTTACTTATGTTTTAGTACTTTCTTGTAGTTCTTATTTCTCACACTAATGCTCAGTTTATCATTTTATCTCCTACTTACTCTTTTTCTACCGGTCTTTCAATTGTTTACCATAATTGGTTTGATTTTTCAAATAATATAACAAATCTCATACATTTTATGTATGATAATTCATCTTTTCGTATTTATTACACTTTTCATGACGTTCTAACCATTCTTTTAGAATAATGTTCCACTTTACCATCTAGACCTATCTTGCATTCATTAAACTTTATTTTCATATATTTTTCTTCCTTTACATTCTTTCTTCTTTACTAAGAAGAAACATAGCTAACATATTTTAACTGTCATTTACTTTTCAAACAAAATTAAATTACTACTTCCATAGACAACTTAAGTTTTACCTTTTTCCATTCATTACCATTTACTTGTTTTATCTCATCATACTTATTAAGCATACACTACTTTCATAATTATATAGATTACCACCATCGTTTTTTTATAGACATTCGATCTTTACATCTCATACATTTTACTTATAATCTTTTTAGGTTTTAAACCCAAAGTTTCTTTCATTGTATCTTTTACCATTTCTCTTTATGTGTCATACAGCTACATGCCTAACACATCGCATTATTCTTTCATTTAAATTTCATTTCTTTACACTATTTACTTTTTCATATCTTAAGGAGATATACACCATACCTTTCTTTACAGTATTATATATTTCATATTTCATATAGGACTCACTTCTTATATACCTTTAAGTGGTACACAACTTCCACTTATTTTCTCGTTATCTTTCGTTCTTTTGTATTTTGAAGTTATTTGTCAAATACATTATCTCACTTTTTATATTATATAATTTTCACATTTACTCTTTCTTTCACATATATAAACATATATGTACACTCATACACGTATCTTTACATTTCATATTTATTAACCATGTACCGACCACTTCTCACAATTATGAAACACTTTTACCTGTTATTCACATTCAGAAGTAGTAACTTCTCGTCTGTTTATTTTGGTTTTTCTTCAGTTAACATACTTCATTATACTCTTTCATTACTGGTATTTCTTCTTTTATTTCATTCATTTGGTTGCGGAATTTAATTCCTCTTTAAGTTGCTCTTATTCATACTTTTTCTCGACTCTGCAGACATATACTTTAATGCCTTTCAACCTGTCTAAGGAGTATTAACTATCTTATTGATTTCTTTTACTTTACCATACTAAGTGGTATATATCCACTGCACTATCTTTTATGTAACACCCGGCTTTTAAAACAAAACACCCCTGAAAATTTTTCATTTAAAACAAAGGTTTCAATACATAAAACCATAACAAGAGGGGTATATTTTATTAAAAACGGGTACAAGTGTATCAAGGAGAGTATAAGATACCATAACCTCCTTTGAAGTCGGGCTGCTACTGACAACATCTATAAGTCCCACTTCTTTAGTCACGGACTCTATCTTTTCCCTTATCAGGATCATGCTAACCTGCAGGGACATTTAAAAAATATCGTGATCTATAAAGCTCAGTGAGTAATCGTATCTGCAAATAACATGTATAAAAATACATTCATATATCTGTCTGGATATCGGATCCAAACTCCTAGCCTTACTGGCTGACCGTATGTCTCTTAGGATTTCACATCCTACTTCATAGCCTTACAGGCTGTCATTTGCATACATTTCTGTCCCATATTTCATAGTCATAATTGACCGCACCATATATCATGGCTATATAAGCCGCACCATGTGTCGTGGCTATACAAGCCGCACCAGAACAGTTTCAACATTTATATCATAGCCCTCAGGCCGCACCAATTGGTTTCAATAACCCGATATCATAGCCATAAGGCCGCACCATTTACATATAACAATATCATAGCCGTATAGGCCGCACCAGTTGGATATAGCATCCAATATCATAGCCATATAGGCCGCACCAGTTGGATATAGCATCCAATATCATAGCGATATAGGCCGCACCAGTTGGATATAGCATCCAATATCATAGCCATATAGGCCGCACCAGTTGGATATAGCATCCAATATCATAGCCACAAGTGGCCGCACCATTTAATAACGTTTTATATCATAGTCATTTATGGCTCACGGGTTTACCCCGTGTTGAAAAATATATTTTTGTATGTGACCATCACTGAAATAAGATGAAATGTTTTTATCTAACAAATATTATCAGTTTATCTCAGGTTGCGTGAATTCGAGATCAAAAACAAGAATGAATCAAGACCCTAGAAACCTTGAGAAAACAACCAAACCTAAGGAAGTGATGCTACGAACCAAAGAGCAAAATACAAAAATATCACCGTGCTACAGCACTCGCGACGCGACAACCTCCTTGGTCGCGACGCGAAGCCTTCAACACGAGACAGAACGCATGGTCGCGACGTGAAGAAAAACAAAACACAGAAGTCCAGATTGCTACAGCAATCGCGACGCGACGGCTCTCCTGGTCGCGATGCGAAGACCCAAACGCGACATCACCAACTTTTCAATCGCGAGACTACCAACAAACGCACTAACCAGTGGCCGACCAAAAGCAACCCGACACACGCCCCTTCGCGATGCGACGGCATGCCCGGTCGCGACGCGATGCCTGTATCTTCAGCAACTATAAATTGAGGCTTTCTCTTGCTGTTTTGTTACACCCAATTAACCAAGCATTATATACTCATATACTCTCCAAGAAACCCACGACCAAATAGCTCAAAACTCTGAAATTTCTGCATTTGGCAACAAGAATCAAACCGCAAAACCTCAAGAAACAAAACCTCTACCCGACACCAAACTTCAAATCTCTAAAAACCTCTACCCGACACCAAACTCCAAACCTCTAAACAACCTCTACCCGACACCAAAAATCACCAAAACCTCATCTTACCGTGAAGAACAAGAAATCGACACATCAAGAAAACCCGAGCAAAGAACAAGAATCGAAGCTTCAAAGAAAATCGTCATATTCATCTGCTATCGATAAGTTCTTTTGAAATTATCCGTGTTATTATTGATTTATTGAAACTGTTATAAATCAACTGTACCAAACATCCAAGACATAAAAATTGAACCGTGACAACGAAAACACATGTGGACTGTATTTAACCGAGACATTTAACTTCTAACTTCTAACCTTTTTATTTATTGTAAAAACACGTTATCGTTGATAATGGCGTTTATTACATCTAACATCTAACTCCTAATTTCTAACCTTTTTATTTATTGTAAAAACACGTTATCGTTGATAATGGCGTTTATTACATCTAACCTTTAACTTCTAACTTTTACTTTATTTACCGCTTTCTGTCTATTTAAATACTGTCTAGTTTAGATTTACCGCAACTCTTATTTATTCCGCATATTATAGATAAAATACATATCTGTCACACAGTAATCGGCTTAAAAACCCTTATTCGTGGAGATCGATTATCGTATTTTCAACAATTGGTATCAGAGCTTGTGTGATTTACTTTGAAATTTTTGTCGAGAACTTTTGTGTAGCGTTTTTATAAACCACCAATAAGTTTCCTTTAAAAATTTCATCTTAATATCACTTGTTCAACAAAAAAAAATTAAAAACAAACAAAAACATTTAAAAATTACTTGTGTGATTTATTTTGAAAATTTTTGTTGAAAACTTTTGTGTAGCGTTTTTATAAACCACCAATAAGTTTTCTTTAAAAATTTCATTTTAACATCACATTTTCGTTAACAAAAAAAAAAAAAACAAAAATGTCTTCCGCAAACTACTCAAACATAAATTATGTATCTATTGCTAACAGTATAGGTTCAGGTACTCGAGCACCCATTCTTATTCCCGAAGAATATAAATCATGGGTAGGTCGTATGAATCTTCATCTCAACTCTATAAGTGAAGATGTGTGGAAATGTGTAGACGGATCTCTACGAGAGAACATGACCTCTCTTACGAGTAACTTGGATATACTAAATGAAAGGAAGAAACTTGAACTTCAAGCCAAAAAGGAACTTGTGTCTGGAATACCCCACAGTATTCTAAGCCAAATGAATGATATAATCCTTTTAACTGCAAACCAAATTTGGCAAACTTTGAAAAATCGTTTTGAAGGAAATGAGAGAATCATTGGAAACAAGAAAACATCTGTTTTAAACGAATTTGACAACTTCAAAATGTTTTCACATGAGACCATCCATGATGCTCATGACAGATTCAATCTCATTACCATCAAAATGAATAATTTAGGCATCAAAAAGTCACAGCATGAAATAAACCTCAAATTTTTAAACAATCTTTATGAAAGCTGGAAAATGGTCAAACTCATCATCCAGGGAAATCCGGCAATTCATACTGAATCTTTGTACAATCTGTACGGAGAATTACAATCGTATGAATCCTCGATTGACCCACCAACGTCTATTTCTTTTGGAGGACCGCTTGCTCTGTTGTCAACATCCTCTCAAAACCAAACACATTTTCCTGATCAAAGTCAAATTGATCAAAACCAAGCTTTCTTAAGTAATCCTTGTGACTTATCTGATCCAAATAATGAAGCTGACTGCCATCAATTGTGTGCTTTGGTAGCAAACACTAATCTCGAAAGATTTTTGCCACATCATAGACCAAATTTTCAACAAAGATCCACTTTTGGACAAAACTTTCAGAATCGTGGATTTCAAAATAATCACAACTCTTACAATCAAAACAATGGTTTTCAAAATAACCAAAATTCTGGATTTCAGCAAAATCATTCAAAACCATCTCAACAGAAACAAACTCAAACATCCGAAAGACCACCCGTTAAGAGCCAAAAGGCTGACAATAACGATGATGATGATGACGTAATCATTTGTCACAAATGCAAAGGACTAAATCATTATGCCCGAGATTGTCGAGCCAAAGTCAAGGTCAAAGACTCAGCTTACTACGCTCAAAAAGCTGAAGAACTGAAGAAACAAGAAAAGAAAGCAAAGCAAAAAGCTTTGATGGCATTCTACGAACCTAGCGTGGAACACTGGCCAACTTCTGATGATGAAACAGATACTGAACCAGCTCAGTCAAACTTCTGCTTCATGGCTGACAATGAACCAACCACAAGAGCTCCATATGTCATCGATCAGGTATGGTCTATGATCTCAGATCTCGGTCTTTCAAGAACACCATTTGAGTCCCACATGACTAAGATTGAGAACAGTCTAAAAGCTGATCTCAGACTATATCATGACACAATAGTCAAATCTGACATCTACAAATCTGAATTACAAACCTTGCAACTCAGATTTGGAGAATCAACAAGGACTAGAGACAAACTTGAAAGAGACATTGAACGAAAATCTGAAGAAAATAATCACGTCCTAGAAAAATTAAATGAAGCTCTAAAACAAAAAAGGGACTTAGAAATAAAAAATCAATCTGTTATTTCATCTGAAATAAAAGATACCTTAGAAAAGGAAGTCCTTCAGTTAAAACAAAAAGTTCAAGATTTAACTGACAAAAACACTAGTTTAATTCTAAAACTAGATGATTCTTCAAAGCAAATCAAATTTCTTGAATCCGAAAATCAAAGATTTCAAGGAAAACTGGATTCTATCAATATTGCCAGAAAATTGAGTGATGATGTTTTCACTAAAGCAAACAACTTAGGAACTGGCAAAATTGATACGAACTATAAACCAGGAATTGGAAGAGAATCTTTTGAAAATGAAATGACTGAAAATGAAAATGGGAAAATTAGTGAAAACTCTAAATCTCCTCAACCAGATTTTTTCTCATCTGCCTATGAGGACGATTCAGATGATGAAACAGTAATCAACTGTAGCCCAGATGATACTTTTTTCAATAAGTCATACAAAAGAGTTGTAAAATCTGAATCAGACTCTGCTAGTTCAGTAACTCATCAATTGAGATCTACTAAACTAACAAAGAATGATGGCACGATCAAACTTGAAAATTTCTTAAATGGAGAAAATTCTGTTCATCAAAATGGTAGTACTTCTGTTCCAACAGTCTTTCCCTCTTTAAACTCAACCTTTATTGGAAAGAACTGTCTGGGACAAAAGTATTCAAAGAAACAACAGACAAATAAACAACCCATTCAAGCTGTCGTTAAACCAAAAGAACAAAGCAAGCCCATTGTTTTCAAAGAAAAACCTTTGAAACCAGTCGCTGTGCCACAAAAACAAACCTTTAATCCAAAACAAAAACCTTTTCAAAAACCGATTCAAAGTCACTTTCAAAAGATAAATTTCAATCTCTCAAGGAACTTTTAGAAACCATCATTTCACCAAATTCCATTCCATCATCAAAGTGTTTTCCAAAACCATTCAGATCCCAGATACAAAGAAAGATTATCAAACAGAACGTCACACATAGGATACTTTTCACAAAATCAGAAATCGTTTCAAATGACAGGTTTTCAAAAACAAATCTCACTGTGGGAAAATCTAATAAATCAACTTAAACCTCAACCATTCCGTCCAATCAACAAATACTACAATGATTCAAGATTATCAAAAACCATTAACAAATCAGGACCCACCATGGTTTGGGTACCTAAACTTTCTGTCTAATTGCAGGCACTTTGTGCTGGAGAGCCCAAGGATGGCACATGGTATATCGATAGTGGCTGCTCCAAGCATATGACAGGAAACCAAAGTTTTCTACGAGACTTCAAACCCACAGAATCCAAACAAGATGTCACTTTTGGAAATAACATGACTGCAAGAATCAAAGGTTATGGAAACATAACAAATGGTCACTTCACCATCAAGAAAGTAGCCTACGTTGACGGCCTGAAACACAACCTAATCAGCGTATCACAACTTTGTGACAACAATCATGAAGTTCTTTTCACCAAACAACGAAGCACAATCATGGACGCCAAGACCAAAGCCATTCTAGTTAATTCTGATCGTTTAGGCAACATGTATCCACTAGATATGGACCTTATCTATGGAAAACCAGACATCTGTCTCTTGTCCAAAGCTTCAGCTGATATTAGCTGGTTGTGGCATCGTCGTCTTTCCCATCTCAACTTCGGCTACATCAATAAGTTGATTGCAAATGATCTTGTTCGCGGACTGCCACTTTTGAAACTTGATAATGAAACTCTTTGTGCAGCTTGTGAAGGAGGAAAACTGTCCAAATCCTCTCATAAAAGCATTTCTAAATCTAGTGTATCCGAACCACTAGAATTACTGCACATTGATCTTTGTGGCCCTGCAAAAACCCAAAGCATAAAAGGGAAGAAATACATCCTTGTTATTATTGATGATTACTCACGCTTTACTTGGGTTTTCTTTTTAAGGCTAAAGTCAGAAGCACCTGAAGAAATAATCAACTTCATCAAACAGATTGAATTAAAACTCAAACGACCCGTTCGAAGAATCCGAAGTGATAATGGTTTAGAGTTCAAAAACATAACTCTAGACTCATTTCTCAAAAACAAAGGCATCGAACACAACTTCTCAGCCCCTTACACTCCTCAACAAAACGGTGTTGTTGAAAGAAAGAACCGAACTCTGTGCGAAGCTGCAAGATCAATGCTTATCTTTGCTGATCTACCACAATACTTCTGGGCAGAAGCAATAGCCACAGCTTGCTACACTCAAAATCGTTCTTTAATCCATAAACAACTTCATAAAACACCATATGAAGTCATTAACAACCGAAAACCAAACATCAAATTCTTTCATATTTTTGGTTGTCGATGCTTCATAAAGAATAACAAATATCACCTTTCAAAATTTGAATCAAGATCAGACGAAGGAATTTTCCTTGGTTACTCCTTTACCTCAGCTGCTTATCGAGTACTGAATAAACGTACTAGAGTAATTGAAGAAAGTACCGATATTCATTTCGATGAATTTTATGTCAGAAAATTGGATCGTAAACATTTTGGTTCTAAAATGATCGATAATATTTTTCAAAATCCAATTCAACAAATGCCTTCTACGGACATAGAAATTGATCTTGATTTACTTTTTGAACAACCCAAAACCGCTTATAATTCTGAATTTCTAACATCTTCTACCATTCCTACAGGTAACTCCGATGCAGAAACTTCACAATCAAACCAAGAAAATGCAGATCAAGTTGAGGGGGAACTACCAACACTAAATCCCTCTTTGAACACTACCAATCCACCTGTCCAAAATGATCCCAGTGCATCATCTATGGGGGAACCTTCTTCACCCCATTCTCACCCTATAATCCAAAAAGACATATCTGACAACAACCAAAATCTATTCCCAACAGAATCACCTGACCAAGAAGAACAATGGGACATAGAAACACCAATCGAAATACCTGAAAAAACTCGCCTAAACAAATGGACCAGAAATCATCCTGCAGAACAAATCATAGGAGATCCAAAATCTGGTATTCAAACAAGAGCCGCTACCTCAAATGAATGTTTATACGGAGCATTCTTATCCATGACCGAACCCAAAACCATCAATTCAGCTCTCAAAGATCCAGACTGGGTCAAAGCCATGCAAGAAGAACTAGCTGAATTCGAAAGAAACCAAGTATGGGATCTTGTTCCTACTCCTCCCGATGTTACTGTAGTAGGTTCAAGATGGGTTTTCAGAAACAAAACTGATGATCAAGGCATAGTTTGTCGAAACAAAGCAAGACTTGTCGTCAAGGGCTATTCACAACAAGAAGGAATCGACTACGATGAAACTTATGCTCCGGTTGCAAGACTCGAAGCCATTCGTATCTTTCTAGCATATGCAGCACACAAGAATTTCAAAGTATTCCAAATGGATGTAAAATGTGCATTTTTACATGGAGAGATTGATCGCGATGTGTATATTCAACAACCTCCAGGTTTTGAAGATCCACAGTTCCCAAACCACAGTTTTAAGTTACAAAAAGCAGTTTATGGCTTAAAACAAGCACCTCGAGCCTGGTATTCAACATTGTCAACATTTCTAGAAGAATCAGGATTCAAAAGAGGTTCAATTGATCAAACTCTCTTTCGTAAAATCTTTAATAAACATCTGTTAATCGTTCAAATATATGTCGATGACGTTATTTTCGGTTCTACTGATGAATCTTTGAGTATCAAGTTTGCAGATTTAATGAAGAGCAAATTCGAGATGAGCATGATAGGAGAAATGACTACTTTTCTTGGACTTCAAGTCAAACAATCATCAGATGGAATTTTCATCAATCAAGAAAATTATGTCAAAAATCTTCTAACTCGTTTTTCTCTTGACAAATCCAATACAGCAAAGACCCCAATGGCCCTTGGTTACAAATTAGATGCAGACTTAAATGGCAAGCCTGTTGATCAAAAGAAATATCGAGGAATGATAGGATCACTCCTATACCTCACAGCCAGCAGACTCGACATCATGTTTTCTACATGTGTCTGTGCCAGATACCAAGCCAATCCTATGGAATCTCATGCTATAGCTGTGAAAAGAATTTTCAAATATCTTAAAGGAACTCCATCTCTTGGCCTTTGGTATCCAGCTAACTCTGATTTTCAGCTTAACGCCTTTACCGACTCCGACTATGGAGGATGCAGACTAGACAGGAAAAGCACATCTGGTTCTTGCCAATTTCTAGGAGGCAGACTGGTAAGCTGGACTTCAAAGAAACAATCATGCGTGTCCACTTCAACCGCAGAAGCTGAATATGTAGCTGCCGCAAGCTGCTGTTCACAAGTCATGTGGATGCAAACTCAATTACGTGACTATGGCTACAAAGTCTCACAAATTCCAATATTTTGTGACTCAACCAGCGCGATTGCCATTTCTCACAATCCCGTGCACCATTCCATGACAAAGCACATCGACATTCGATATCATTTCCTCAAAGACAACATTCAAAAGGGTCATATCGAATTGCACTTCATCAACACTGAAGATCAAATTGCCGATGTCTTTACTAAGGCTCTAGACGAAACCAAGTTTCAATACTTCCTAGGCCGTCTAGGAATGTTGAATCCAGATAACATCCATCCCTAATCTCTTACTTTTTGTTTGTACAAAAGAGTGTTAACTTTCAGTCAAATAACCAAAATTTTCCAAAAACATTCAAATAACCAAAAATTTTCCAAAAACATTCAAATAACCAAAATTTTCCAAAAACATCCACATAATCAAAAATCACAAAAAAATTAGAATAAAGTTTTATCTTTTAAAGTCCTTATAAAACCATGTGATTAACATCTTCTTGACTAAATTTTCAGATACTTATGCTCGATGAATGTACTCAGTCATATTGATTCTTAAATTAAAGTGAAGGTTCAAATCTCAAAATTTTCGTTATGTACATTCTCCTATTCCCTTTGAATTTATTTCAATTATAACGATTTTATCTATTAAGGGACATAAGATCAGGAAATTCAGATGAAAACCAAACCCATGTGAGAATTTGTGCCTCGTCTTCAACTGCTAAGTGGAATTCATTTCTGTGAGCAAAGGTGTTTTCATTATGACTTATAGGATTTATACTCTTATACCATGATGCTAGTCTCATTTTTGCTTAGATATCAAAATGACCAGGGACGATACAATCATTTCCTTATATATTAGACAAACTGTCTATTATATCACCTATCCCTATCCTCAATCAAACCACTTCAAAGAAAAAGATTCATCATCTGGCATAACGAATCTGACAATTGAAGAAACGACAAAGTCATATCCAAGAAAACCAGAAGAAAACTCAAAATCTCAAAACGCAAAGTCATATCCAACAAATGATGTCAACAAATCACAACTGGTAACCACATCAGATATCTTTTACACAAAAGGTATTCGGGCAAATCAAGAAAAGATAAAGACAAAGGTGAACACTTCACCAAAGCAAAAGAAGAGTTATTACAACAATCCATAAAGACAGACATCTCTCAAACAACGAATTCTCAAAAACTTTATCAAATATAGCTGTCAAAACCGAAGACTTACCGGGATACAGTAGCCTTCATAATTGAATATTCTTAGTTGCAAACTGCACTATGAAAATTTCTAAACCCCTCTACATGTATTTCCCGACGGAGAGAGAGTGAACATCAATGGCATGAATGAAGAAACCCTCTGAGTAATGCCGAAACCAGTCTTATGTGATTGATTATCTAATATGAAGACCAAGTGACTAAAGTATATAGGTATAAATCCACATTAAGCATAAGTCAACACCTTCAAACTGAGAGATATCACTCATCTTTAGTGATTATACACCAGTTCTGCACCCAGAACAAACAAACACCTCAGTCAAGTGTGAGCTATACCTATGAGCGTTCATCTGAATCGACCTATTAAGATCACTTGTCGTCTTTATAAATGCTATAAAATCTTAAGGAATATTATGAAAGTACATATACAAAAACCTTTTGATAATTGAACATGAAACCTTGATTCAGAAACAAATATTCTTGACAAACATTTTTCAAAACATAAGTAAAATCTAGTCACACTTTTTCAAAACAAGTGATATGGTTTTATAAAAGTTTTATCCAAATTTCAAGAATCTTCAACCTTACCTTTTAATCTATTCTCATTTCAGTAATGATCACATAGGGGGAAATTGTTGAAAAATATATTTTTGTATGTGACCATCACTGAAATAAGATGAAATGTTTTTATCTAACAAATATTATCAGTTCATCTCAGGTTGCGTGAATTCGAGATCAAAAACAAGAATGAATCAAGACCCTAGAAACCTTGAGAAAACAACCAAACCTAAGGAAGTGATGCTACGAACCAAAGAGCAAAATACAAAAATGTCACCGTGCTACAGCACTCGCGACGCGACAACCTCCTTGGTCGTGACGCGAAGCCTTCAACACGAGACAGAACGCATGGTCGCGACGTGAAGAAAAACAAAACACAGAAGTCCAGATTGCTACAGCAATCGCGACGCGACGGCTCTCCTGGTCGCGACGCGAAGACCCAAACGCGACATCACCAACTTTTCAATCGCGAGACTACCAACAAACGCACTAACCAGTGGCCGACCAAAAGCAACCCGACACACGCCCCTTCGCGACGCGACGGCATGCCCGGTCGCGACGCGATGCCTGTATCTTCAGCAACTATAAATTGAGGCTTTCTCTTGCTGTTTTGTTACACCCAATTAACCAAGCATTATATACTCATATACTCTCCAAGAAACCCACGACCAAATAGCTCAAAACTCTGAAATTTCTGCATTTGGCAACAAGAATCAAACCGCAAAACCTCTACCCGACACCAAACTTCAAACCTCTAAAAACCTCTACCCGACACCAAACTCCAAACCTCTAAACAACCTCTACCCGACACCAAAAATCACCAAAACCTCATCTTACCGTGAAGAACAAGAAATCGACACATCAAGAAAACCCGAGCAAAGAACAAGAATCGAAGCTTCAAAGAAAATCGTCATATTCATCTGCTATCGATAAGTTCTTTTGAAATTATCCGTGTTATTATTGATTTATTGAAACTGTTATAAATCAACTGTACCAAACATCCAAGACATAAAAATTGAACCGTGACAACGAAAACACATGTGGACTGTATTTAACCGAGACATTTAACTTCTAACTTCTAACCTTTTTATTTATTGTAAAAACACGTTATCGTTGATAATGGCGTTTATTACATCTAACATCTAACTCCTAATTTCTAACCTTTTTATTTATTGTAAAAACACGTTATCGTTGATAATGGCGTTTATTACATCTAACCTTTAACTTCTAACTTTTACTTTATTTACCGCTTTCTGTCTATTTAAATACTGTCTAGTTTAGATTTACCGCAACTCTTATTTATTCCGCATATTATAGATAAAATACATATCTGTCACACAGTAATCGGCTTAAAAACCCTTATTCGTGGAGATCGATTATCGTATTTTCAACACCCCGCTTTTGCCTAGACTCACGGCTCCGTTCTTGTCATTTCATTGTCTCACGGCTTATCCGGTATTTTCTTTTTATTGACTCACAGCTCCGTTCTTGTCTATCGCAGACTCACGGCTTATCTGGTATTGTCTTTTTAACGCATCTGTAAACTGTCAAATTTCGTCCCCCGAATCTGTTTCAATCTGCAACAGTCCAATCAACACATATCATATGTGATATAAGTGAGATTACTCACCTGGATACTTGCTGCATTTTAATTCCGGTTGTTTCTTGCTTTTGCATACACCACAACCATTTGTCCCGTACCTATATATTCATTTATATACCAAATGATCATAGGTTAATTACCATTTCAATTGACTCTATTACACAAGAGTCCAATATAACACAATTGGGGACCATTTCTAGATGATAACTTTCAATTACCATCTTTCTTTAAATTATACATTTTCCCAAAATACACGTATTTTGCTACAGTACTTTCGGGAGGTCGTATACGTATTCCGACAATTTTCCACGAAGTTTCATACCATATTAGACCTATGTTCAAAATTTGAGGTCAAACGGACAAGTCTAGCATCAAGTCCCAAAATTGGAGCAAAGCATAACAGAAGGCAGGAGCAATCTGCTCATTTTCCTGCAGGCGCTACTTCGCGTCGCGATCCACCATATGGTCGGGTCGCGATCGCTGAGCAGCAGGCCAGAAACTCCGATTTTTATGCTACAAAATCCCATTTTCTCATATTAAGCCCTTAATACACGACTTAATCAGTAGGAGTTTGTTCTAGGACCAAAACCTTTCATTTACCACAAGTTTTAAACAATGGAATTGGTAATTCCAATCCATTTCTAACATTTCCCGTTTTTCATATTTTTGGTCCAAAACCGAAATTATCAAAGATTAATCACTTCTACTGATTTATTCTCATCTCTAGCAACATTTGGAACTCATTAGAACCCATTAGAATCCACTGGATCATATAAACATGTATTCTAGGGTTCTTGAGCAAAGTTCCAAATTTTCATTAATAGCAACATACTTTCGATTTAATGTGTGTTCTTACAACACAAGCATGTTTAAGACTTATAATTATACAAAATCACCTGGATTATAACTGGAATTCAGTTTCCAGTTCATCCCAAGAAAACCCACCAAGAACACTTCAAGAACTTGGTTAGGAACTTAATTTACTAACCTCAATTGCTTGGAAATCACAACCTTCAAACAATTGTTCCGATTTCTTGCTTCAATTCCATGATCTCTGCAGAAATCACACTTTCAAAACTCCTCCCGATCATCTCAAATGTTCAGCCACACATAGGAGAGTCAACTCTCCTATTTATACTTCCAGAATTTCCAATTTAGCCCTTGAAGTTCCATTTCTTGAACTTTGGCCACAATAATCAAGTTTTATGACATAAGACTTTCATTTCTTATATTTTTGCCACAAGCAAACAATATTTTAACATATTTGGTCCTTCCCATGGTCAAATGACCAAATTACCCTTTTATGGTAAATTGACCAAATTACCCTTTTTTTAGTATTAACTTTCTAATACTTAGAACACCATATTAAATCATAAATGCACTATGATTAACATATTAATACTTAACAAAAGTATCATGGTGTTACAAATTCTCCCCTCCTTCAAAAGATTTCGTCCCCGAAATCATACAAACAAGCGAGAGTAATTCTTTCTCATTACAATTCCGATTTTCCACATCATATGGAAACATTTATGGTATTGCCAAAGCACTTTTACCATACTAGTCTTCTTATTTCGTAATTATATCACCGTTTATCTATCATTCCTCCGGTTGTTCCGGGTACCTTAACTACTTATCTACTTTCATTTCAACATGAGGTATTCGTTGAAATTTATCAATCCATGTTCTCAAAACTATGAGACCCATAGAAAACATTATAAATATCTTGAAGTTCATCAAAAATCTTTGATCAGTACACCCCAATTCTTACTCTTTGGGACATATGGAAAGGTCTCATAAACGAGGGCTTGACTTTCTTTTCGTCCCAAACAGATTTTTAGTCTTTCCCAAGGATTACTTTGAGTACCACCATCTTCCCTTACTTGGAGTTTCAACAGTTTTACTCGGTGATCCGCCCACTACTTTTACTGATTCTTGGCCATTTTCAAATTTCTTTCCGTATTCATCAGGTCTTCTTTTTAACTTGTACTACAGTCTGTTATGCAAATTTCAAGCATATCTTATAGAGTCTGCATCATTATTTCGCCTTGTCTCTCAATCTGCAAATCATATACAGTACTTACTAGTACTTTTGAACTAATCATTCTTGGAATTTATGCCAAAATCAACGAATAATTCTATTATCTCGACCCGATACAATCCGTGCCGATAACTCACGTCGACTATTCACTTTTTCTATGTAGCTTTTCACTACTTTTCGATCTTAATTTCTTCTTTAGTCAGTATAGATTTGCACTGGTTTCACCAACCGGTCTATTATTACTCATATAGTATCATACCCGCGCGATACTTGCGAAGACTTTATTACAAAGTCTATAATAATATCGTCCCTTTTTCTTCTTTGGAACCGACAACGACTAAATTTTCCGTATACTTCTAATGATTTGACTTTCTTACACACAAGTCAGACACTTTTCACATGTCTTTCAATATCTTTCTTCAGTCCCGGCCACCAATGCATAGGTTATATCACCCTACACAGTTTGGTACTGCCTCGGGTATATTGCATATCTACCACAATATACATCTTTTAAGGACAAATTCCATATCTCGCTCGATTTGAAACCCACCTACACAACCACCAAGGGTTTTCAATCGCCGTGAGTTTCTAACTAGCTTCTTTCGATAGCTAATCATTCATTCACTTTTCACGTTTTCAGACTTACACACTTCTTTTTGTGCTACCCGAATCAACTCAGGTAATCAATTCGTCACACTCATACATGTGGATGTAACCTTTAAAGATATTTTCTTTTCGATTCAAGGCATCTATAGCCACATCCGCCGTTCCGAGATGGTACAAGATTTCATAACCGAAATCTTTAAGTAACCCATCTATCTTTGCTATCTCATATTTAGCTTCTTTTTGATCAATTAAGTACTTCAAACTTTTATGATTCGTATAAACAGTAAGCTTTACAATACACAAGTAGTGTCTTCAAAGCTTCAATGCTAAAATCATAATTGCTACTGCAATGTTATATACCCAAAGTTAATCTCTGGATGCATTTCTGTAAAACAAATTATCTTCTCCGCTTAGCGATAATGCTAACACCGGAGCTTCACACAAAGTTTATTTCAACCTTTTAAAAAAAAGACTTGTGGTCTTTCTACCCACTCAAACTTTTCACTTCTCTTGGTCAACTTTAGTCAGCTAAACAGCAATCAAGGAGCAGTTTTCTACAACTCTCCTATGGTAACGGGCCAATTTAAGGAACTACAAATTTTAGTCAGATTCCTCAGGCGGTTCCCGTTTTATCACAGCATCATTTCCACTGGATCTACTTTATCATCTTTGGCATTATTAACATGCTCAAGGAATCAAACTTCTTTTAGCCAAACTATATGCTTAGAAAACTTCGTATATCACTTTTCTCCATGAAGTAACTCCAGTATCTAGTACAAATGTACCTTATATTCGATCTGATTTCGAGAATATCAGATTCTCAGTAGTCAATGCACATACACATCAACTTGTATTTCTTCTTTTCAAACCAGATAGGGATCCACACAATGACACATTCAGTCATATGAGACCCCAATACAAAATTTCTTCTAGTTGCTTTCCCACTCTGCCATCTCTGCAGGTACCGATACAGAGCCTAAATAACAATAACGGCTCCCGAAATCAGTTTAATCATAAACTCTTCTCGCCAATCTGGCGATAATCCTGGAAGTTCTTTGGAAGAAACATCCAAGAATTCATTTAAAGTTTTACACTTCTGTCACCGCTTTATTTAGCTTGGCCAATACTACACATGCCAACTAAAACATCCTTCATTTACTAACTCTTTTCTGAGTTTAAGCAAAGAGAAGTAATCGGTATTCTCAACAACGGTCATTTACTCTGGATTTTTGCTCCATTTCATTTCTGATTTTAGAACCATAATGTTCATACTTCTACAATTCATGTTAGCATCATTCATTCCTAACCAATTCATACGCACAATTACTTCATATTCATTGGTAGTCATCGGCTTCAGATTTATAGGGAAAAATGGTCCCGTAAATCCTAGGCAGACTACCTTCCAGGTGTTCAATATCTTGAACATATTTGCTATCTGCTATAGCTACTTCTAAAATTTCATCCATAATCGTTGATGAAATATTCAGACAAGACATCAAAGTCATCGATCCAAAGCATAGCTTCATGGATCAAATATAACATATACGGGGATTATATTCAAAACAATGATATCTGAGACCATATTAGTCGACTCACGAGCTTCTTCCACAGTCTACTGGAATGCTCATGGTACCACTGGTCCTTTTCGACCATTCGTTTCTTCTTTCTTCCCTCTCCGTTCTTTCCTGGGTTTATCACCCGTTACTCCACATTTAGCATGTGAACATTTCATAGGAAAATGTTCTATAGCTCCGCGCTAGACACACTTCCGATCCATCCAACAAGCTCGAGCAATATGCTCCTATTTTCTGCAATTTCAGCATTTCAATGGTAGAGTCTCTACTCTACAATTTTCTTAGTGCTTTTCCTGCACTTCTTACACCACATCACTTCTTTGTTTTGGTCCCTTCCCATTAAGGTTTGACCTAATTCGTGGTAACTTCTTCTGAAGCGTCCACCAATATTTTTCTACTTTTCTTGTAGTCTCAGCTACTTTTCTTTCACCTTGAATATCAGTCAGGGTGAGCACCCAATTTCTTTCTCTGACCACAGCAGCTACTATTGCTTGTCATGTGGGTTTTCTGCTACTTGTCTCTTTGCCCCTCGTTCAATGGAGCCTTGAGAAATGACTGGTCCACTTCTTAAAGCTCCACACCCTAAATTCCTCCAAATAAGATTCGCTGCTCATACTTCTTATACGTTAGAAGTCAGCAACGGCTAGGTTATATATGTATAATAACAACTTATATACACCTAACTATACATCGTGTCTACTCTCTCAAGGTTTAAGTCCAGGAATCTACTCTATAGACACCTAGTTCACTTAAACCACGGCTCTGATACCAACTTGTAACACCCGGCTTTTAAAACAAAACACCCCTGAAAATTTTTCATTTAAAACAAAGGTTCCAATACATAAAACCATAACAAGAGGGGTATATTTTATTAAAAACGGGTACAAGTGTATCAAGGAGAGTATAAGATACCATAACCTCCTTTGAAGCCGGGCTGCTACTGACAGCATCTATAAGTCCCACTTCTTTAGTCACTGACTCTATCTTTTCCCTTATCAGGATCATGCTAACCTGCAGGGACATTTAACAAATATCGTGAGCTATAAAGCACAGTGAGTAATCGTATCTGCAAATAACATGTATAAAAATACATTCATATATCTGTCTGGATATCGGATCCAAACTCCTAGCCTTACTGGCTGACCGTACGTCTCTTAGGATTTCACATCCTACTTCATAGCCTTACAGGCTGTCATTTGCATACATTTCTGTCCCATATTTCATAGTCATAATTGACCGCACCATATATCATGGCTATATAAGCCGCACCATGTGTCGTGGCTATACAAGCCGCACCAGAACAGTTTCAACATTTATATCATAGCCCTCAGGCCGCACCAATTGGTTTCAATAACCCGATATCATAGCCATAAGGCCGCACCATTTCCATATAACAATATCATAGCCGTATAGGCCGCACCAGTTGGATATAGCATCCAATATCATAGCCATATAGGCCGCACGAGTTGGATATAGCATCCAATATCATAGCCATATAGGCCGCACCAGTTGGATATAGCATCCAATATCATAGCGATATAGGCCGCACCAGTTGGATATAGCATCCAATATCATAGCCATATAGGCCGCACCAGTTGGATATAGCATCCAATATCATAGCCACAAGTGGCCGCACCATTTAATAACGTTTTATATCATAGTCATTTATGGCTCACGGGTTTACCCCGCTTTTGCCTAGACTCACGGCTCCGTTCTTTTCATTTCATTGTCTCATGGCTTATCCTGTATTTTCTTTTTATTGACTCACAGCTCCGTTCTTGTCTATCGCAGACTCACGGCTTATCTGGTATTGTCTTTTTAACGCATCTGTAAACTGTCAAATTTCGTCCCCCGAATCTGTTTCAATCTGCAACAGTCCAATCAACACATATCATATGTGATATAAGTGAGATTACTCACCTGGATACTTGCTGCATTTTAATTCCGGTTGTTTCTTGCTTTTGCATACACCACAACCATTTGTCCCGTACCTATATATTCATTTATATACCAAATGATCATAGGTTAATTACCATTTCAATTGACTCTATTACACAAGAGTCCAATATAACACAATTGGGGACCATTTCTAGATGATAACTTTCAATTACCATCTTTCTTTAAATTATACATTTTCCAAAAATACACGTATTTTGCTACAGTACTTTCGGGAGGTCGTATACGTATTCCGACAATTTTCCACGAAGTTTCATACCATATTAGACCTATGTTCAAAATTTGAGGTCAAACGGACAAGTCTAGCATCAAGTCCCAAAATTGGAGCAAAGCATAACAGAAGGCAGGAGCAATCTGCTCATTTTCCTGCAGGCGCTACTTCGCGTCGCGATCCACCATATGGTCGGGTCGCGATCGCTGAGCAGCAGGCCAGAAACTCCGATTTTTATGCTACAAAATCCCATTTTCTCATATTAAGCTCTTAATACACGACTTAATCAGTAGGGGTTTGTTCTAGGACCAAAACCTTTCATTTACCACAAGTTTTAAACAATGGAATTGATAATTCCAATCCATTTCTAACATTTCCCGTTTTTCATATTTTTGGTCCAAAACCGAAATTATCAAAGATTAATCACTTCTATTGATTTATTCTCATCTCTAGCAACATTTGGAACTCATTAGAACCCATTAGAATCCACTGGATCATATAAACATGTATTCTAGGGTTCTTGAGCAAAGTTCCAAATTTTCATTAATAGCAACATACTTTCGATTTAATGTGTGTTCTTACAACACAAGCATGTTTAAGACTTATAATTATACAAAATCACTTGGATTATAATTGGAATTCAGTTTCCAGTTCATCCCAAGAAAACCCACCAAGAACACTTCAAGAACTTGGTTAGGAACTTAATTTACTAACCTCAATTGCTTGGAAATCACAACCTTCAAACAATTGTTCCAATTTCTTGCTTCAATTCCATGATCTCTGCAGAAATCGCACTTTCAAAACTCCTCCCGATCATCTCAAATGTTCAGCCACACATAGGCGAGTCAACTCTCCTATTTATACTTCCAGAATTTCCAATTTAGCCCTTGAAGTTCTATTTCTTGAACTTTGGCCACAATAATCAAGTTTTATGACATAAGACTTTCATTTCTTATATTTTTGCCACAAGCAAACAATATTTTAACATATTTGGTCCTTCCCATGGTCAAATGACCAAATTACCCTTTTATGGTAAATTGACCAAATTACCCTTTTTTTAGTATTAACTTTCTAATACTTAGAACACCATATTAAATCATAAATGCACTATGATTAACATATTAATACTTAACAAAAGTATCATGGTGTTACATTTTAATACTTATAATCTTACTTGTTCTCATTACATAGGCATATAACTCCTATGTTATCCTTACTACTTTCTTCAAAACCCTTACCCATCAGATTACCATAATTCCTTTATGATTCCACCAGTCTCAATACATATCCTGTGATTATGATAATACGGGCCCATATTACCATAACCACCTATACATATTGATTCTGTTGTTACCACAAGGTCTCATGGGACACTGGTTCCTTTAACATATAACACCATTATTCATTTGGTGAAATGTTAAACTTGATTCTTTTCTCTCTAAAGCCCTAGAAAAACCCTAAGAACTTCCCTAAATCAAACTGGAGCTCAAGAGTTTGAAGAATTAAAGTAAGATGTGATTCCTTGCATCTAAGAAGTATGATTCATGTTCTAGCTTAAAATTGAGTGTTGGATTTGCTAAGTTACAGGTGGTGTTGGTAATCCACTTACAACTAATGAGTTTGGAGCAAGAAATTCTTGATTTGGATGTGTATTTGGGTTTTGATTCAAACCCTAAGCTTGCTATAAGCCATGGTTGAGTGAATAGAGCTATGGTAGAGTAAATACAAGGTATTTACATATATGGGGTGTATGTGGTATGGTGTAGGTGTTGAAAGTGAAGAGAAGACACTTTGGCAATGCCAATTACACCATTTGGAACGGTGTGAAGCTACTATATCTAGGTGAGTAACTCTACCTAGCATGTTAGTTGTAACATGTTATGTGTTGTGTGCTTAATTGTTGATAATACATGTAGTAGAATATATATATATATATATATATATATATATATATATATATATATATATATATATATATATATATATATATATATATATATATATATATATATATATATATATATATATATATATATATATATATATATATATATATATATATATAAACTATGTAGACACATAAAGGATCAATTGTGATTACATGTGTTAGAGAATTTTTGGATATAGTGTATAGTAACCGGCATCAAGATGAGATTCTCGTGTCCACTTGAAGTAAGGTTTACATATCACTTAATGAGTACTTTGTGATTATGTATAACTGAGATATTAGTGGTTTTCTTAGCGAGTACTTAGCAACCATGGAGAAGTGTGCATAATGAGTATATATGGTGAAATATATATGCAGTATGATGTTGTATGTATATAGTACTTGTTGTTTCACAGGTGTGCAGAGACTGTTGTGTACGACTACTATGTGGATCGCGGGTAACAAGTATAGAGATCATTTGTTACTCAGTGGTATAGAGATGTGTATGATTATGAGTGTCAAGGACATTTGCTTAACTGCATAACAAGACCTTGCAGTCATGACATTGAGCCGTTGTGGCTTGGAGTTGTCACATAACAAGATCCTTGTGACAGAGAGGTCGGGGGAAAATCTGTGTAACCACATAACGAGTACCTTGTGGTTAAGGTTGTATAGGTCTTTGTGGCTGAGAGATTGAGCTTAATTACCTGATACACTTTGTAGGAACCTTTGTGGTTCATAACGGCTTTAGTGGCCGAGAGATTGGGTTTAATCACCCGATACACTTTTTACAAACCTTTGTGGTTCATCTTGGTCTTAGTGGTCAAAGGAGAACTTGTATAACGAGTATTGTATGGTGCATGCAGGCCTTAGTGGTCGACGGAGAATTCACATAACAAGTACTGTACAGTTCATGCATGCCTTAGTGGTCGAGGGAGAACTTGTACGGTTCTTGTAGGCCTTTGTAGCTGAGAGGTTGGGTTTACTTACCCAAAATATGTGATGAGGACCTTTGTGGCTCATCCAACAGTAGTGGTGACGGTAAGTCTATGTGGCTCGAGACCGTGCTCATACTACGAGGGGGAAGTGCTGAGTCTTGGTGACTCGAGACCGTGGGGGTTGAGGAGGAGACAGATAATAAGCCTTTATGGATTACGGTCGGAGGGGTCGTAGAGTGGAGGAATCTATGTTGAAAGTGAGTGTAACGGAGTATCGTGTAATGGTATAGAGTTAAGATTGTGTGTATGTTTGAATTTCTTGTGATACACCTTGCATATTCATTGAGTTGACTTATGTGCCGGGGACACCTGTGTGACTACATAAAGAGTATCTTGTAGTCATTTGGAGTGAGTATGGCTAGTTCTATATGCTTGTATTAACGAGTCATTATAAGCTATTGCAGGAAATTGTTGCACCCACGTGTTGGGTGATGTATTGCATTGTGAATAAGTTATTATATGTTGTTGTAGTGTTGCTCACTAAGCTTTCTAGCTTACGTGTGTGTGTGTTGTGCTGTGTGCAGGTTAGAAGATTGCAGCACCCGGCTCGGATCGTGGGACGATTTTTGGTGATAACTTCTTGTAGTATTCAGAGAACACGAGTATAAAAATTATATTATATATGTTGTAAATGCGAAAAAAAATTAGTATACTCTTTGGTGTAAACTGGACGTTACAGCTGATCATTATGGTATTATTTCATATAACTTGAAAGTACAATGCATTATCCCCTTAAAAGATTTAACAATAACAAAGTTTTATACTTAATTTAACCTGACTAATGAACACAGCACGCAAAAAAATTACACTGTATAATAAAACAACCACCGAAACCGCAAATCAAAACCTTCATCGGACACAAAACTTAAAAAAAGTTAAAATCATTGAATGATTAAGTAATTACAACTATTTATATATGACTAAATCAAACCCCATAATTTAAGTGTTATTCACCTAGTAATTTGTATTACTCAAAAGAGGAAGCTAGTTTCAAAATAAAATGTAACAAAAATCACAATATACATCATTCCACAATAATAACATCTGCAATAATAACTACTATATACGATTATCAACTAAATAAAAAACTAACTCAGCATTCCATCGAAACAAACGCAAACCACCAAACACAATGTAACAAGACAAAATCGTATAGAGCACTTCCTCATGCTTCTGCATCATAGGTTGGCTGAAAAGAGGGCCGAATCAGTCTGGGACCTTTGAGGTCTTTGGTGGGGATTGTTTACCCGAACTTTCAACCTTAGCTTTTTGGTAGGATGTTTAGTGATAACATCTTTTACTTTGTTGAATGTTTATGGTTTTAACAAAATATGTTTTGATCTTTTGCTTCCACGTGCAAATATTTAGTAATGAAAATATGATTTTGGGGTTTTCTTTACCGCCTAACGCAAACAAAAACACACAAAACAATTAATAGATATCAGATACCTTGTATTATATTACGATTCCCATTATGATGATAACCTTCGATTTCACCGTTCAACTTCTAACGTTCGTAGGACTAACAGAGAGATAGAGAGTAATACTTCGCATATAACAATACAAATTTGGGTTCTTTTTTGTAAGACAAAACTTCCATCTGATATGATAGAGGAACGAAAATCTAAAAATACAAATATACCCTTCTAATATTAACGCTTTCCCAATGACCTAGAACAAACCAAAGTACGATGTTGTAATAAATATTAATTGAATAGTACATTTGCTATTTTACAAAGTAGAAAGTAATAATTTCAAACATTTTACTGCAAACCAATCTAATATATAAAAGAACTGGTACAAACTAAAAAAGGAGTTTTTGAGAAAAATGGTGTTTTGAAAAAAAAATATTTACTAAATATGATTGTTTTCAAAATATTTACCAAATAGTTGGTGTTTTTTTTAGCAAAAGAGTGCTTTTGACAATAGTTTATATTTTTTTAATTATTTTGACTTTTTTCTAAACTTTTTTTAGTAATGCGCTCCAAATGGAACACCAAGAAATCATAAATATTTAAAAATTGTTTTTAGAGTTGTTTTCTAATAACTGTTATTAGTCATTTTTACAAAATGAAATTTTTATATAACATTAAAAACTATTTTTTGTGCTGCCTTCTAAAAACACAATTTTTTACAAAATTTTAAAAACTGTTTTTGGTGTTGTTTTTAAAAAATGCAGTTTTTAGAAATATTTAAAAGTTTTTTTTAGTGTCCTTTGTAAAAAACACAGTTTTTACAAATATTTAAAAGTAGTTTTTAGTATCTTTTTTTAACATAAAAAATACAGTTTTTACAAAGCTTTAAGTACTAACCACAATCCCAAAGTACAAACAATTTGACTCGAGTTATGTGTAAATCTTTGTTGAGCTGACCCTGGTAATATGATGATTGCCAAAGTTCGTTCATGCTGATAAAGATCAATGTGTGTCTAGCTGACTATTATCATCGACAGCGTGAAGATGTTCTGTTGTAATGTTCCGTAAATATAGTGATTAGATCATTATCCTTGCTTATAGTTGTAACTGTCTCTGAAATGTAGGGATGTACCGTTTTCTTAGATAATAACAATGGAAGAGCAATGAAATTCCTCCATTTGATGCAAACAATTTTACAATGTGGAAGAGCAATCCTTTCTTGTTCGGATCTAGAAAATTTGGCACTGAAGTGTTCAAAAACTTTGGCATTGATAAGAAGAATGACGGCAAACGCTTCTACTGCAGAAGCACTGGTCACTTCGACAAAGATGTTAGTGTATCTAACATCGGTGCGACACAGTCTTATAAGTGTACATATATGTTGGAGTCTCTCCTCTCTCCACAAGGGCTCTTTTGGAGAGACACTCGGGCTCCATATATATAAACATGGTATCAGAGTCAATGTCTCGCACCCCCGTATCTTAACATATCCGTGTCTATCCTCATCGAGCCTCCGTCTCTAAGGGGGAGTGTTAGTGTATCTCACATTTGTGCAACACGGTCTTATAACTGTGTGTGTGTGTATATATATATATATATATATATATATATATATATATATATATATATATATATATATATATATGTGTGTGTGTGTGTGTGTGTGTGTGTGTATGTATGTATGTATGTATGTATGTATGTATGTATATATATATATATTGGAGTCTCCCCTCTCTCCACAAGGGCTCTTTTGGAGAGACACTCGGGCTCCACATATATTAACAAAAGACTGTAAAATAAAGAAGAATGATCCTGGGGAAGATTATTATGACCTCATGTATAAAAGACTGGTTGCTTTTCTGAATAATCAAAATTTGGGTTCAAAAGTTCGTGGAAATTAATTTAGTGTGATGGTGTGATGAGTATTTTCATGTATAAGTGGTAGGGAAGTGATGCTAAAGTGAAAGAGCTTTTGATATGATTGTGTGGTATCTAGTAGCTGGATAATTGTTATTTTCACTCCCAAAATTTGGAAAGCTTTAATTTTTTGTGTCACGTGATAGTAAAACCACTTATAGGACGAGTGGCCATACCCTTGATCCCAAGATGATCGACATGAGTATATGCATTCCCTTACCTTTTGTACATTATCTATATTCCGTCGTCTTTTGAGCTAGAATATATTAATATGATGTGATTAAATAGTGCAAAGAGTAGAAAGAATAAAATACGGCTTAATTGCCCCATAGGGTTTGTATATTATATTTATACTAAACATTTACACAGGATAAATACATTCAAATATTACAATTATCTCTAAACAACAAACTAGACTAAACACGATAAGACTAATCCTATCGGCTAGGATTTACATTTACATTCCCCCTCAATCTTAACCGTGACAAGGTTGAGATTGGACTTAAAATAGTCTTACATATTTCGTGTAGTCGGTTTGGTGAATCCATCCGCAATTTGATCACCCGAGGCTATGAAACGAACATCAAGTGCCCCCATTGCCACTCTTTCTCTAACAAAGTGAAAATCCACTTCAATATGTTTAGTTCGAGCATGAAAAACAGGATTAGCAGTTAGATACGTAGCTCCTAGATTATCACACCATAAAACCGGTGGTCTTGGTTGATCAACTTTTAATTCCTTAAGAAGAGACTGTATCCACATTGTTTCAGCAGTGCCATTAGCTAATGCTTTATACTCAGCCTCTGTACTTGAACGCGACACAGTGGGTAGTTTGCGAGAGCTCCACAATATTAGATTCGGACCTAGGAATACTGCGAACCCACCAGTGGACGACCGTCGATGATCCAGACATCTGGCCCAATCCGCATCTGTGAATATGCTCAGGAGTACTGAGTTGGATTTTCGAATATATAGGCCGGTTTTGGTTATACCTTTCACATACCTTAGAATTCGTTTTACTGCTTCCCAATGCACATCTGTGGGTTTCGAGAGGTATTGACAAACTTTGTTTACTGCAAACGAAATATCAGGGCGTGTTAGAGTAAGGTACTGAAGTCCACCAACCATACTTCTATACTTGAACGCGTCCTCATCACTGAGTGGTTTTCCTGAGTCTCGGGCCAATTTGTCGGTTACTGACATCGGGGTTGAAACACTCTTACAATTCTCCATGTGAGCTCGATGCAGAAGATCAGTAGCATACTTGTGTTGAAGGAGAGTTATTCCCCCTGAATTGTGAGCAACTTCAATCCCGAGGAAGTAGTTCAGGCGACCAAGGTCTTTAATGGGAAAAGACGCAGACAGGTTCTGAAGGAGCTTATCAAGAAGAGATTGGGAGGAGCCTGCAATTAAAATGTCGTCAACATAAACCAACATGTAAATAGTATGACGCCCTTGGTGGTAAATGAACAGAGAAGTGTCGGCACGGGAAGACTGAAAACCAAGTTGGTGAAGTTTGTCACTAAGGCGAGAAAACCAAGCACGGGGCAATTGTTTAGACCATATAGCGCCTTTTGAAGTTTACAAACGTGATGCGGATTGCGGGGGTCCTCGAACCCGGGAGGTTGCTTCATATACACGTCCTCGGTAAGGTAACCATGCAAAAAAGCATTGCTAACGTCAATTTGGCGAAGATGCCAATTGTTGGAAACAGCAAGAGCAAGAATTAGACGTACCGTTGCGGGTTTGACCACTGAGGGTGTCCTGATAGTCAACCCCATATTCTTGAGTAAAGCCACGAGCAACCAACCGGGCCTTATGTTTATCGATAGACCCGTCGGGATTTTGTTTGAGTTTAAAAACCCATTTGCAACCAACGATGTTGACACCAGGTGGACGCGGGACCAAAGTCCAGGTTTGGTTGTTTTGGAGAGCAGTAAATTCAGCCTCCATGGCAAGTTTCCAGTGTGGTTCGGAAAGAGCCGACTGATGTGAAGTGGGCGTGGCAAAAAATGCATGCCGATTGGGGTTATAATGAACAGTGCCATCGGTGAACAGTCGGGGAAAAGTCTTACCAGCCCTTGCACGAGTGGTGACACCAGTCGGCGTGGCTGACGGGACCGGAGAAGAGCCTCCGATGATGGGGGAGGCGGCGGGTGAGGATGCCGCTGTGTCAACAGGAGAAAGGCCAGCAGAGGCAGCCGGAGTAGTGGTCGTTGACGGGAAGGACGAACCACTTGGTGAGGCAGCGGAGACAGTGGGCGTGGCGGCGGCGGTGTCAACCAAAGCAGCAGGTGCTGCGTTGTCAGCCGGAGCAGCTGGTGCTGCAGAAAACTGTGCAGGCGGTGGAGCAACCGACGAGTGTGAGGGACGGACTGGCGGTGGGGCAAGCACGGGCGATGACCTGTGAAAGGAGGAGCTGGGAGCTGCAGCTGCATCATACGAGTTAGCTAACAAAACAGATAAATCATATGTCCGTAATTGGGCATTCTCAGTTCGTGGTTTGGATTGAGGAAAAGACACAACGGGTGACTCAGGAGAAGGAACAGTAGGCGGGGTTGCGGAAGCATAAGGATAGCGGGATTCGTCAAAGACAACATCCCAAGAGATATAGATACGACCCGTACGTTTGTCTAAACACTTGTAACCTTTATGCATTGAACTGTACCCAAGAAAGACACAAAGGGTAGACCGAAAAGCTAATTTATGAGTGTTATATTTGCGGAGACATGGCCAACACGCGCAACCAAAGGTATGAAGAAATGAATAATCAGGTTGAATTTTGAGAAGACGAGTGAGAGGAGTAAAGTTATTTATGGTACGAGTGGGCATGCGATTAATTAAATAACAGGCAGTGAGAAAAGCTTCATCCCAAAATCGAAGGGGAAGAGAAGAATGAGCTAAAAGAGCCAAACCTGTTTCAACGATATGACGATGTTTACGTTCAGCAATACCGTTTTGTTGAGATGTATGGGGACAGGAAACGCGATGGGTGATGCCTGTTTGTCGAAAATAGGTGTTGAGCTTATGATACTCACCACCCCAATCAGATTGAATAACACGAATTTTTGTGTTTAAAAGTCGTTCAACATGTTTTTGAAACTGATAGAAAACGTGCTCAACATCATATTTATGTTTAATAAGATAAATCCAGGTATAACGACTGTAATCATCCAAAAAACTAACATAATATCGAAAACCTCCACTTGACACTTGAGTCGGACCCCAAACATCAGTGTGAACCAGCTCAAGTGGTGAAGAGGTGACATGACTAGAATTATTATAAGAAAGTTGATGACTTTTAGCACGTTGACAAGCATCACACACAGACGACAAAGTATCAAAAGAACACTTTAATTTACTAGAATCTAAAATAGACTTGACAACTGTAGATGTAGGATGATCGAGACGCCGATGCCACTGAGAAGGGGAGACTTTAGTACTGAGCGCAGCAAAACGAGATGGATGAGACGTGTGGTTGATTGGCACCGGAAAGAGGCCTCTCTTGGTTTTACCGACCAGAAGCTTTTTCTTCGTGATTAGATCCTTGACAAAGAAAGCACGAGGGTAAATTTCAATGAAAACGTTATTATCTGAAACAAGTTTATCAGCTGAGAGAAGATTTTTAGTGATTTTAGGAACATGCAAAACGTTTTTAAGAAATAAAGGTCGACCCAAACCATGAATTTTAGAATGTCCAATATTAGAAATATGCAAACCTGCTCCGTTAGTTACTTCGACTTGATCTTTGCCATGGTACCGTTCAGTCATAGATAAACGATCAAGATCACTAGTGAGATGATCAGTCGTCCCCGTGTCAAGGTACCAATTCGGGTCGACATTGTAGCCTCTAGCAACACTATTTACGCCATGATACTCTTCAGGTTGATATGTGTGATTGAATCGATTTCTGCATTTGAGTGCAGTGTGACCAGGGATACCACACACCTGACATCTCGGTCCGCCCTCGACCACGACCGCCCCTATTGTTGGAGTTTCGAGAGTTGTTGTATCCGTTGCTGCTGTTGTTGCGACGGGTACCGCCATTTGAGTCTTGCTTTGTCACGTTGTTGGCAGAAGCAGCAAATTCAGTAGCTCCATTCATTGCTGCGTTTTGAGCTTCGTGTGCTATAAGATATGAGTAAAATTCCGGTAGTGTTACCGGTTGCTGGTTGCTGAGGACTGTAATGGCAGTGAAAAGATCGCCGTGACCCAGACCTAGTCCGGCTAAGATGTACCCGACAACTTCTTCATCGGTCATGGGATGGCCAATGTTTGCCATAGTGTCAGCCAATCTCGTAATCTTTTGGTAATATTCCGATGCGCTCATGTCGCCCTTCTTTGTGTTGGATAGCTGCGTTCGGATTTTGTGGCAACTGTCAAATTAGGTCAACGAAAGTCAACGCAAGTCAACCGAAGCGTATGTAGGTCAGTATGTTGAAATGTAAATTTCATAACCTCTACGATATAATATTAAATATTATAGTACTACTTGCGCTAATTCAAATTAATTATACTAACAAACGCAATTAAGTTAGATTTTTTTTGGTATAAATGAAAAAAAAATCGTCGTGAATAGTGTCCGACATGAACAGTAATTCGACGTGAATAGTGTTCAGTAAAAAAAAACAAAAAAAAAAACAAAATTTCAAAATCTTCTTCAAAAAGGGTGGGAAGACTTTGAAATTTGTATTTTTCATTTTTTTATAATTTTATTAAAGTAGGCCCCACTTAATTATTTATTCATATTTATATATTTTACCCTCAAAGAATTCGTATTTTCATTTCGAACACTACGTATTCAATACGTATTGTTAAGTTTATCAAAAATATTATGACTTTTTTATAAAACGAAAAATTTACCGTTAAAACCGTATCGTCAATACGAACAACCTGACGTCAAAATTTAATATTATTGATATCAGTTTTATATTTAATATTTTCTTTTTCTTTAAAATAAAATTGTATTTACATTTAAACCCTATATTTTCATTAAACATACAATTAATACCCTTACGTTAATTCGTTAAAGCTTTTTAGTTAAAAAGTTGATACTATTAAACTACGATTTTTGTAGATTATAGTTTTATAAACAAAAATCATTCTTTTTATATAAAAACTATTAATCTATTTAAAGAGTATTTTAAGGGTATGTTTTGTCATAAACAATTTTTAAAAGCTATAAAAGTCAAATACCTGTATCTTGAAGGCCGCTATACGAAAATAAATCTACTATAAATAGGACTCAAATTCTCATAATCAAACCACACCAATACAAGCTATATACACATATCGAGAGAGTTGTAGAGATATAGCTTGAAAATATAGTAGAAAGATAGAAAAAGAGGGTTCGAGTTAGAAGCAGTAAGAGTCGGGCGATCTAACAACAATTGGTGATAAGATCATCATCGACATTAAGGTGAGTTCATACCCCTTCTTTTTATCTTTATTCAAGTTTTTAAGGGGGGGAATACAAGTTATACTATAAAAATAGTTATTTATACTCATTTATAACAATAGTAAACGAAATGCGAATTTTGTAAACATCATTAAGAAATTCAATTATAATTCCAAAAATAATATCGAATGATCTACTTACGAGGGCGGTGTCTAGGCCGATCATTTGGGCTAGGTTGTTGGATTTCCGAAAGGCTTATACGCTGAAAGGGTCCTGCCTCCCCATTTGATCTTCTATCTGGCCGTTCTTTATTTGATAGTCATGAAATATTATATTGGAATTAATAAAGGGTATAACAAATTTATTACACCACTATCGTGGAGAATATATCTTAAAAGAAGTTATTTATAACCATCTAAATAAGTTATTTCACATATATTTGTAAATATATGCTTTTCACGACAGAATACTAAAAGTAAACTATTATAGGAATAGTTTGTGGATACAAAGGTTACTATAACGTTTAGAACAAGACAAATAATTATATAAAAATATATAATTATTATACATTACTATTTTATAATGGGAAAAATGATAAAGATGAAAACAAAGGCTTTCTTAACAATTATACGTGAACGAGTTGATATACATACATTTTTGTGAGACGGGTCTTCACAGTACTTATTTAAGTATATACTATAAGTCCTGAAATTTATAACCAGAGTCTCGGTAAGAGAACGTGATATTTGTGTATAGATCTATACGGGATTGACAACCCCGCACCTGAGCTGTTAGCTACAGCTAGACCGGCAGGTCTGAGGTGACAAATGTCTAACAGTCCGACGCCTGAAGAACGTCGAAGCAGGCATACATGGTCTCAGTATGGTTATATGGTGTCTCACATGGGAAAATCAACTATATAAATTGTTTACATGGAAATATACACTTTTACTGGCTTTATACTACAAACTGCGTACACATTTTAGTCTTTGGGTTTTAAAACTACAATAACGTTAAAGAAAATACTGTTTTTCTTGGTACATATACTATTGATTTTCACAAAGGAATTATTAAATTTCTCACTACAAAAAAATTCTATGAACTCACCAACGTAATGTTGACACTTGCAAAAATTACTTGTATTCTCAGGTAACAATTAGACAGGTCTGACTACCTCTTTTGGGATGGGACGCGATGACGTCTCTTTTATCTATTTCGTTATCATTTTGTAATCGGGATGAAACAATATCATTTGAATAATGTAACTTTCCAATTTCAATGTAAGATGGTTGTTTATTTACTTATGTTTCAATGTATGCAATGGTTGTGATACTATGTTCCGTTCCACCCTCAGACGTTTCCGCCATCGTGGTTTGGGGGTGTGACAGATTGGTATCAGAGCATTGTTTATAGTGAACTAAGTATATCAATCCATTGAAGATATACAACTATAAATACAATGGGACTAAAACTCTCTAAAACATTTCGTACAAAGGATACTTTTAAAATACAATGATATTTTTATAAAGTATAAGTACGAGTACATACATACTAGAATAGTGTCATAACCAGAACCAAATAAGAGTAAGAAGATGAGTTGAACACTACGGGTATACCTAGGTAGTTATTTAATCATACCTAGGATAGATAGAGCCTGATCAACTGTATTGGTCCAAGGTGTGACTAACAGGTACTTAGGGATGGTCGTAGTGAACAACAAGTCTAAAACTTACCAAGAACCCTATACAAAGAAACTCTAAAACAGAATATAAAGCTAAAAATACTATAGGAGTATTTTTTTTTACAACTAGACACTTTATGTACCTCTTAGACCCCTATCCTTGCCCAGTCGACCTGACATTTTGATAAGACCTGACCAATAACTATTATCAAAAACCTACTCTCATTCAATCTTGAATCCCTATGGCAGAAATATGCCACCCAGAACAAGAAACAGTAGACGCACCAGGACAGAAACTCCAGAAGCACCATTAATAGATTCCGCCACCTTCCAAGCCGCTGTGACAGCAGCCGTAGCAGCTGTCGTTGCTCAAATAAATCCAAACGGTACCAATGGAAGCGGAAGCAGGAACGATACAAATGATTCAACAAACGGAGAAACACCGAACCACCAACGAATATGTACTTACAAGGATTTCCAATACTGTAAACCCATAGCTTTCAGTAGGGACGGCGGGGTTATCGCCCTGACTAGGTGGTTCGAAAAGACAGAATCGGTGTTCAACATCTCTGCTTGTCCTGAAGAATTTAAAGTTAAGTACGCTACCTGTACTTTCTCAAATAGGGCCTTATCATGGTGGACAAACCACGTAAAAACAAAGACGCTCACTGTAGCCAACTCCATGAGTTGGGAAGAGTTGAAGACAATGCTGCTGAAGGAGTATTGTCCTAGGAGTGAGGTTCAAAAGCTGGAGCAGGAACTATGGAATCTCACAATGAAAGATTCAGATATAACTGTGACATCCGCCTAAAATGGATTCGGGTCAACCCAACCTAATTGGAAATTTAATAAACCCTACTCAAGATTACTTGACGCTAATAGGATCAAAACCCATACACTACGATATAAATTGACGTTAATAGCAATATAGCATAGTATAACGTTATAACTATAATCAAATTAAATTATGATACCATATTAAAATTAAATCAAAGTATGATGCTCTAATTAAATTAAAAGAATCAAACTTGAATGCTATAATAAACTTCAAATCAAAGTAGATTGTTATAATCAAATAATAACCTATTTTTTTATAAAACTCTATTTTTATAAACACTACATTAAATTTTATAAAACTCTTAAGATGCTTGTGTTAGTGAGGAATTATGAAGACCACCAAAAGTAAAAGTTTATTCCCATTGTCTCCCACTCACACCTCCCATCATCTTTCCTTTCATTTTTCTCCCAACACATTATTCTCATCACCATTCAAACCATTTCTATTCTTTCTCTCCCTATCAATCTCGAAATTCCTCCTAGAAATCTTCATTTTTCAGCCAAGAACACTCCAATATATTCAAATCTCCATCCCTCTTGAAGCATTCATCAAGGTATGTTGTTAAAAGTTCCAAATTCATACATGAAACAAATTAAATCCACCAAACTATCTAAAACTCATTTTATGCATAAACCTGATTTTTCTCAGAATCCCATAAATAAAATAAGAAGTTCTGGAAATTTTCAGAAAATAACTTATTTTTATTGAATTACTATAATTATTGCAATACAATAAGGCAATAATTCACATAAAATAATTTTTCAGTCAATAAATTCTGGGAAAATTCTAGGATGACCCATACATTGAGTAAAGTGGATTTATGAAGTTTTATGCATTTATATTACTGTTTTATGCTTATTTTGTATTTTATTTTGTTGTAGATAAATAAATAGCAAAATATAGTTAAGTATGTTAAAATCTAGATTTTATATTTTTCACACCTTATTAACATTTGAAAGACTCCATGACAATATTTACAGATTTTTGTAGAATGTTTGCTTATTTTTCCTGATTTAATGATTATTTAATGGTTTAAATTGATAATAAATAGCTACACATGTCCACAAATTATAAAACCTTATCAGAATATCATATATAACATGTTAATCATAAATAAAAAGTCTAATGAATTCCTCTTAATATTTTCCTATTATTTATGATTTTATTGATTAGTTAATAATGAAAAACATAAGAAATACTTCCCTTAGTCCAAAATATCCAAACTATTTACAGTAGGCTCAATATAATGTTAGAAAACTATGGTTAATATTCCAGAATTTTTGGGAATCATTAATTATTTTTCCCGAATTTTGTTGTGGTTTAATTATTAAAATACTAAATAAATACTAAAGCAGTTAAGAAAAATATGAAAATTTTACAGTAATTACTATTTTATGAAATACTGATTTTCTGATAATTTTAGAATGTTTCATTACTGTTTAGTATTTAAAACCATTTTCCTAAATATCTAAGCATGTAAAAATGCATTTTTAATGATTATTTTATATAAATAATTGTTTATAATATATAAAATCTGTAAATACTTATAATTTAACTAGTTATTATTTTAATAAGAAATTAATAAAATCTTGCCTAAAGTGAATATATAAATTAATTAAGCAAAGTAATTAATTCAATTTAAAATTCATTTAACATATGAATACATTAATATTCAAAACAAAATTTGGATTATTGTTAATTCATCTAATATAAGAATATGTGTCCAATTATTTTTATTAATATTATATTCCCGTTTATCGATTCCTAAGCCAAAACTATTAATTATATTAGGTTCTACGACATTTTGACTCGAGCCGTCTATCGTACAACACGCGCATTCCTTATTGGACTAAAGTGAGTAATCTACCCCATATTTTATAATTTTCAATACTTTTAGGGTGTATCATGTGGTTCTAATATGTTCCAACTTCACTTTATTATTTTAACACAATTGAGACATTGTTGGGACATTTATACATGAATCATTATTTGTATAATTATTGTTTGTTTACGCTACATGTACTTGTAGTGCATTACCATTTTTAGTCTAATCTCCATGACTATGCCTGTATTCTTGAGGTACGTTATGGACAATAATAGCGCTATTGGGTTGACCACCCCGCCTTGGGACGCTAAGGTGATTGATTGCACGTGGTTGAGTGTGTATGATGATTAGATGCTCCATCCTATATATATACATATATATGTATATACAGGGTGAGGACTTATTGTTGTTGTTATCATTTGTTAATCAATTTTTGATTTATAAACCGTTATCTCAATAATACTTGCTTGTCGACTTCCAAAGAAAACAAGTTTCAAATTATAAATATTTCAAACTCACAATTTTCTTTAATAAAACTAGATTACTCACCAACTCTCGTAGTTGAACTGTTTTTACCCATGATGCAGATTTGAAGAATGAAGTTGATGAAAAGTAGGGTATACCTTAGAAACCCACAAGACTATTTAAATTTGATGTAATAAATGTTGTTTGTATTTGAATTTGTATTTGTATGTTGTGGATCTTGTTTGCCTACTTAGTACTTAATTGAATGTAATCATATTATAACATAGTTGTCATGAGACTTTGAACAATATATCACGCCTTGATCGATTCCGCCAAGGATCGGGGTGTGACAGATTGGTATCAGAGCCCTTGACTATAGGGAATTAGGTTAATTGCCTTGACCTAGTCTATAGCCTCTAGGGTCCTCTCGTATGCTAGTTTATAAAATGCACACACAACTGCATGCAACTCGTACTTAGAAAATCCTAGGAATACCTTTGTGTGCTAATTGCTCCCTTATGTGCTTACGTATTATTCCCGACACTTATATGTGTGCATACACTTGTGAATTTTCTCCTCTTTCTCTTAAAATCACATACATACTCAAATGGGTTCAAAATAAAAATTTACATACATATATATTCCTTAGAGCTCATAGGAAATTAAAAGTCATCCACTCTAGTTGGATAGGATCAAAGTAATGGACGCGTAGTAACTGGAATGGGGAGGTGCCGGTAGCCCGAAAGTCCTGACTAGGTAAGCATTCGTATACATCCCAATCAACCGAGGGACCAGTTTGCTTACCTGGGGACCAAAGGCGAGAGTTCCCAAACCTATAGGCCAAAGCACGTCATTCACATTACTTTTGAGCCATCAAAATACCCGACCTTATCAAACGTATCCGAAAGGATACACTCCCAAATGGCCAACTCATTGGACTATTAAGCTCCCTAATGGGCCTAGAAGTGGGAAAAACATGTGAAAACCTAGTATTGTGGGGGCCCACGCAATTGCTACATGCTTCACATTTAGTACCCATGGAAAGCCCAAAATGTGCCCAACACTCCTAACCATGGCCCAACAAGTGTTTTACAATCATTTTACCCAACAATGTCTACAAACTTAATTTCCATAATTAATTTACAAATAACTCACAAGTCCATACGCGTGTTTCTCATAGATGGCATTACGACCCCCTCTGTAACCATTGTAACTATCACCATATGTCCACCAGCCCGTGTTGCCTTTGTACGACTTGTGGTCGCTATGGCCACTTGGCGGACACATGCCGTGCACCAAAAACTCAGCGACCATTCGCTCTACCCTCAAATCAGCAAACACAAACCCGGTATCCAACTGGAACATGCTTCAACTGTGGTGACCCCACCTATTTCAGAAACACGTGTCCTAGGCTTGTCAATATCATTAACACTCAAGCCCAGGAAAATCCAACAATGCAGGTTCCAGCTCCTAAAGGCCGAGCATTTGTCATTACCGCAACCCAAGCACAAACCGATAACAAGGTCGTAAATTGTACGTTTCTCATAAATGACTGCTACGCGTCAGTACTTTTTGATTCAGGTGCCGATAAAATTTTCGTGTCTTTGGAATTTGAACCCATACTTCACACACCTCGCACGATTCTTGATGAACACTTTACCGTAGAAGTCGCCAATGGAAAATACATTTCACTCAATGCAGTCATCCAAGATTAAACTTTCGATTTTTACGGTCATAAATTTTCCGTCAATTTAGTTCCTATAGATACATTTGGGGACTATCACTCCAAATCCAGGGGCATGTCGAAGCTGCAGAGCCCACTACGTATGACAGAGCCAAGCGGTTGGCACAGAGATTGGTCGATAATGGTGTCCGCCAGGGCACTATGACGCTTAAAACAGAGCAACCGAGGGGAGGAGACCACAAAAGAAAGCCCTGGAACAGGGGAAGAAGCCAACTAAACCAAGAAAGTGCCAAAAGACAACATATTGGGGCAGTCCATGCCGCCACTATCCCTGCTGCCCCAGCATCAACAAAGCAATATGTTGGGACCTTACCCAAATGTAACAAGTGCAACTTCCATCATCATGGGGCTTGTAGGGAAATGCAATGTACGAGCTGTGGCAAGAAAGGGCACACATCACGATACTGCAGAAGGCCAGCTCCACAAACCACCCAAGCCTCTAATGCTGGGATGAGTCAAGCTTGTTACGGTTGTGGAGAAACGGAACATTTCAAGCTGGATTGCCCGAAAACAAAGACTGTTGGAAGAAATGGAAGGGTCCTGGCTATGGGACGCGCGGAAGCAGTGGAGGATCCCACCGTAGTTACCGGTACGTTCCTCGTCAATAATTCATATGCTTGTAGACTATTCGATAGCGGTGCGGAGAGGAGTTTCGTAAGCCACGAGTTTAAATTACTTACTAAAACAAAAATCATAACCACTCAATGAAACATTTACTGTAGAAATGGCCAATGGCAAAACAGAAAGCACCAACGACATATACATAGGTTGCACACTTAATCTGGACAATCACTCCTTCCAAATCAACTTAATGCCTGTTAGAATAAGAAACTTTGACGTGATTGTTGGTATGGATTGGCTAATTCCCCATCATGCCGACATCATGTGCTATGAACGAGGAATCCGACTACACTTACCAGATGACAAGACCCTTGTCGTCTACGGCGATAAACCCAGCACCAATCTCCAAATCGTGTCTTGCATCAAAGCCCGAAAATACCTACATAAAAGATATCATGCCTTCCTGGCCCACGTTGTTGACAAGAAGAAAGAAGTAAAGAGCATCAAAGAGATTCCTGAAGTCTGCGACTTTTCCGACGTATTCCCAGAAGACCTCCCAGGAGTGCCGCCCGCACGACAAGTCGAATTCAGAATCGATTTGATTCCTGGAGCCACCCCGGTAGCAAAAGCACCATATCGGTTAGCCCCGTCAGAAATGCAAGAATTATCCATGTTGAAAAATATATTTTTGTATGTGACAATCACTGAAATAAGATGAACTGTTATTATCTAACAAATATTATCAGTTTATTCCAGATTGCGTGAATTCGAGATCAAAAACAAGAATAAATCAAGACCCGAGAAACTTTGAGAAAACATCCAAACCTGAGGAAGTAACGCTTCAAACCAAAGAGCAAAATACAAAATATCACACTGCTACAGCAATCACGACGCGACAGACCTCCTGGTCGCGACGTGAAGAAGAAACAAAGACAGAAGACCAAATTGCTACAGCGCTCGCGACGCGACAGCAAGGGTGGTCGCGACGCGAAGACTTCCAGCGCGAAGCTCCAACGTGACACCACCAACTTTCTAATCGCGAGACTACCAACGCACCATCCTTCGCGACGCGACCAAAAGCAACGCGACCAAAAGGAAACGCGACGAAAAGCTCGACATACCAGCGAAGACGCACTGACCCGACAAAAAGCGCACCGTCCACCAGCGGAGCACCTTCGCGACGCGACGGACCATATGGTCGCGACGCGAGCCCTGTGTGTTCAGCAACTATAAATTGAGCCTTTCTCTTGCTATTTTGTTACACCCAATCAACCAAGTATTATACACTCATATACTCTCCAAGGAACCCACGACCAGAAACCTCAAGACTCTCAAATCTCTGCATTTGGCAACAAGAATCAAACCGCACAACCGCAAGAAACAAGATATCCTCCCGACACCAAAACTTCAAACCTCTAAACAACCTCTACCCGACACCAAACCTCAAACCTCCAAACAACCTCTACCCGACACTAAATATCACCAAAACCTCATTCAACCCGAGCAAAGAACAAGAATCGAAGCTTCAAAGAAAATCGTCATATTCATCTGCTATCGATAAGTTCTTTTAAAATTATCTGTGTTATTATTGATTTATTCAAACTGTTATAAATCAACTGTACCAAACACCCGAGACATAAAAATTGAACCGTGACAACGAAAACACATGTGGACTGTATTTAACCGAGACATCTAACTTCTAACTTCTAACTTTTTATTTATTGTAAAAACACGTTATCGTTGATAATGGCGTTTATTACATCTGACATCTAATTTCTAACTTCTAACTTCTAACCTTTTTATTTATTGTAAAAACACGTTATCGTTGATAATGGCGTTTATTACACCTAACATTTAACTTCTAACTTTTACTTTATTTACCGCTTTCTGTCCATTTAAATACTGTCTAGTTTAGATTTACTATTCCGCAACTCTTATTTATTCCGCATATTATAGACAAAATACATATCTGTCACACAGTAACCGGCTTAAAAAACCTTACTCGTGGAGATCGATAATCGTATTTCCAACAATTGGTATCAGAGCTCGTGTGATTTAATCTGAAATTTTTGTCGTGAACTTTTGTGTAGCGTTTTTATAAACCACCAATAAGTTTCCTTTAAAAATTTCATCTTAATATCACTTGTTCAAAAAAAAAAATTTTAAATATATAAAAAAAAAAAAAAAAAAAAAAAAAAAAAAAAAAACATTTAAAAATTACTTGTGTGATTTATTTTGAAAATTTTTGTCGAGAACTTTTGTGTAGCGTTTTTATAAACCACCAATAAGTTTCCTTTAAAAATTTTCATTTTAACATCACATTTTCGTTAACAAAAAAAAAAAAAAAAAAAACAACAAAAATGTCTTCCGCAAACTACTCAAACATAAATTCTGTATCTATTGCTAACAGTATAGGTTCAGGTACTCGAGCACCCATTCTTATTCCCGAAGAATATAAATCATGGGTAGGTCGTATGAATCTTCATCTCAACTCTATAAGTGAAGACGTGTGGAAATGTGTAGACGGATCTCTACCAGATAACATGACTTCTCTTACAAGTAACTTGGATATACTGAATGAAATGAAGAAACTTGAACTTCAAGCCAAAAAGGAACTTGTGTCTGGAATACCCCACAGTATTTTAAGCCAAATGAATGATATAATCCTTTTAACCGCAAACCAAATTTGGCAAACTTTGAAAAATCGTTTTGAAGGAAATGAGAGAATCATTGGAAACAAGAAAACATCTGTTTTAAACGAATTTGACAACTTCAAAATGTTTTCACATGAGACCATCCATGATGCTCATGACAGATTCAATCTCATTACCATCAAAATGAATAATTTAGGCATCAAAAAGTCACAGCATGAGATAAACCTCAAATTTTTAAACAACCTTTATGAAAGCTGGAAAATGGTCAAACTAATCATTCAGGGAAATCCGGCAATTCATACTGAATCTTTGTACAATCTGTACGGAGAATTACAATCGTATGAATCCTCGATTGACCCACCAACGTCAACTTCTTTTGGAGGACCACTTGCTTTGTTGTCAACATCCTCTCAAAATCAAACACATTTTCATGATCAAAGTCAAATTGATCAAAACCAAGCTTTTTCAAGTAATTCTTGTGACTTGTTTGATCCAAATAATGAAGCTGATTACCAACAATTGTGCGCTTTGGTAGCAAACACTAATCTCGAAAGATTTTTGCCACATCATAATCAATCAAACTTCAGACCAAATTTTCAACAAAGATCCACTTTTGGACAAAACTTTCAGAATCGCGGATTTCAAAATAATCACAACTCTTATAATCAAAACAATGGTTTTCAAAATAACCAAAGTTCCGGATCTCAGCAAAATTACTCAAAACCATCTCAACAGAAACAAACTCAAACATCTGAAAGACCTCCCGTTAAGAGCCAAAAGGCTGACAATAACGATGATGATGATGACGTAATCATTTGTCACAAATGTAAAGGACTAAATCATTATGCCCGAGATTGTCGAGCCAAAATCAAGGTCAAAGACTCAGCTTACTACGCTCAAAAAGCCGAAGAGCTGAAGAAACAAGAACAGAAAGCAAAGCAAAAAGCTTTGATGGCATTCCACGAACCTAGCGTGGAATACTGGCCAACTTCTGATGATGAAACCGACACTGAACCAGCTCAGTCAAACTTCTGCTTCATGGCTGACAACGAACCAACCACAAGAGCTCCATATGTCATCGATCAGGTATGGTCTATGATCTCAGATCTCGGTCTTTCAAAAACACCATTTGAGTCCCACATGACTAAGATTGAGAACAGTCTAAAAGCTGATCTCAGACTATATCATGACACAATAGTCAAATCTGATATCTACAAATCTGAATTACAAACCTTGCAACTCAGATTTGGAGAATCTACAAGGACTAGAGACAAACTTGAAAGAGACATTGAACGAAAATCTGAAGAAAATAATCACATCCTAGAACAATTAAATGAAGCTCTAAAACAGAAAAGGGACTTAGAAATAAAAAATCAATCTGTTATTTCATCTGAAATAAAAGATACCTTAGAAAAGGAAGTCCTTCAGTTAAAACAAAAAATTCAAGATTTAACTGACAAAAACACTAGTTTAATTCTAAAACTAGATGATTCTTCAAAGCAAATTAAATTTCTTGAATCCGAAAATCAAAGATTTCAAGGAAAACTGGATTCTATCAATATTGCCAGAAAATTGAGTGATGATGTTTTCACTAAAGCAAATAACTTAGGAACTGGCAAAATTGATACGAATTATAAACCAGGAATTGGAAGAGAATCTTTTGAAAATGAAGAGATTGAAAAGAAAAATGGGACAAATAGTGAAAACTCTAAATCACCACAACCAGATTTTTTCTCATCTGCTAATGAGGACGATTCAGATGATGAAACAGTTATCAACTGCAGCCCAGATGATACCTTTTTCAACAAATCATTCAAAAGAGTTGTAAAATCTGAATCAGACTCTGCTAGTTCAGTAACTCATCAATTGAGATCTACTAAACTAACAAAGAATGATGGCACGATCAAACTTGAAAATTTCTTAAATGGAGAAAATTATGTTCATCAAAATGGTAGTACTTCTGTTCCAACTATCTTTCCCTCTTTAAACTCAACCTTTATTGGAAAGAATAATCTGGGACAAAAGTATTCAAAGAAACAACAGACAAATAAACAAACCATTCAAGCTGTCTGTAAACCAAAAGAACAAAGCAGGCCCTTTGTTTTCAAAGAAAAACCTTTGAAACCAAGCGCTGTGCCACAAAAACAAATCTTTAATCCAAAACAAAAACCGTTTCAAAAACCAATTCAAAATCGCTTTCAAGAGATAAATCTCTCAAGGAACTTTCAGAAACCTTCTTTTCACCAAATTCCATTCCATCATCATAATGTTTTCAAAAATCATCAAAATCCCGGATACAAAGAAATGTCATCAAACAGAACTTCACATATAGGATACCTTTCACAAAAGCAAAGACCATTTCAACTGACAGGTTTTCAAAGACAAATCTTAAATTGGGAAAATCTGATAAGTCAAATCAAGCCTCAACCACTTCGTCCAATTAACAGAAACCATAATGATTTCAGATTATCAAAAACCATTAACAAATCAGGACCCACCATGGTTTGGGTACCTAAAATTTCTGTCTAATTGCAGGCATTTTGTGCTGGAGAGCCCAAGGATGGCACATGGTATATCGATAGTGGCTGCTCCAAGCATATGACAGGAAACCAAAGCTTTCTACGAGACTTCAAACCCACAGAATCCAAACAAGATGTTACTTTTGGAAACAACATGACTGCAAGAATCAAAGGTTATGGAAACATAACAAATGGTCACTTCACCATCAAGAAAGTAGCCTACGTTGACGGACTGAAACACAACCTAATCAGCGTATCACAACTTTGTGACAACAATCATGAAGTTCTTTTCACCAAACAACGAAGCATAATCACAGATGCCAAGACCAAAGCCATTCTAGTCAATTCTGATCGTCTAGGCAACATGTATCCACTAGATATGGACCTTATCTATGGAAAACCAGACATCTGTCTCTTATCCAAAGCTTCAGCTGATATTAGCTGGTTGTGGCATCGTCGTCTTTCCCATCTCAACTTCGGCTACATCAACAAGTTGATTGCAAATGATCTTGTTCGCGGACTGCCACTTCTGAAACTTGATAATGAAACTCTTTGTGCAGCTTGTGAAGGAGGAAAACTGTCCAAATCCTCTCATAAAAGTATTTCTGAATCTAGTGTATCCGAACCACTAGAACAATTGCACATTGATCTTTGCGGCCCTGCAAAAACCCAAAGCATAAAAGGGAAGAAATACATTCTTGTCATTATTGATGATTACTCACGCTTTACTTGGGTTTTCTTTTTAAGGCTAAAGTCAGAAGCACCTGAAGAAATAATCAACTTCATCAAACAGATTGAATTAAAGCTCAAACGACCCGTTCGAAGAATCCGCAGTGATAATGGTTTAGAGTTCAAAAACATAACTCTAGACTCATTTCTCAAAAACAAAGGCATCGAACACAACTTCTCCGCCCCTTACACTCCTCAACAAAACGGCGTTGTTGAAAGAAAGAACCGAACTCTGTGCGAAGCTGCAAGATCAATGCTCATCTTTGCTGATCTGCCACAATACTTCTGGGCAGAAGCAATAGCCACAGCTTGCTACACTCAAAATCGCTCTTTAATTCATAAACAACTTCATAAAACACCATATGAAGTCATTAACAACCGAAAACCAAACATCAAATTCTTTCATATTTTTGGTTGTCGATGCTTCATAAAGAATAACAAAGATCACCTTTCAAAATTTGAATCAAGATCAGACGAAGGAATTTTCCTTGGTTACTCCTTTACCTCAGCTGCTTATCGAGTACTGAATAAACGTACTAGAGTAATTGAAGAAAGTACCGATATTCATTTCGATGAATTTTATGTCAGGAAATTGGATCGTAAACATTTTGGTTCTAAAATAATCGATAATATTTTTCAAAATCCAATTCAACAAATACCTTCTACGGACATAGAAATTGATCTTGATTTACTTTTTGAACAACCCAAAACCGCTTATAATTCTGAATTTCTAACATCTTCTACTTTTCCTACAGGAAACTCCGATGCAGAAACCTCACAATCAAACCAAGAAAATACAGATCAAGTCGAGGGGGAATTACCAACACCAAATCCCTCGTTTAACACTCCCAATCCATCTGTTCAAAATAATCCCAGTGCATCATCTATGGGGGAACCTTCATTACCTCATACTCACCCTATAATCCAAAAAGACATATCTGACAACAACCAAAATCTATTCCCAACAGAATCACCTGACCAAGAAGAACAATGGGACATAGAAACACCAATCGAAATACCTGAAAAAACTCGCCTAAACAAATGGACCAGGAATCATCCTGCAAACCAAATCATAGGAGATCCCAATTCTGGTATTCAAACAAGAGCCGCTACCTCAAATGAATGTTTATACGGAGCATTCTTATCAATGACTGAACCCAAAACCATCCATTCAGCTCTCAAAGATCCAGACTGGGTCAAAGCCATGCAAGAAGAACTAGCTGAATTCGAAAGAAACCAAGTATGGGATCTTGTTCCTACACCTCCCGATGTTACTGTAGTAGGTTCAAGATGGGTTTTCAGAAACAAAACTGATGATCAAGGCATAGTTTGTCGAAACAAAGCAAGACTTGTCGTCAAGGGCTATTCACAACAAGAAGGAATTGACTACGATGAAACTTATGCTCCAGTTGCAAGACTCGAAGCCATTCGTATCTTTCTAGCATATGCAGCTCACAAGAACTTCAAAGTATTTCAAATGGATGTAAAATGTGCATTTTTACATGGAGAGATTGATCGTGATGTGTATATTCAACAACCTCCAGGTTTTGAAGATCCACAGTTCCCAAACCACAGTTTTAAGTTACAAAAAGCAGTTTATGGCTTAAAACAAGCACCTCGAGCCTGGTATTCAACATTGTCAACATTTCTAGAAGAATCAGGATTCAAAAGAGGTTCAATTGATCAAACTCTCTTTCGTAAAATTTTTAATAAACATCTGTTAATCGTTCAAATATATGTCGATGATATTATTTTCGGTTCTACTGATGAATCTTTGAGTATCAAGTTTGCAGATTTAATGAAGAGCAAATTTGAGATGAGCATGATAGGAGAAATGACTACTTTTCTTGGACTTCAAGTCAAACAATCATCAGATGGAATTTTCATCAATCAAGAAAATTATGTTAAAAATCTTCTAACTCGTTTTTCTCTTGACAAATCCAACACAGCAAAGACCCCAATGGCCCTTGGTTACAAATTAGATGCAGACTTAAATGGCAAGCCTGTTGATCAAAAGAAATATCGAGGAATGATAGGATCACTCCTATACCTCACAGCCAGCAGACCCGACATCATGTTTTCTACATGTGTCTGTGCCAGATACCAAGCCAATCCTATGGAATCTCATGCTATAGCTGTAAAAAGAATTTTCAAATATCTTAAAGGAACTCCATCTCTTGGCCTTTGGTATCCAGCTAACTCTGATTTTCAGCTTAACGCCTTCATCGACTCCGACTATGGAGGATGCAGACTAGACAGGAAAAGCACATCTGGTTCTTGTCAATTTCTAGGAGGCAGACTGGTAAGTTGGACTTCAAAGAAACAATCATGCGTGTCCACTTCAACCGCAGAAGCTGAATATGTAGCTGCCGCAAGCTGCTGTTCACAAGTCATGTGGATGCAAACTCAATTACGTGACTATGGCTACAAAGTCTCACAAATTCCAATATTTTGTGACTCAACCAGCGCAATTGCCATTTCTCACAATCCCGTGCACCATTCCATGACAAAGCACATCGACATTCGATATCATTTCCTCAAAGACAACATACAAAAAGGTCATATCGAATTGCACTTCATAAACACCGAAGATCAAATTGCCGATGTCTTTACTAAGGCTTTAGACGAAACCAAGTTTCAATACTTCCTAGGCCGTCTAGGAATGTTGAATCCAGATAACATCCATCCCTAAATCTCTTACATTTTGTTTGTACAAAATAGTGTTTACTTTCATTCAAATAACCAAAATCTTCCAAAAACATTCAAATAACCAAAATTTTCCAAAAACATCCACATAATCAAAAATCAAAAAAAATTAGGATAAAGTTTTATCTTTTTTAAGTCCTTATAAAACCATGTGATTAACATATTCTTGACTAAATTTTCAGATACTTATGCTCGATGAATGTTCTCAATCATATTAATTCTTAAATTAAAGTGAAGGTTCAAATCTCAAAATTTTCGTTATGTACATTCTCCTATTCCCTTTGAATTTATTTCAAATATAACGATTTTATCAATTAAGGGACATAAGATCAGGAGATTCAGATGAAAACCAAACCCATGTGAGAATTTGTGCCTCGTCTTTAACTGTTAAGTGAAATTCATTTCTGTGAGCAAAGGTGTTTTCATTATGACTTATAGGATTTATACTCTTATACCGTGATGCTAGTATCATTTTTGCTTAGATATCAAAATGACCAGGGACGATACGATCATTTCTTTATATACTAGATAAACTGTCTATTATATCACCTATCCCTATCCTCAATCAAGCCACATCAAGAAAAGATTTATCATCTTGCATAGCAAATCTGACAATTGAAGAAACGACAAAGTCATATCCAAGAAAACCAGAAGAAAACTCAAAATCTCAAAACACAAAGTCATATCCAACAAAAGATGTCAACAAATCAAAATTGATAACCACATCAGATATCTTTTACACAATGTGTATTCACACAAATCAAGAAAATATAAAGTCAAAGGTGAAGTGTTCACCAAAGAAAAGAAAGATTTACAACAACAATCCATCAAGACAGACATCTCTCAAAATTTTCCAAACAAACAGATTCTCAAAACCGAAGATTTACCGGGATACTGTAGCCTTCATAATTGGATATTCTTAGTTGCAAACTGCACTATGAATATTTCTAAACCCCTCTACATGTATTTCCCGACGGAGAGAGAGTGAACATCAATGGCATGAATGAAGAAACCCTCAGAGTAATGCCAAAACCAGTCTTATGTGATTGATTATGTAATATGAAGACCAAGTGACTAAAGTATATAGGTATAAATCCACATTAAGCATAAGTCAACACCTTCAAACTGAGAGATATCACTCATCTTTAGTGATTATACACCCGTTCTGCACCCAGAACAAACAAACACCTCAGTCAAGTGTGAGATATACCAATGAGAAGTTCATCTGAATCGACCTATTAAGATCACTTGTCGTCTTTATAAATGTTATAAAATCTTAAGGAATATTATGAAAGTACATATACAAAAACCTTTTGATAATTGAACATGAAACTTTGATTCAGAAACAAATATTCTTGACAAACATTCTTCAAAACATAAGTAAAATCTAGTCACACTCTTTCAAAACAAGTGATATGGTTTTATAAATGTTTTATCAAAATTACAAGAATTTTCAACCTTACATCTTAATCTGTTCTTATTTCAGTAATGATCACATAGGGGGAAATTGTTGAAAAATATATTTTTGTATGTGACAATCACTGAAATAAGATGAACTGTTATTATCTAACAAATATTATCAGTTTATTCCAGATTGCGTGAATTCGAGATCAAAAACAAGAATAAATCAAGACCCGAGAAACTTTGAGAAAACATCCAAACCTGAGGAAGTAACGCTTCAAACCAAAGAGCAAAATACAAAATATCACACTGCTACAGCAATCACGACGCGACAGACCTCCTGGTCGCGACGTGAAGAAGAAACAAAGACAGAAGACCAAATTGCTACAGCGCTAGCGACGCGACAGCAAGGGTGGTCGCGACGCGAAGACTTCCAGCGCGAAGCTCCAACGTGACACCACCAACTTTCTAATCGCGAGACTACCAACGCACCATCCTTCGCGACGCGACCAAAAGCAACGCGACCAAAAGGAAATGATGTGTTTTCAGACATACATATTTATATACCCAAAATGATATTACTTGTTTTTGGAATACTGAGGATAAATATTATCCTTGTAATGTCTTTGCATAAGTTTTGAATTTATAACAGGGAAATACCATGAATGAAAACAGCACAACTAGGCAAGTGTACCTAATCGGTTGTAATATAGTAATGGTAAGTCCAGGTCGAACCCAAGGGAATTGGTTTAAATTAAAGAAAATCAATTATCAATTAACAATTTATAATATTAACAAAATAGATAAGAGGGGGGAATTTGTGTAATTGAATTTGTGAAAATATTGTAACAAGAATTAAATAGGAATAGTGAGTAAGAAAATGATAACAAGGTTGAAGTTAAACCGAACAGATAGTTTGAACAAATATGCTTTTACTTAGAGGTGATTACTCCTTATAACGATATTCTGATTGATAATATTGTGCAATAGATATTAACAAGTTCAATACCGATTTCTAAGTTAATCAGATGTCTTGGTCCAACAATCTAATTTTATGATTAAAAGAATTATTAATTCCATTGGTCCTGTAAATTAATTACTCCAATTAATCATTCTATTTATTCGTACTCTGCATGATTTAATTGTTTCTTTTGATATCAATGGTCATGAAAATCAAAATGAGTTGTACAGTTTGGTCCACTAATACAGTTTAAACATATGCATATAAGATTATTTCCTTGTAACTTAACCTAGGATTTGGTCAATCACTAGTCATAAATATGTATATGGATCACATATATATTATGATACAAGTTAATTTAGTAAGAATGGTCATCTATACTAAATATAACTCAGTTATAAGTTTCAAAGATAGATTCTTAATACGCATGAGTCGGTTAAATAAACATGCAAAGTAAATTATAAAACTTGCAATATCCGATTTTATATCAATCAAAACATAATTATAAGTTTCATCTAATCTAAGTAAAAACACAAAGGAATTACTCCATAATCATAAACATGCAACACACTGAATATTTAAGAAAGCTAAACATAGTAAGCAAACCGAATATCCGAGCTATGATGTTTCTTGATCGTTCGTGGCTACCGCTAGCAAAGCTTCGTTTCTTGAGAGGAGAGGTCGAGATGAAGGATATAGAGGGTGATATTCTCCAGGTGTGGAGTTTATATCTCTCAATGTGTGTGTAAAACAACAAGAGAAAGCCTCTATTTATACTACTGGCCAGCGTAGATCGCGTCGCGATCCTATAGAGGATCGGGTCGCGATCCAGTGTGAATTGCGTTTGGCAGTTGGCCGCTACTCTGACTTTGCGGACTGTGGTAGGTGGGTCGGGTCGCGATCCTCGATGAGATCGGGTCGCGATCCCTGTAAGGTCGCGATTTTGAGACGTTTGTCGCGATCCTTTGGTCAGCAATTGTTACGCATTCGTCATAAGGTAGGGTCGCGATCCTATTGGTGATAGGGTCGCGATCTAGGCCTGATGGACTTATTTCTTCGTTTTTTCGCCCAAAATACGCTCTTTTTGGCTCTTTCTTTCTCGATAGTTCTTTTACTCCTTTTTCTTCATTCCAAGGCTTGAATTCAGCTCCTTCTTCTTCATATAGCAATTTCCTCCTGTGTTTTGGTAATTAAAATAATTAAGCACCTTTTATCTTGAAATTAAACCAAAAACACATTTTTAAGCACTCGATATTGCCCGAAATATATGTATAAATGAGGCAATATCAAAATACCCTACACTTGAACTTTGCTTGTCCTCGAGCAAACTATAATTTAAAAACCAGCCAAGTCATTTGATATCCAAACAATTTTCCAACTGCTATTATAAATCTAGCATTATTTACCTATGTTAAGAATAAGGTTTTAAGAATAAACATAGTAGATTATACCTAGTCTTATGTGCGTAATTCTAACCTTCCAAAAATTTTACATAAAATCTATTTCTATTAATGACAAATATTTAGATTGAAAAATACTCATTTTTACATAACATTGAATATACCCTTAAAAATTCCTTTTATCTCAAGATCTTTTTGTCAAGTTTCCCAAAAATTATGCTGGACTAGGCTTATCAAGTTAAGTGTTTTTACTTTTACCATACCTTTGAAACTCGTGACTTTCTATGAAACTCTTGATTACAAATTTTCAACTCACAACTGTACAGAGTTTACTAATTCAAATTCCAAAGGCCACTAAGGAAATCCCATGACTTTCGATGACATCCGTGTAGCGAGTTTTCGACAATATTATCCCAAACCAGTTGGTTTTAGGTAATAAGGAGTAGAAATGCCCGTGGGCCCCATTTTATGTCTACTTGCTCGAATGTCAAAGGTCACTGATTGAATTTCCTTCCTGAGTCTCAATCTTTTGGTGTAACGTTACTTGATTCTCGCTTTTCATTCATTAATTTTCTTATTTGAAGCTCTTAACGAGGCTTATTTTCCTCGATTTAGTCATAGCATTCGCGCGATTAGGGAAACTGACTCAACCTGTTTTGACAAATCCTGATTTTCAACGGGTCTATTTATTTATGCAAAACATTTTGTAATTTTCATTCTAACTACTTGTCATTTACGGAATTAAATTTTATATGAAATAATGAAAAATTAGAAAATAAGAGCATAAAATTAAGTTTAACCTACAAATTCATTTACAAAACATTTTTCTTAACAATTACCTTTTTAGTGTTCAATTTTTGGAAAAAAAATGTTTAAGATAAAATTTTGACTTGGCTTAGTTAATAATTGCATTTTGACCTTTTTACCCTACACTTATTTTATACAATAATCTTATTGTATATATCTTTTTTTTTTTTTTTTTTTTTTTTTTTTTTATATAAAAGAGAAGTTTAATTGGAATGGACTCCCCTTGGGTAATGGGTCGTTCTGATTTGAGGACAGATTCCACAAAAGAAGTTTGCTGAACTGAATGCCAGCGTCTGTTTTGAACCTATATTCTGTATCAATGCTCAGAGAAAATATTAACCATACCACATGAACAAAACACACCAATAAATAAAAACAAACACACCACACTAAAATAAAAATAAAAGAAAATCCAAATGTATTTAAATACAAAAATAAAGTCAATCATCAGTATCATCAAAAACTGAACCTGAGGTGCCAGTGCCATCACCGTAGTCCTGCAGGAAATCTGGTGGCTCAAACCACGTGGGTACAGGAGGAACATAAGTCGGGTATGGAATAGATGGCTGGAACCCCTGACTAGCGTAGAACTCCTGCATACTGCGCGATACCCACTGGTCATGTACCTGCCTCCTCAGAATATCGCGATCTAGCCTCTGCATGTCGTGCTCTATCTGTCGCATGTCGCGTTCTCGGCTCAAGTCCATCCTACTCATCTGCTGGGATAAGTAGCGTAGATCGATCTCCTGTTCTGGTATATCCTGCTGTATCGGAGATCTCTGCCGGCGTCGACGGTGAGCACCGGGGGCTCGCTGAGGCTGCGGCTGCGGCTCTGGGTCTGGCTGTGGCTCGGGCTGTGGCTCTGGCTGAGCGTCCATGTCATCTCCCTGCTCAACAGGGTCCTCCTCTCGTATGCGATCGTCCTGATCGATCACTCTCATCTGATAAAGGTAACTTCTGTTCATATAACGAGGATCTGACCTGGTGAGTCCCCGTGCGAGTGGAGATGAGAAGACGTCGTATGATGCTGCCAGTCTGGATATAAGATGCCCTCCAGAGATGGGGCTATTCTTCTTTGCCCCTTTTGCCTTCCTAGAAAGGAAGACAGCCAGTGTGTATAGAAGGTTGAGGCACACACCCTCAGATGTCAGGCACCATAGATAGAAGACATCATCTACTGGCACCTTATCGCTTCCTTTACGGTGATTAACCGTAGAAGCGATGAGTCTGTGAAGCACACGGTGGACAGGGGAGCGTAGCATGCTCTCCACCGCGGTGTGTGAGTCGAAAGCCTCATTGGCCAGCGCGCCCCATGCATCTGCCAGGCGGAACTCTTCGGGCGGAATCCTATGGCAGGCCTCGAAGAAAGTGGAAAAAGTAGGCAAGATGGTCTCCTCCCGTGTATACAGCCCTAGGCGTATCCCTAGTTCCATCACGCTGCACTCACGGCTTACTCCTCCCAGTCTGAAAGAGAGAGCCGTCCTATCCGATAACTCCCTGTACTGCTCGAACTGTACAGTGGATAGGAACTCCAAAGTGATCTCTCTGAATATTGGCTCCTGGAAGTGGAATAGTCTATCCCAGGCGTGGCATGTAAATCCAGTTGCAGCGTGGATCTTTGTTGTGAATGGTGCTAAACGGTGGTGCAGCCCGATTGTGGCCGCGTATTCCCAATCCAGACAGGGAGGCACATGAACGTCTTTCTTGTGAATCCTAGCCAGTTCTCCCAAATATCGATGTCTCCTCGCATTGTTGATTGTTGTTGGAAATTGAAGCAATGCATGCGAGGGTAACTCCTCAGCTTGTGGGTTTTGTTCTCCCCTTCCCGCCATATATCTGTGAAACAAGAAATAAAAGAAGAAATAGAAAAGAATTAGCTTGAAAAATCAACAAAATTTTTCCCTGATCAGAGATAGGGTCGCGATCCACAAATGGGTCGGGTCGCGACCGAAGAAATGGGTCGGGTAGCTAAATCGGGTCCTGGTCCTGGTCGGGTCGCGATGGTCATCCGGATCGGGTCGCGATCTTAGGATGGGTCGGGTTTTGGTTCGCGATAGGGACGAGATCAAGGTCCGTTACCATTCAAGAGTCGGGTCGCGATCATAGAACCCGTTCACCGATCGGGTCGCGATCGACGAACATATTCAGGGAGATTCAACGGTCGCGTCGCGATCTATGACCATCATCAAGGATCGGGTCGCGATCCTTGAATGTCCGACCTAATTTCTCTGATTTTACTCATTTTTCAAGCCCAAACTTAACTATCTAAGAGGGTTTTAACTAGTTTACGTGATTCTCGGTTAGATCTAACATCTAAATGGGCAAATCATTCAAAACGAAGAATCAATTTTAAAACCTAATTTTATTTCAATTTCACAAAATATCTACCAATTTCGTAATGTAAATCGAAAAGGAATCGAGGGTTTACATACCTTGCTTGATGATTACGGATCTAGAAAAACTGGAGAAAAAAAACCTCGGTCGCGAATTTACCGTGGAGATCGGGAAGCGATTGTGGGGTAAAAAATGAGACCAAGCGACCGGATCTGTTTTTATCCTTTGCGCGTCGTCGGGTCGCGATCAACTACTGGATCGAGTCGCGATCCGTGAAATTTACGGGCTTTGGTTTTCTGGTTCGCTTGAGATCGCGCCCCTATGAGCCTCCGGATCGAGTCGCGATCGTCATCTGTGGCATTTTTCCTTCTTTTACTTTTCCGTTGATGACCTTTATTTTTGTGTTTTATTTGTTATTTAATATTTATTTAACACACAACATAAAATTAAATTGTCTTAAAATTATTACAGCCCAATCGAACAAAAATCAATGTCTTTTCTTCACATCGCTTTCCTTATCTGGGTCGAAAGCGCCTAGACCCGTACCCCTACTTTTTTAGATTTTTTAATTGTTTGAGAGGGGTACATCCTCTCCTTCTTCACAACGGACTCCTTGTTCGTAGTGCTTCACCCGGTGTCCGTTAACCTTGAAGCTTACGTTGTTCTTGTCGATTAATTCAACAGTACCGTATGGAAATACGGTTTTCACTTTGTACGGCCCATACCATCTTGACTTTAGTTTTCCTGGAAATAACTTTAATCTCGAGTTGTATAAAAGTACCTGATCTCCTGGTGCAATCTCCGTTTTCTTTTGTAATCGTGCGTCATGCCATTTTTTAGTGCGATTTTTGTAAATTAAGGAGTTCTCATATGCTTCGTTCCTTAACTCTTCTAATTCGTTTATCTGCATTAAACGGTTAGAACGGATATTTGTTTCATTTAAATCACAATTTTTCAATGCCCAGTATGCTTTATGTTCTATCTCCACAGGTAAATGACATGCTTTACCGTATATCAACCTATATGGTGTCGTACCAATAGGTGTTTTATAAGCTGTTCTGAAAGCCCATAAAGCATCATCGAGTTTAGCAGACCATTCTTTCTTATTGGTACCAATTGATTTTTCCAGAATTCTTTTTATTGCTCTATTCGTGACTTCAGTTTGCCCACTGGTTTGTGGGTGATAAGGGGTTGCAAATCTGTGTTGAACTCCATATTTTTTTAGAGTTTTCTCAAGTTGTGCGTTTGCAAAATGAGTTCCCCGGTCACTAATTAGAGCTTTTGGTACACCGAATCGTGAAAACAATTTTTTTAGAAATTTAATTACAACTCGTGCGTCATTAGTTGGTAAAGCCTGGGCTTCAACCCATTTTGACACATAGTCGACAGCGACTAAAATGTATTTGTTTCCACATGAATTTGGGAATGGTCCCATAAAATCGATTCCCCAAATGTCAAAAATTTCACATACCTGTATACTTACCTGGGGCATTTCGTTCCTGGATGAGATGTTTCCTGATCGCTGGCATGAATCACATTCTTTCACATATCTCTTAGCGTCCTTGAAAATCGTTGGCCAATAAAATCCGGCTTCAAATATCTTTCTCGCTGTGTAGTTTGCACTATGGTGTCCTCCAACTGGTCCTTGATGACAATGTTCCAGGATATTCTGAATTTCTTTTCCATAGACACATCTTCTAATTATATTGTCCGCATTGACTCGAAATAAATACGGATCGTCCCAGAAGTAATGTTTTACATCTGTGAAGAATTTCTTTTTCTGTTGATGTGTCATTCCCTTCAGAAGTACTCCTGCAGCCAAATAATTAACTATGTCAGCGTACCAAGGAAGTTCTGCGTCTAAATTCAGTAGGTATTCATCAGGAAAATTATCGTTGATTTCTGTTTCCTTAAGCTGTTCCATCCTTGGGTTCTCTAGTCTGGATAAGTGGTCTGCTGCAACGTTTTCCATTCCTGGTTTGTCTTTTATCTCCAGATCAAATTCTTGTAACAGGAGGATCCAACGTATGAGTCTTGGTTTTGCGTCCTGCTTTGAAAACAAGTATTTTAAAGCAGAATGATCTGTAAAGACAGTTGTTTTAGACAAAATTAGGTATGGTCTGAATTTATCGAATGCATAAACCACTGCTAGTAATTCCTTTTCTGTTGTTGTATAATTTTCTTGAGCTGGATTAAGGGTTTTACTAGCATAAAAGATAGGTTGGAAATGTTTTTCCATCCTTTGTCCGAGAACTGCTCCAACTGCATAGTCGCTTGCATCACACATTAATTCAAAAGGTAAATTCCAATCTGGTGCAATTAGAATTGGAGACGAGACCAATTTTTCTTTTAAAGTGTTGAAAGAATTTAAACATTCTGTTGAAAATTCAAATTTTGCTTCTTTCAACAGTAATTGAGTTAATGGTCTTGCTATTTTTGAAAAGTCCTTTATGAATCGACGGTAGAATCCTGCATGTCCAAGGAAACTTCTTACTCCCTTTACGTTTGTAGGGGGTGGCAATTTTGAGATAGTTTCCACCTTGGCCTTGTCCACTTCTATTCCCTGCTTTGACACCTTATGTCCAAGAACTATTCCTTCTTGAACCATGAAATTGCACTTTTCCCAATTCAACACCAAGTTAGTTTTCTCGCATCTTTCAAGCATTTTATCAAGACTGGTTAAACATTCATCAAAAGTATCTCCAAATACAGAAAAATCATCCATAAATACCTCCATGAAATCCCCTACCATTTCGTGAAATATGGCAGTCATGCATCTCTGAAACGTTGCTGGTGCATTGCAGAGTCCAAATGGCATCCTTCGGTATGCGAAAGTTCCATAGGGACATGTAAAGGTGGTTTTTTCTTGATCCAGCGGATCGATTGGGATCTGAAAATATCCTGAAAAACCATCTAAAAAGCAATAGTAAGTTTTGCCAGCAAGCCTTTCAAGCATTTGATCAATAAATGGTAATGGAAAGTGGTCTTTGCGAGTGGCATCATTTAATTTACGGTAGTCTATGCATACTCTCCATCCGGTTACTGTTCTTGTGGGAATTAATTCGTCTTTTTCATTTTTTAAGACGGTGATTCCTCCCTTTTTTGGCACTACATGAATGGGGCTGACCCATGGACTGTCTGAAATGGGATATATGATTCCTGAATCTAACAACTTTACAACCTCTTTCCTTACAACTTCTTGCATTTTAGGATTTAAACGTCTCTGGGGTTGTATTTTCGGCTTGGTTTCATCTTCCATGAGAATTTTATGGGAACAGTATGAAGGGTTTATCCCCTTAATATCTGAGATTTTCCAAGCTATGGCACTCTTTCTTTTCTTGAGGACAGCTACCAGTTTCGTTTTTTCTGCAGAAGATAAAGAAGCATTTATTATTACAGGTAATTGCATGTTTTCATCTAGATAAGCATATTCAAGATGAGGAGGTAAAGTATTGAGATTAGGAGTTTTTGGCTCTGAGTCTTGATTCTCATTGGTTGAAGATGAATTCCTTTCACTAGGCACTCTTTCTTCTTCTAGAAGTTTTTCTAATTTCCCAATTTCTTCGTTGGCATTAAATTCTTCTTCTTCCATTGGCATTATGCTTTCTAGGTTTCTTTTCTCTAATTCCTGTAACTCATTCTCCAAAATGGTGTCAAAAGTATCAATGAAATACACCGCATCATCACATGTCTTTGAATGTTTCATGGATTGATCAATTCCAAATGTTATGGCATCAGTTCCAACTCTAAGTGTGAGCTTAGATTCACGGATGTCCACTAATGCTCTTGCTGTGCTTAAGAATGGTCTTCCCAAAATTATTGGCACCTGTTCATCTTCTTCCATGTCTATAACAACAAAATCTGCAGGAAAAACAAATTTATCTACCTTTACCAACAAGTCCTCCACTATACCTCTTGGATATGTTATTGATTTGTTGGCCAAGTGGATCGCCATTCTTGTTGGTTTAGGTTCAGGTAAGTCAAGCTTAGAATAAAATGAATATGGCATGAGGTTGATGCTTGCACCTGAATCTGCTAAAGCATGACTAAAAGTTAGATTACCAAACTGGCAGGGTAATGTTAAACTTCCTGGGTCAGTCATCTTTTTAGGTAGTTTATTTAACATTGCTGCTGAGCATTGTTCATTTAGAATTACATTGGATGCTTCTTCAAGTTTCTTTCGATTTGTAAGAAGATCCTTTAAAAACTTTACATATTTAGGCATTTGTGCAACTGCTTCTACAAAAGGTATATTAATATGCAATGATTTAATGTGTTCTAAAAATTTTTTATACTCTTCTTCTTGTTTTTCCTTTTTTAGACGTTGAGGGTATGGAACTGGCGGTTTATAACTTTTTACGGGTGTTGGCGGTGGTCTTTCTTCAGCTTCTTCTTCATTCTTTTCCGGCAGTTTCTCAGATTCCTGCGTTTTAGATGAAGAGTTAGTGTTTATGGGAATTGACGGTTCTAAAATCTTACCGCTTCTGGTTGAAATTGCCTTGACATGTGCATTCGGATTTTGTTCTGTGTTGCTCGGCAATGTACCAGGGAATCTTTCATGCAAAACTCGCGAAATTTGACCAACTTGAGTTTCAATATTTAATATTGAAGCTTGTTGATTTCGGAGTGCAGATTCCGTAGTTACTCCCATTTTCTTCACTAGTTCTTCAGTTGATCTGTGTCTTTTATCTGAGGCTTCTGCAAATCTGGCCATTATTTCTTCAAAACTTGCCTTCTTCTCTGGTTGTCTCTGTGGATCAAAGGTTGGTTCTCTTTGGTAGTATCCTTGCCCGCCTTGCTTATACTTTTCAGCTTGATCTTTTTTATACTCTTCATAAGGCTTCCAATTGCTGTTTCATGGCCTTCTTTCATCAAATCTGTCTCCAGAGGAATAGCAAACACTTTCCTTCCTTTTCCCATCTTCATCTAGTGGACAATCTTTTGCAAGATGTGGTCCACTACAGTTATCACAGCCGACCTGTATGGCATGGATTGTTTGGTTTACCTTTTTCATGTCTCGCCCCAAAGCGTCTAGTTTGGCATTGAGGGCTGCTAATCCATCGGCTTGTTCATCTGATGGTTTCTTTCTCAGTGAAGAGTCTCTTGAAGAGTGTCACTGATGCGAGTGTTGGGCTAATTCTTCAATTAATGCATATCCGTCTGCTGGAGTTTTCTTTGGAATTGGACCCTGCGAATCAACCATTTGACGAGTAGTTACATTAATTCCGTTATAAAAAGTTTGCACAACTTGATGTGGATTAAGATCATGTTGTGGACAATTTTGGAGCATTTCTTTATAACGGTCCCATGCATCATAAAGTGTTTCATCGTCCATTTGTTGAAAATTTTGGATTTTTGCTTTCATTTTAGCAATTTTAGAAGGTGGGCTAAACTGTTTAATAAATTTTGTTTTTAATTCTTCCCAAGTTTTTATTGTTCTTGGGGGTTCAGCTTTTAACCATCTTTTTGCTGCTCCCTGGAGTGTTATTGGAAATACTCGTAACATAACAGCATCTTTAGTGACTCCAGGAATATGAAAGTAATCGGCTATTTCAAGGACAGCTTCCACATGTTGGTTGGCATCTTCAGCATCTTTTCCTGTGAACAAAGTTTCCCTTAGAAGATGTAGGAATTGGCCTTTTATTTCAAAATGTGTTCCATCTGGAATTGTGGGACGAACTAGTCCTTGGCCTGTTTCTTCTTGTGTGCGACTTGCATATTCTTCCAAAGAAAGATTTGCAATGTCTGCCATTAATCTTGCGTGTCTTCGTCGTCTGCGAAATTCTCGTTCCGGTTCTTGAAACTGTGGAGTTAAATGAGAGTTTGAACTCCTGGTCATACACTATCTGAGGAACAACAGGGTGAGATTCAAAATAATAATAAAATAAATTATATTAATAAATGATTTCTTGTACTTAAAACCGTATTCCCCGGCAACGGCGCCAAAAACTTGATGTGTTTTCAGACATACATATTTATATACCCAAAATGATATTACTTGTTTTTGGAATACTGAGGATAAATATTATCCTTGTAATGTCTTTGCATAAGTTTTGAATTTATAACAGGGAAATACCATGAATGAAAACAGCACAACTAGGCAAGTGTACCTAATCGGTTGTAATATAGTAATGGTAAGTCCAGGTCGAACCCAAGGGAATTGGTTTAAATTAAAGAAAATCAATTATCAATTAACAATTTATAATATTAACAAAATAGATAAGAGGGGGGAATTTGTGTAATTGAATTTGTGAAAATATTGTAACAACAATTAAATAGGAATAGTGAGTAAGAAAATGATAACAAGGTTGAAGTTAAACCGAACAGATAGTTTGAACAAATATGCTTTTACTTAGAGGTGATTACTCCTTATAACGATATTCTGATTGATAATATTGTGCAATAGATATTAACAAGTTCAATACCGATTTCTAAGTTAATCAGATGTCTTGGTCCAACAATCTAATTTTATGATTAAAAGGATTATTAATTCCATTGGTCCTGTAAATTAATTACTCCAATTAATCATTCTATTTATTCGTACTCTGCATGATTTAATTGTTTCTTTTGATATCAATGGTCATGAAAATCAAAATGAGTTGTACAGTTTGGTCCACTAATACAGTTTAAACATATGCATATAAGATTATTTCCTTGTAACTTAACCTAGGATTTGGTCAATCACTAGTCATAAATATGTATATGGATCACATATATATTATGATACAAGTTAATTTAGTAAGAATGGTCATCTATACTAAATATAACTCAGTTATAAGTTTCAAAGATAGATTCTTAATACGCATGAGTCGGTTAAATAAACATGCAAAGTAAATTATAAAACTTGCAATATCCGATTTTATATCAATCAAAACATAATTATAAGTTTCATCTAATCTAAGTAAAAACACAAAGGAATTACTCCATAATCATAAACATGCAACACACTGAATATTTAAGAAAGCTAAACATAGTAAGCAAACCGAATATCCGAGCTATGATGTTTCTTGATCGTTCGTGGCTACCGCTAGCAAAGCTTCGTTTCTTGAGAGGAGAGGTCGAGATGAAGGATATAGAGGGTGATATTCTCCAGGTGTGGAGTTTATATCTCTCAATGTGTGTGTAAAACAACAAGAGAAAGCCTCTATTTATACTACTGGCCAGCGTAGATCGCGTCGCGATCCTATAGAGGATCGGGTCGCGATCCAGTGTGAATTGCGTTTGGCAGTTGGCCGCTACTCTGACTTTGCGGACTGTGGTAGGTGGGTCGGGTCGCGATCCTCGATGAGATCGGGTCGCGATCCCTGTAAGGTCGCGATTTTGAGACGTTTGTCGCGATCCTTTGGTCAGCAATTGTTACGCATTCGTCATAAGGTAGGGTCGCGATCCTATTGGTGATAGGGTCGCGATCTAGGCCTGATGGACTTATTTCTTCGTTTTTTCGCCCAAAATACGCTCTTTTTGGCTCTTTCTTTCTCGATAGTTCTTTTACTCCTTTTTCTTCATTCCAAGGCTTGAATTCAGCTCCTTCTTCTTCATATAGCAATTTCCTCCTGTGTTTTGGTAATTAAAATAATTAAGCACCTTTTATCTTGAAATTAAACCAAAAACACATTTTTAAGCACTCGATATTGCCCGAAATATATGTATAAATGAGGCAATATCAGGAAACGCGACGAAAAGCTCGACATACCAGCGAAGACGCACTGACCCGACAAAAAGCGCACCGTCCACCAGCGGAGCACCTTCGCGACGCGACGGACCATATGGTCGCGACGCGAGCCCTGTGTGTTCAGCAACTATAAATTGAGCCTTTCTCTTGCTATTTTGTTACACCCAATCAACCAAGTATTATACACTCATATACTCTCCAAGGAACCCACGACCAGAAACCTCAAGACTCTCAAATCTCTGCATTTGGCAACAAGAATCAAACCGCACAACCGCAAGAAACAAGATATCCTCCCGACACCAAAACTTCAAACCTCTAAACAACCTCTACCCGACACCAAACCTCAAACCTCCAAACAACCTCTACCCGACACTAAATATCACCAAAACCTCATTCAACCCGAGCAAAGAACAAGAATCGAAGCTTCAAAGAAAATCGTCATATTCATCTGCTATCGATAAGTTCTTTTAAAATTATCTGTGTTATTATTGATTTATTCAAACTGTTATAAATCAACTGTACCAAACACCCGAGACATAAAAATTGAACCGTGACAACGAAAACACATGTGGACTGTATTTAACCGAGACATCTAACTTCTAACTTCTAACTTTTTATTTATTGTAAAAACACGTTATCGTTGATAATGGCGTTTATTACATCTGACATCTAATTTCTAACTTCTAACTTCTAACCTTTTTATTTATTGTAAAAACACGTTATCGTTGATAATGGCGTTTATTACACCTAACATTTAACTTCTAACTTTTACTTTATTTACCGCTTTCTGTCCATTTAAATACTGTCTAGTTTAGATTTACTATTCCGCAACTCTTATTTATTCCGCATATTATAGACAAAATACATATCTGTCACACAGTAACCGGCTTAAAAAACCTTACTCGTGGAGATCGATCATCGTATTTCCAACAATCCAGCCAACTAAACGAACTGCTAAGTAAAGGGTTCATCAGGCCGAGTTTCTCACCTTGGGGAGCACCGGTCTTGTTCGTAAAGAAGAAGGATGGGTCATATCGTATGTGCATTGATTATCGGGAGTTGAACAAGCTCACTATCAAGAACCGATATCCGTTACCCCGAATTGACGACCTTTTTGACCAACTTCAAGGATCGAGTTATTTCTCTAAAATTGATCTAAGGTCGGGGTATCACCAACTGAGAGTTCAAGAAAAAGATGTTCCTAAGACGGCGTTCAGAACTCGTTACGGCCATTACGAGTTTGTTGTGATGCCCTTCGGATTAACTAATGCGCCCGCTGTATTCATGGACTTAATGAACCGAGTATGCCGACCTTACTTAGATAAATTTGTGATAGTATTCATCGACGACATACTAATCTATTCACGAAGTAAGGAGGAACATAGTCAACATCTACGACAAGTTTTGGAGACGCTAAGGGCGGAGAAGTTGTATGCAAAGTTTTCAAAATGCGAATTTTGGATTCGGAAGGTGGACTTTCTAGGCCACGTAGTCAGCAAGGAAGGAATGCATGTAGATCCCTCCAAAATCAAAGCCATTAAAAACTGGGAAGCACCAAGAACACCGACAGAAATCCGTCAATTTTTGGGCCTTGCTGGCTATTATCGAAGATTCATATAGAACTTTTCTAAGATCGCAAAGCCACTTACTGCCCTAACACAGAAAGGTGTAACATTCAATTGGGAAGATGAATGTCACACCCCCAAACCACGATGGCGGAAACGTCTGAGGGTGGATGACTTCATGAACAGTATCACAACAATGTTTGTACAATAGTGATCAAAGCAAACACATCCATCATATACATAATTGTAAATGTTACAATAGTTCAAAAGATTGTATGTTTTGAATACAATTACAATATGATATCAAAATACATAGTATGACGCCATAGCGACCCATCGTCAAAGGTTGTAGTTACCCTATCAATTTCCTGAGAATACAAGTAGTTTGAAAGAGTGTCAACATTACGTTGGTGAGTTCATAAGATTTTTGTTTGAGAAAATCCATAATCCTTTTTCCTTGTAGAAAGATAGTGTTTGAAACCAGAAAATCCAATATTTTCTTATAAATGAGTAGTAGTCTTAAAATCCAAAGACCAAAAATGTATAGGTATTTGTATACTTGAAAATAGTATTATGTAGTTTTATTCTTGTATAAAACCGTGTAAATAGGTGTTTACTGGTAGTCGAATCGTAGATTTAATTCCACAAAAGTCGTATGTATAAGTAAACCGTACTTATATTTATATCTTTGATAAAACATAGTTTTAATTCCCATAGAATCAGTGTGTATAAGTAAAACCATACTTATATTTGTAACTTGTTAAAATGTAGTTTTAATACCATAAAACTTGTATGGGGAATCTCTTTCCTTGTAAAATGTAGTATTGTAATCCAAAAAAATCCAATATTTTCTTATGAATGTATCCAAGTCCTTAAAACCCAAGAACTAAAATGTATAGCATAGTTTGTAGTATAAAGCCATTGAAAATGTATATTTTCACGTAACAATTTAATAAAATTGATATCCCATGCGAGACGTCCTATAACCATACTGTGACCATGTATGTAAGACCCATTTTCATTTTATGATGCTTACTAAGGTAAGTAGAGTTATTACTTTTGAGTTATGAGTTGTTTGATTAGTGAGAAGAGGTTAAAACCTTTCTTATGCACTAATCTTGGTGTGATTAAGATTAGTTAAGTTGATGTATGAGTTTGGGTGATTAGAAACCCATTTGGAAGAAGTTTGAGTCTTAAAAATTGCTAAAACAGAGTACACGGGTCGTGTCCAAGTCACACGGGTCGTGTAAAGGATTGTTAGGGCTGTTTTGGGCATTTAGTAGCTGACACGGGCCGTGTTCTACTAACACGGGCCGTGTTTCCTGCAGATCAACTTCAGAAAGCATTTAGTAGGATAAACACGGGCCGTGTTCTATGAACCCGGACCGTGTTGTGTCAACAGAGGCAAACAGAGGATTTTTATTGTGGAAAACCCGGGCCGGGTTTATCCAACCCGGGCCGTGTTACGCGTGCAGAACCTTTAAATGTGCAGCAAACCCATTTCGAGGAAAAACATTTCATTTTCGATTTTGAGAGCTTCAGATGGCGATTTTGAGTGAAATAAAGCCTGGAGGTTCACGGGGAAACATATTGAAGCATGAATCTAACCCCGTAAACGTGTTCTTGCTTCCTAATTCGTTGAGGTGAGTATCTCTCGGTTTTGGGGGTTTTAAACCCTAGTTTTTAATCTTCATGATTTTGCTGTATATTGTTATATATGTTGCTAGTAGGTTGTTAGTAGATACCTTTAGAGTAATTGGTGTGATTATTGTTGAGTTTCTACGGTTGAATGAGTAGAACCGCGGTTTTGGGGGTTTCGGTAAATATAGAGTTGATATTTACCGTTTATACTCCTTTTTCCTCTTTTGATTTATACATCTTAGAGGTAGATGTTATTGAGATGATTGTGGATGTTTGGAGAATTGATTTAGACTTTGGTAATATAACCAAGTCTAGAGGACAGGAGCCCGGTACGCGTAAATTGGGGGTTCCATGTACTAAGCCGATATCAGATAAGTACTTCTGAATACTTGAGTAAGAGTTATACCTTGTTGTATATACATGTTGAACATATATGTGTGATATGTTGATATTGTGTTAGCTTAGAGTTAGAGTGCTTATGTTACCTATGGATAACAAGAGATGAGTTATAATCTATACTGAGTATAAAAGTAGAGTATATCCTAGAATGAGTGAGTTAAAGAGTCTTTGAGTTTGATTGCTACAAACATGATTGGTGTTATAATTGAGTATAACTGATTGTGAAATGAGTATACCTGAGTGTGTGTGTGATTAAGTTTACGAGTAGTATCACTTGTGATATTTATTCTTGATTTAACATTATTACTAATTAGCTGGTGTTTGTAAAGCTAATAAGTTTGCAGATTTCAGAGTAAGAAGAAGTGAATAATTGCTAATGAGACTAGCAAAGGAGAATGATGAGAGAGTTTACTGAGAGAGATTGTAGAGTGTGATTGAGATTACTCACTAAGCTTTAATAGCTTACACTTGAGTTGTTTGTTGTTTTGCAGGTATCTGTAGCTGTGATAGGGGAAGGCATGTGATAAAGAAAGATGGACAACTTAGAGTCTGTCCTTTTAATTGAAGTAGATTTATTTGTAATGCCTGGTCAAATTGTAAGGACCTTTTGTGTAATTAATGTTTGATAACATCTTGTTTTTCCTGGGTTGAGTGCAAGTATACCCATTTTTAATGTATAAGTGTTTGAAAAATTTTGGGTATACTTCGTATGAGAAACCGGGTGTTACAAGTTGGTATCAGAGCATGGTTTAAGTGAACTAGGTCTTTGAGTATAGAGTCCTAGACTTGAACTGAAGGAGGAGAGAGCCCCTATCACATGCTTGGGAAAAGATACTGCTACAGATTTTTGTTTATGAGTTAAGTATAACTTTTATGTTATATTTGTTATTGTTATATTCTATGTGTGAATATAGATGTGGAGACAGATGAGGACGAGTTGATAAATCGGTCACATTCGGTTGGACCTACAGAGGATGATGAGACGAGATTTTGGTTGATATGAGATATCAACTAATGAGAAGGCGAGAACTTCAGTTATCAACTGAATACGAGATGAGATACTAATTGAGATGAGATTCCAACTAATGACGAGATTCCAACTGATGATGAGATAAGATCCCGGTTGAGGAGAAATTCCAACTAATGAAGAAAAAAGAGTATGAGCATAAGCTGAGCATGAGCTAAAAGTTGAGACATGTGAGTGTAGCCGAGTATACTCGAGAGTTGAGATTCGTGGTATGCAAGTTTCAGCTAATGAGAAAACAAGATTTTGTTACTATGAGGTATGTAAGTAATTTATTTAAAACGGTAGTTGTAACGAGTTATATGTGTTTAATTGTGGATAATACATGTAGTAGAGTATGTGTGAAATGTTTGGACACATAAAAGATCAATTGAAATTACATGTGTTAGAGAAATGTGGTTATAAAGTGTAGTGACCAGTATTGAGATGAGAATCTCGTGTTCGCTTGAGGTAAGATTTACATATCACATGACGACTGCTTGATATGAGTTAGGATGGATAGAAATATATCTAGGAGAAGTTAGATATTTAAAAATAGTATTAGAACCAATTTTTGGTTTCTGCAGCATCAACACGGGTCGTGTTTGAGGGACACGGGTCGTGTTGAGATTACAGTAGCGTACAGTGGGTAAAAATTGAGAATAAACAGGCCGTGTTCAATGAACACGGGTCGTGCTGTACATACAGAAGCAAACAGAAGAAATATTGTAGATTTACACGGGCCGTGTTGAATCTGCACGGGCCGTGCTATGCTCACAGATCTATTTTAAAACATCTAGCTCAGCTTGGTTTGTTCGTATAATTGACTTAAATTAGCATACGTAATATTATAATATCAAATAATACAACGTAGAGATTATGAAATTTACATTTCACATATTGACTTTAACGTACGCTTTGGTTGACTTAAGTTGAATTTCGTTGACTAATTTCACAGTTGTCACATTATCTACCCGTTAGAAGGAATTTCGTCCCGAAATTTAGCACTTTGAATAGATCCTTAAGGGTTTGGGAAGAGTTGTGAGTATTTCTGTTTCATTTGGTCCTCACGTTCCTAGATAAATTCAAGTCCACGCTTGGTACTTTTCAGTTTTCCATCGCTTTTGATTTTGGAGTTTAATGTCATAATATTTTTGGTAACTAAACTTGAGTTAATCTTAGTATAAATAATAGTTACTAGATTGTTATGTGAATAGGAGGATTAGAAACCCATTTAGAAGGAGTTTAAACTTTAAAAATAGCAAAGAGAAGTTACATGGGTCGTGTAGTAGACCTTTTCGAAACTGTTTAGCCTTGCAGGAGTTACAATGTTGTATTTGTGAACACGATTCATGTTCTAGTTACCGTAACATCTAGTGGTATCCAATAGACTTACACGGGTCGGGTTTCAGAGTACGGGTCAGATTTTTAAAAGTTAACAATGCTAACTTTAATGGTTAGTGTTGCTAACCTGTGTTAGCGGGGTTATTTGGGCAGCTTTTCTTATTTACCCCATTTACGAATTAAAAATCCTCCTAGGTTATTTTCAAAGTAAAATGTGCCAAATTTGGTTATTTTGATCAAGGGTTTTGTGTAGGAAAAGTTTGAGGAGGTTGGATTTAACAACCAAAATACGTTCTCGAGTCCTTAATTCACAATGTTAGAAATTTTGAGTGTTAGGGTTTCAAACCCTAGTTGTCCAAATCTGAAAGTATGCATTGGTTCACCTCATATGTAGGTTGCTAATATTTGTTGTATTGAGTCCAAATATTGTGATGTTTTAACGGTTGATTTAGTAAAATCGTGAAATTAGGAGTTTCAGTTTAATAAAATATGATATTCTCTAATTGTGCTTTGTATTAGCTATGGATTTCTTAATCATTTGAGTTAAGTATTATGGAAATGCCTAAGCATGTTTAAGATATGATATGTGATGTTATTTTACAGTTGATACTAGTAGAATGGAAGGAAACATGTAAGATACACGTGACCCATGAGCTGTACAAATGCCATATGAGTAGGTTCTAGTTCATTATTTATGAATAAACTATTATTGAATTAACTGTTCATTGAATTATTTCCGTTATCAGAAGATATATATATATATATATATATATATATATATATATATATATATATTAAAAAAATGTCTTTTCGTTATCCTGTCCTCATCGGAGTCAAGCCGCGAATTTGGAAAAGATGTCACTTAGGGTAGTGAAAAGATTGCATCTACTGTAGATATTTTGAATTTCGGTATTAAAAACGTGAGTTGTCCTTTCAGTTCCTGCTGTAAGATGCTATATAAACGGGTATGTATCATCATTTGTATCTAAGATCTTTTCAGTCTCATTCTTTCCTACTACTAGTTTATTCTTATATAATCTCAGATTTCCAATCGAGGCATGGAAAACAGATCTCATATGGAAAACTTCTCAGACGCTGAGCGGAATTTCCTAAGGGAAGAGGGTACCTCCCTATCGTTTAATCAGATACCTCTACTGGAGTCTGGTAATTATAATATCCTTAACTCCTTTTATTTCTTATTCATTTCTCTAGCGTTTTGATTTTATTTTAAATTATGTGAGGTATAGATTTTCCAGATATATTACCGCTGGATCAGCTTCAAAATGATCCTGAAGTTCTTCCTCCGATGAGTATTATCTCAGAAGATCCAGGACCTTCATCTTTGGGCTTTGCTTATGAGCAATCTCAAAACTTACTTCTAGGTTGAATTTTAGTACTTTTATGTCAGTTTGGTTTTTATCTTCTAACATTTTTTTTAAAGATCCATTTATGGACGAGTACATAACGAACAGTGAGATTATCCCCATGAATCAAGGATTCATGGCTGGCATGCAGAACGATGATCAACTACAGGTGATTCATAATGACAGTGTTGGAATGAATCCCGAGTTTGAGGGAGGTTATCAATACCAGGATCACCTTCAGCTGATTCAAAGGAATCTGGAGGGATTTCAAAACCCTGGGTTCATAGCTGAAAATCAACAGTTACTGCCGACGGCAGATTCTAATGTTGTTGCACCAAATTTTATCTTTGGTTTAACAAATCAGGATCATGCTGAAATGATCCAGAATGACAATAGTACAACCGGATTTGATTCTTTGAATCCAAGAACCATAGTAATTGGCAGTGGAAGTGGTTCTAGACAGCCATTAAGTAAGGAAGCGATAGCTCAGCACTTTAACAAGCCACTTATGCAAGCTGCAAGGGAACTCAACATTGGATCAACACAGTTGAAGCAACGCTATAGGAAGTTAGGCATCAAAAGTTGGCCTCGACGAAAGATTAAGAGTCTACAAACTCTTATTAACCATACTCAGGTTAAGAATTGTATTTCTTTTCCCCAATTTTAATACCATGAGGTTGCAATGACCGAAAGTATTTATGCAACAGGAATTGAATAATAATCCTAGTAAAGCAGACGTAATACTTGGTCTAGAGAACGAGAAAAGAGCAATAATCGAGGGTTCCAGTTCGGAGATAACTGATACCACAAAGAGATTGAGGCAAGCTGCCTTTAAGGCTGTTTACAAGAAAAGAAAGGTTCAGAAGAGGGAGGAAGCTTCATCAGGGACCCATACACAGCAGCAATCTCTGCCTTCTGTTTCTGCTATGAATAGTTTTAAACATGATTTTCTCAATATCAAAAGTGAAGAAGGCCCAGAAGACTTGGCAGGTGACTTAGCCCGCCTTCGGCTTTCAGATTGAATTTCTACCAGTATTAGTTTAATGGAACTGTTTGTAGGAATGATGGTAGGTTTTCGATAATATTTATTGGTCAGGTATTATTGAATTGCCAGGTCTACTACGTAAGGATATGGGTATAAGAGGTACATAAAGTGTCTAGATGTATGGTTATATAGTATTATAAAATACTCCTATAGTATTTTAGCTTTATATTTTGTTTTAGTGTTTTCTTTGTATATGGTTCTTGGTAAGTTTTTAGACTTGTTGTTCACTACGACTATTTCTAAGTAAATGTTAGTCATACCTTGGACAAATACAGTTGATCAGGCTCTATTTGTCCTAGGTATGATTACATAACTACCTAGGCCTATTCGTAGTGTTCAACTCATCTTATTACTCTTGTATTGTTCTGGTTATGACACTGTTCTAGTATGTATGTACTTGTACTTATACTTTATAAAAATATAATTGTATTTTAAAGTATACTTTGTACATATTGTTTTAGAGAGTTTTAGTCCCATTGTATTTATAGTTGTATATCTTAAATGGATTGATATACTTAGTTCACTATAAACAATGCTCTGATACCAATCTGTCACACCCCCAAACCACGATGGCGGAAACGTCTGAGGGTGGATGACTTCATGAACAGTATCACAACAACGTTTGTACAATAGTGATCAAAGCAAACACATCCATCATATACATAATTGTAAATGTTACAATAGTTTAAAAGATTGTATGTTTTGAATACAATTACAATATGATATCAAAATACATAGTATGACGCCATAGCGACCCATCGTCAAAGGTTGTAGTTACCCTATCAATTTCCTGAGAATACAAGTAGTTTGAAAGAGTGTCAACATTACGTTGGTGAGTTCATAAGATTTTTGTATGAGAAAATCCATAATCCTTTTTCCTTGTAGAAAGATAGTGTTTGAAACCAGAAAATCCAATATTTTCTTATAAATGAGTAGTAGTCTTAAAACCCAAAGACCGAAAATGTATAGGTATTTGTATACTTGAAAATAGTATTATGTAGTTTTATTCTTGTAAAAACCGTGTAAATATGTGTTTACTGGTAGTCGAATCGTAGATTTAATTCAACAAAAGTCGTATGTATAAGTAAACCGTACTTATATTTATATATTTGATAAAACATAGTTTTAATTCTCATAGAATCAGTGTGTATAAGTAAAACCATACTTATATTTGTAACTTGTTAAAATGTAGTTTTAATACCATAAAACTTGTATGGGGAATCTCTTTCCTTGTAAAATGTAGTATTGTAATCCAAGAAAATCCAATATTTTCTTATGAATGTATCCAAGTCCTTAAAACCCAAGAAGTAAAATGTATAGCATAGTTTGTAGTATAAAGCCATTGAAAATGTATATTTCCACGTAACAATTTAATAAAGTTGATATCCCATGCGAGACGTCCTATAACCATACTGTGACCATGTAGGCCTGCTTCGACGTTCTTCAGGCGTCGGACTGTTATGACATTTGTCACCTCAGACCCGTCGGTCTAGCTGTAGCTAGCAGCTCAGGTGCGGGGTTGTCAATCTCGTATAGATCTATACACAAATATCACGCTCTCTTACCGAGACTCTGGTTATAAATTTCAGGACTTATAGTATGTACTTAAATAAGCACTGTAAAGACCCGTCTCACAAAAATGTATGTATCAATCAACTTGTTAAAGTTTGTATATGAAAAACCTTTGTATTTGTCCATTATCATTTTTCCCATGATAATATAGTAATGTATAACAATTATATATTTTATATAATTATTTGTCCTCTTTAAAACGTCATAGTAACATTTGTATCAACAAACTATTCCTATAATAGTTTATTTTTAGTATTCCGTTGTGAAAAGCATATATTTACAAATATATGTGAAATAACTTATTTAGATGGTTATAAAGAACTTCTTTTAAGATATATTCTCCACAATAGTGGTGTAATAAATTGGTTATACCCTTTATTAATTCCAATATAATATTTCATGACTATCAAATAAAGAACGGCCAGGTAAAAGATCAAATGAGGAGGCAGGACCCTTTCAGCGTATAAGCCTTTCGGAAATCCAACAACCTAGCCCAAATGATCGGCCTAGACACCGCTCTCGTAAGTAGATCATTCAATATTATATTTTGGAACTATAATTGAATTGTTGTCATAATGATGTTTACATAATTCACATTTTGTTTACTATTGTTACAAATGAGTATAAATAACTATTTTTATAGTATAACTTGTATTCTCCCCCTTAAAAACTTGAATAAAGATAAAAAGAAGGGGTATGAACTCACCTTAATGTCGATGATGATCTTATCGCCAACTGTTGTTAGATCGCCCGACTCTTCGTGCTTCTAACTCGAACTCACTATATTTATAACTGAAATAGCTACTTCTAATGCTCATTCTTCGTATATTTCTATATATATCGAAGAATCTTCTAACAATACTATGTAGTGATATAGAGATCGAGATCTGAGGTGTGAGGAAATGAGAGGATTGAAGCCTCTATTTATAGTAAATTTATTTTCGTATTGCGGCCCTCAAGATGCAGATATATGACTTTTATGGCTTTTAGAATTTGTTTATGACAAAACATACCCTTAAAATACTCTTTAAATAGATTTAATAGTTTTTATATAAAATAAATGATTTTTGTTTATAAAAATATAATCTACGAAAATCGTAGTTTAATAATATCATCTTTTTAACTAAATGTCTTTAATGAATTAACGAAAGGGTATTAATTATAAGTTTAATAAAAATATAGGGTTTAAATGTAAATACACTTTCTTTTTAAAGAAAAAGAAAATATTAAATATAAAACAAATATCAATAATATTAAATTTTGACGTTAGATTTTTCGTATCGACGATACCGTTTTGACGGTAATTTTTCCGTTTTATAAAACGTCATAATATTGTTGATAAATTTAAAAATACGTATTGAATACGTAGTGTTCGAAATGAAAATACAAATTCTTTGAGGGTAAAATGTGTAAAATTGATTAAATAATGAAGTGGGACCCACTTTATATAAAATAAAATTAAAATAAAATAATAATAATAAAATTCAAACTTTTGAAAACATTTGTTGAAATTTTCTTTTGGCCGGTGATTCCATTTGATTTTTTTTTTAATTTATATATATTAAAATAAATATTTTAATAATCAAACGTCGTTTTCAATGTAAATTAAACGTTTTTCTGTCATAACTTTTTATATATAACGTTTGGTAAAAATATAAATATATATTTGGAATCGTCGTAATTTTATCTACGTTTCGATATAAAATTTGTAATATTCCGAATAGTTTTACATTTTTACCGTTTTTCTATCATAACTTTTTATATATAACGTTTGGTAAAAATATAAATATAAATTCGGAACCGTCGTATCTTTATCTACGTTTTGATATAAAATTTGTAATATTCCGAAGAGTTTTAAACTTTTACCGTTCACTATTCACGCTGGTTACTATTCATGCCGTAATTTTTTTTTTATTATTAAAACATCACAAGTGAAGCCTTGCGAGGTATGGATAAAAACCTGGAAGTCAAGGATGACGGAGCACGTTATCTCATGAATCGAATCTGGACACCAAGATTCGGCGGATATAGAGACGTTATCATGAACGAGGCTCACAAAACCAGGTACTCCGTTCATCCTGGGTCTGATAAGATGTATCTGGATCTCAAGAAATTATACTGGTGGCCAAATATGAAAGCAGAAATTGCTACTTATGTGAGCAAGTGTTTGACTTGCGCCAAGGTCAAGGTGGAATATCAAAAGCCCTCGGGTTTATTACAACAACCAAAGATACCCGAGTGGAAGTGGGAGCGGATAACTATGGACTTCATAACCAAGTTACCCAAGACAACTGGTGGGCTAGACACCATATGGGTAATCGTTGATAGGTTAACTAAGTCCGCTCACTTCCTGCCAATCAAGGAAACCGACAATATGACGAAACTTACAAGGACATGCATCAAAGAAATAGTACGATTGCATGGCGCGCCAGTTTCTATTATCTCAGACAGGAATAGTCGGTTTATGTCACGATTTTGGCAATCATTGCAAGAAGCCTTGGGAACCAGACTCGACATGAGTACAGTGTACCATCCACAGACGGACGGGCAAAGTGAAAGAACTATTCAGACGTTGGAAGACATGTTGAGGGCTTGTGTGATAGACTTTGGTAGGGCGTGGGACACCCACTTACCACTTGTTGAATTTTCATACAACAATAGTTATCCAAGAGCATTAAAGCTGCTCCATTTGAAGCCCTCTATGGGCGCAAGTACAGATCCCCTTTATGTTGGGCTAAGGTGGGTGATACTCAGTTAGCTAGAGGACAAGTGCCTAGCAGCACTCTCACCGGTCCTGAGATCATACGGGAAACGACAGAGAAAATCGTTCAGATTCGTGAACGGCTAAAAGCATCTCGAGACCGACAAAAGAGCTATGCAGATAAACGACGCAAGCCCTTAGAATTTCAGGTTGGCGACCGCGTATTGTTGAAGGTCTCACCACGGAAGGGAATGATACGTTTTGGAAAAAGTGGGAAACTAAATCCAAGGTACATTGGGCCCTTTGAGATCCTTGCCAGGATTGGCCCGGTAGCTTACAAACTTCGGTTACCACAGGAACTCAGCAACGTGCACCCCACTTTCCACGTGTCCAACCTAAAGAAGTGTCTGTCTGATGAGACTCTTGTCATTCCACTTGACGAGATTGAGGTGGACAAGAACCTCCATTTCGTTGAAGAACCCTTGGAAATCATGGACAGGGAAATCAAAAGAACGAAACAAAGCCGCATACCGATAGTGAAGGTCCGCTGGAGCACCAAGCGTGGACCTGAATTTACCTGGGAACGTGAAGACCAGATGAAACAAAAATACCCACATCTATTCCCAAACCCTTGAGAATCTACTCAAAGTGCTAAATTTCGGGACGAAATTCCTTCTAACGGGTAGATGATGTGGCAACTGTCAAATTAGGTCAACGAAAGTCAACGCAAGTCAACCGAAGCGTATGTAGGTCAGTATGTTGAAATGTAAATTTCATAACCTCTACGATATAATATTAAATATTATAGTACTCCTTGCGCTAATTCAAATTAATTATACTAACAAACGCAATTAAGTTAGATTTTTTTTTGGTATAAATGAAAAAAAAATCGTCGTGAATAGTGTCTGACATGAACAGTAATTCGACGTGAATAGTGTTCAGTAAAAAAAAACTAAATTTCAAAATCTTCTTCAAAATGGGTGGGAAGACTTTGAAATTTGTATTTTTCATTTTTTTATAATTTTATTAAAGTGGGCCCCACTTAATTATTTATTCATATTTATATATTTTACCCTCAAAAAATTCGTATTTTCATTTCGAACACTACGTATTCAATACGTATTGTTAAGTTTATCAAAAATATGATAATTTTTTTATAAAACGAAAAATTTACCGTCAAAACCGTATCGTCGATACGAACAACCTGACGTCAAAATTTAATATTATTGATATTAGTTTTATATTTAATATTTTCTTTTTCTTTAAAATAAAATTGTATTTACATTTAAACCCTATATTTTCATTAAACATACAATTAATATCCTTACGTTAATTCGTTAAAGCTTTTTAGTTAAAAAGTTGATACTATTAAACTACGATTTTTGTAGATTATAGTTTTATAAACAAAAATCATTCTTTTTATATAAAAACTATTAATCTATTTAAAGAGTATTTTAAGGGTATGTTTTGTCATAAACAATTTTTAAAAGCTATAAAAGTCAAATACCTGTATCTTGAAGGCCGCTATACGAAAATAAATCTACTATAAATAGGACTCAAATTCTCATAATCAAACCACACCAATACAAGCTATATACACATATCGAGAGAGTTGTAGAGATATAGCTTGAAAATATAGTAGAAAGATAGAAAAAGAGGGTTCGAGTTAGAAGCAGTAAGAGTCGGGCGATCTAACAACAATTGGTGATAAGATCATCATCGACATTAAGGTGAGTTCATACCCCTTCTTTTTATCTTTATTCAAGTTTTTAAGGGGGATAATACAAGTTATACTATAAAAATAGTTATTTATACTCATTTATAACAATAGTAAACGAAATGCGAATTTTGTAAACATCATTAAGAAATTCAATTATAATTCCAAAAATAATATCGAATGATCTACTTACGAGGGCGGTGTCTAGGCCGATCATTTGGGCTAGGTTGTTGGATTTCCGAAAGGCTTATACGCTGAAAGGGTCCTGCCTCCCCATTTGATCTTCTACCTGGCTGTTCTTTATTTGATAGTCATGAAATATTATATTGGAATTAATAAAGGGTATAACAAATTTATTACACCACTATCGTGGAGAATATATCTTAAAAGAAGTTCTTTATAACCATCTAAATAAGTTATTTCACATATATTTGTAAATATATGCTTTTCACGACAGAATACTAAAAGTAAACTATTATAGGAATAGTTTGTGGATACAAAGGTTACTATAACGTTTAGAACAAGACAAATAATTATATAAAAATATATAATTATTATACATTACTATTTTATAATGGGAAAAATGATAAAGATGAAAACAAATGCTTTCTTAACAATTATACGTGAACGAGTTGATATACATACATTTTTGTGAGACGGGTCTTCACAGTACTTATTTAAGTACATACTATAAGTCCTGAAATTTATAACCAGAGTCTCGGTAAGAGAACGTGATATTTGTGTATAGATCTATACGGGATTGACAACCCCGCACCTGAGCTGTTAGCTACAGCTAGACCGGCAGGTCTGAGGTGACAAATGTCTAACAGTCCGACGCCTGAAGAACGTCGAAGCAGGCATACATGGTCTCAGTATGGTTATATGGTGTCTCACATGGGAAAATCAACTATATAAATTGTTTACATGGAAATATACACTTTTACTGGCTTTATACTACAAACTGCGTACACATTTTAGTCTTTGGGTTTTAAAACTACAATAACGTTAAAGAAAATACCGTTTTTTTTTGGTACATATACTATTGATTTTCACAAAGGAATTATTAAATTTCTCACTACAAAAAAAATTTATGAACTCACCAACGTAATGTTGACACTTGCAAAAATTACTTGTATTCTCAGGTAACAATTAGACAGGTCTGACTACCTCTTTTGGGATGGGACGCGATGACGTCTCTTTTATCTATTTCGTTATCATTTTGTAATCGGGATGAAACAATATCATTTGAATAATGTAACTTTCCAATTTCAATGTAAGATGGTTGTTTATTTACTTATGTTTCAATGTATGCAATGGTTGTGATACTATGTTCCGTTCCACCCTCAGACGTTTCCGCCATCGTGGTTTGGGGGTGTGACAGATTGGTATCAGAGCAATGTTTATAGTGAACTAAGTATATCAATCCATTGAAGATATACAACTATAAATACAATGGGACTAAAACTCTCTAAAACATTTCGTACAAAGGATACTTTTAAAATACAATGATATTTTTATAAAGTATAAGTGCGAGTACATACATACTAGAATAGTGTCATAACCAGAACCAAATAAGAGTAAGAAGATGAGTTGAACACTACGGGTATACCTAGGTAGTTATTTAATCATACCTAGGATAGATAGAGCCTGATCAACTGTATTGGTCCAAGGTGTAACTAATAGGTACTTAGGGATGGTCGTAGTGAACAACAAGTCTAAAACTTACCAAGAACCCTATACAAAGAAACTCTAAAACAAAATATAAAGCTAAAAATACTATAGGAGTATTTTTTTTACAACTAGACACTTTATGTACCTCTTAGACCCCTATCCTTGCCCAGTCGACCTGACATTTTGATAAGACCTGACTAATAACTATTATCAAAAACCTACTCTCATTCAATCTTGAATCCCTATGGCAGAAATATGCCACCCAGAACAAGAAACAGTAGACGCACCGGGACAGAAACTCCAGAAGCACCATTAATAGATTCCGCCACCTTCCAAGCCGCTTTGACAGCAGCCGTAGCAGCTGCCGTTGCTCAAATAAATCCAAACGGTACCAATGGAAGTGGAAGCAGGAACGGTACAAATGATTCAACAAACGGAGAAACACCGAACCACCAACGAATATGTACTTACAAGGATTTCCAAGACTGTAAACCCATAGCTTTCAGTGGGGACGGTGGGGTTATCGCTCTGACTAGACGGTTCGTAAAGACAGAATCGGTGTTCGACATCTCTGCTTATCCCGAAGAATTTAAAGTTAAGTACGCTACCTGTACTTTCTCAAATAGGGCCTTATCATGGTGGACAGACCACGTAAAAACAAAGACGCTCACTGTAGCCAACTCCATGAGTTGGGAAGAGTTGAAGACAATGTTGCTGAAGGAGTATTGTCCTAGGAGTGAGGTTCAAAAGCTGGAGCAGGAACTATGGAATCTCACAATGAAAGATTCAGATATAACTGCCTGCACCGACAGGTTTAACGACCTGGCAGTTCTATGTTCGTCGATGGTCACACCGGAGTACAAGAAAGTGGAACGATACATTTGGGGACTATCACCCCAAATCCAGGGGCATGTCGAAGCTGCAGAGCCCACTACGTATGACAGAGCCAAGCGGTTGGCATAGAGATTGGTCGATAATGGTGTCCGCCAGGGCACTATGACGCTTAAAACAGAGCAACTGAGGGGAGGAGACCACAAAAGAAAGCCCTGGAACAGGGGAAGAAGCCAACTAAACCAAGAAAGTGCCAAAAGACAACATATTGGGGCGGTCCATGCCGCCACTATCCCTGCTGCCCCAGCATCAACAAAGCAATATGTTGGGACCTTACCCAAATGTAACAAGTGCAACTTCCATCATCATGGGGCTTGTAGGTAAATGCAATGTACGAGCTGTGGCAAGAAAGGGCACACGTCACGATACTGCAGAAGGCCAGCTCCACAAACCACCCAAGCCTCTAATGCTGGGATGAGTCAAGCTTGTTACGGTTGTGGAGAAACGGGACATTTCAAGTGGGATTGCCCGAAAACAAAGACTGTTGGAAGAAATGGAAGGGTCCTGGCTATGGGACGCGCGGAAGCAGTGGAGGATCCCACCGTAGTTACCGGTACGTTCCTCGTCAATAATTCATATGCTTGTATACTATTCGATAGCGGTGCGGAGAGGAGTTTCGTAAGCCACGAGTTTAAATTACTTACTAAAACAAAAATCACAACCACTCAATGAAACATTTACTGCAGAAATGGCCAATGGCAAAACAGAAAGCACCAACGACATATACATAGGTTGCACACTTAATTTGGACAATCACTCCTTCCAAATCAACTTAATGCCTGTTAGAATAAGAAACTTTGACGTGATTGTTGGTATGGATTGGCTAATTCCCCATCATGCCGACATCATGTGCTATGAACGAGGAATCCGACTTCACTTACCAGATGACAAGACCCTTGTCGTCTACGGCGATAAACCCAGCACCAATCTCCAAATCGTGTCTTGCATCAAAGCCCGAAAATACCTACATAAAAGATATCATGCCTTCCTCGCCCACGTTGTTGACAAGAAGAAAGAAGTAAAGAGCATCAAAGAGATTCCTGAAGTCTGCGACTTTTCCGACGTATTCCCAGAAGACCTCCCAGGAGTGCCGCCCGCACGACAAGTCGAATTCAGAATCGATTTGATTCCTGGAGCCACCCCGGTAGCAAAAGCACCATATCGGTTAGCCCCGTCAGAAATGCAAGAATTATCCAGCCAACTAAACAAACTGCTAAGTAAAGGGTTCATCAGGCCGAGTTTCTCACCTTGGGGAGCACCGGTCTTGTTCGTAAAGAAGAAGGATGGGTCATATCGTATGTGCATTGATTATCGGGAGTTGAACAAGCTCACTATCAAGAACCGATATCCGTTACCCCGAATTGACGACATTTTTGACCAACTTCAAGGATCGAGTTATTTCTCTAAAATTGATCTAAGGTCGGGGTATCACCAACTGAGAGTTCAAGAAAAAGATGTTCCTAAGACGGCATTCAGAACTCGTTACGGCCATTACGAGTTTGTTGTGATGCCCTTCGGATTAACTAATGCGCCCGCTGTATTCATGGACTTAATGAACCGAGTATGCCGACCTTACTTAGATAAATTCGTGATAGTATTCATCGACGACATACTAATCTATTCACGAAGTAAGGAGGAACATAGTCAACATCTACGACAAGTTTTGGAGACGCTAAGGGCGGAGAAGTTGTATGCAAAGTTTTCAAAATGCGAATTTTAGATTCGGAAGGTGGACTTTCTAGGCCACGTAGTCAGCAAGGAAGGAATGCATGTGGATCCCTCCAAAATCAAAGCCATTGAAAACTGGGAAGCACCAAGAACACCGACAGAAATCCGCCAATTTTTGGGCCTTGCTGGCTATTATCGAAGATTCATACAGAACTTTTCTAAGATCGCAAAGCCACTTACTGCCCTAACACAGAAAGGTGTAACATTCAATTGGGAAGATGAACAAGACGCCGCCTTCCATACTCTAAAGAAAGCTTTATGCAGCGCTCCTATTCTGTCCCTTCCAGAAGGAACAGAAGACTTTGTGGTCTACTGCGATGCATCGAATCAGGGTCTGGGTTGCGTGCTCATGCAAAGAGGAAAAGTCATTGCCTACGCTTCGTGTAACGCCAAGATACTTTATTATATAATTATAATAAAAGGGTAAATTGGTCATTTTACCTTGTAAGGGTAAAATGGTCTTTTGGACAGAAAAGTATTTGTTTTGAAATAATATTTTGAGTTTTGGACTTAAAATGTTATAAAAAACTGATTTTTGGTCGTGTTACCGAAAAAGGGTATTTTGGTCATTTGACCAAGTCAACGACCAATTATGTAAAAATATTGTTGGTTGTGGCCAAAATGTAAGAAATGAAAGTTTTATAGTAATAAAACTTGATTTTGTGGTCAAAGTTCAAGAAATGGAACTTAGGGACCAAAATTGTAAGAATTTGTGGTATAAATAGAGAGTTTGACTCTCTCATTGACCAACCAAATGTGCAGCAACGGGAGAAGCAATTGCAGATGCGATTCTGCAGAAATTGGAAGACTTCTTGAAGGTTGAGGCTTGAATTTCGATTCCTAGCTTTGGAATGAAGAATTGGAAACTCTAAAGGTTAGAAATTCAAGTTATAGCTTGGTTTTTCTTGTTGAGTTTTGTAGCAACTCAAAACTGCAATTGTAGTGATGATTATGTGTTTAAGTTGATGTAATACTTCCCTTAAGTCATTAGAATGAGGACTTAACTAAAGAAAGTGGAAGTAGGTTGCTATTAGTGATGAATTTGAAGTTTGGGGTTGTTAGAACTAAGAACCCTAATTCTTCATTTTGATTGATTTGGTTGTTTTGGATGGTGGAAAACCTTGTCAAGGTATAAGGTTTTAGTCCTAGAACAAACCCCAATCGATTAAGGGCCTGATTAAGGACTTAATGAGCCAAAACTGCTTGCTACAGTGCATAAATCGCGACTGGCCAGGGGGTCTGCCCAGGCGCCAGGCGCAGTGCGCCCAGAAGCCAGGCGGGGTGCGCCCAGGCGCAGTGCGCCCTGACCCTGGCGCAGTGCGCCTCCAAGGCAGAGGCCAGGCAGGAACTTTGAAACGCTAACTTTTGCGTTGCTTGTCCGATTAAGCTCAAATTTGGACCATAGGCTCGTTATGGTCTGAAAAGTTTGGGAAAATTATTAGATTGAATTTCCGACCCCTCGGGGGCACTGTAGATCGATTCCGATGCCCCGGTGAATAGTAAAATTTATATAAAGTTAGTAAACGGAAAGTTTATTAACTAGGCATTATTTATAACGATATTGTATTGAACTCTAGTGTATTAGAGTCAATGTAGATGATTATTAACCTATTATCATTTGGTATATAAATGGATAAATAGGTATGGGACAAAATGGTTGTGGTGCACGCAAAGGCAAGAAACAACCGAAATTGAAACGCAGCTAGTATCCAGGTGAGTAATCTCACTGATATCATATGTGATATATGATGTTTGTATTGTTACAGGTTGAAACGGCTTCGAGGGACGAAAATGACAAGTGTAAAAATATATGTAAAAGACAATACCAGATAAGCCGTGAGTCATTGCGATGACAAGAACGGAGCTGTGAGTCAATACATATATATATATATATATACACTATGATATGACAATACCAGATAAGCCGTGAGTCTTTAATAGACAAGAACGGAGCTGTGAGTCAAACTTATAAAGACAATACCAGATAAGCCGTGAGTCATTGCGATGACAAGAACGGAGCTGTGAGTCCACTTAAATAAGGCAATACCGGATAAGCCGTGAGTCATTGCGATGACAAGAACGGAGCCGTGAGTCTAGGCAATAGCGGGTAAACCCGTGAGCCATAATTGATCGTGAAACAAGCTATTAACTGGTGCGGCCTTTTTGGCTATGATATCGGGTTATTGAACCCAGCTGGTGCGGCCTGCGGGCTATGATTTATATATTGATAATGTTTTGGTGCAGCTTAAATAGCTATGACACAGGGTGCGGCTGTAAGCCATGACATATGATGCAGTCCAGTGTGACTAAGAAATATGGGACAGAAATTGTTAGACATGATTATAGATGCGAATAACTAACGTGGCTTGTTGATTACAGGTCACTATGATTCAGCCTGTAGGGCTACAGAATAGGATGTGAAATCCTAGAGTGAATATGGTCAGCCAGTAAGGCTAGGAGTTTGGATTTGATATCCAAACAGTTATATGATTGTGTTTTGATACGTATTATCTGCAGACTTGATTATTCACTGAGCTTTGTAGCTCATACCGTTTGTTACTGTCCCTGCAGGTTAGCATGATACTGATAGGGGACAAGATAGAGACCGTGACTTTGAAGTGGGACTCGTAGATGCTGTCAGTAGCAGCCCGGCTTTAAAGGAGTTATGGTATTTTTTATACTCTCCTTGATACACGTGTACCCGTATTTATTAAAATATACCCCTTGTTATGGTTTTATGTATTGAAACCTGTGTTTTAAATGAAAAATTTTTCAGGGGTGTTTTTGTTTTAAAAGCCGGGTGTTACAAGTTGGTATCAGAGCCGTGGTTTAAGTGAACTAGGTGTCTATAGAGTAGATTCCTGGACTTAAACCTTGAGACAGTAGACACGATGTATTGTTAGGTGTATATAAATTTTTATTATACATATATAACCTAACTATTGCTGACTTCTAACGTATAAGAAGTATGAGCAGCGAGTATTATTGGGAGAAATTTAGGGCGCGAAGCTCTAGGAAATGAAACAACCCTTTGTCAAAGCTCCGTAATACGTGGAGGAAAAGGGGACAGAAAGCAGAAAAATACACATGACAAGCAGTAGTAGCTGATGTGGTCAGATAAATGAATCTGTTGCTTACCTTAGTAGATATTCAAGGTGAAAGAACAGTAGTTGAGACTACGTGAAAAGCAGTGGACTTCTCAGAAGAAGTTGTCACAACTTGGGTCCAACCTTATAGGGAAAGGACTAAAACAGAGCCACTATGTATAGTGATCAGTGCAGGAAAGGCACTAAGGAAAATTGTAGAGTTGAGACTCTACCGTGACATGCTGAAATTGCAGATGATAGGAGCAGATTGCTCGAGCTTGTTGTATGGGACGGAAGTGGTTCCAGTGTGGAACTATAGATCACTTCTTATTGAAATACTCACATGCTAAATGTGGAGTGACGGGTGATGAACCCAGGAAAGAAAGAAGGAATGAATGGTCGAAAAGGACCCATGGTACCATGAGCATCCCAGTAGATTGTGGAAGAAGCTCGTGAGGAGACTGATATAGTCGAAAATGTCATTGTTCTGAATATAACTCGTGTATGTTATATTTGATCCATGAAGTTATGCTTTGGATCGATGACTTGATGTCTTGTTTGAATTTTTCATCAATGATTTTGGATGAAATTTTGGAAGTAGCTATAGTAAATAGCAAATATGTTCTAGATATTGAACACCTGGAAGGTAGTCTGCCTAGGATTTACGGGACCCTTTTTCCCTATGAATCTGAAGCCAATGACTACCAGTGAATTTGAAGCAGTTGTGCTTATAAATTGGTTAGCAATTAATTATGCTAACATGAATTGTAGAAATATGAACATGATGGTTCAGAAAGCAGAAATGAGCGGATGAAAATCCATGGTAAATGACCGTTGTTGAGAATATCGGTTAGCTTCTTTGCTTAAACTCGGAAAAGAGTTAGTAAAGGAATGATGTTGTAGTTGGCATACGTGGTATGGGCCAAGCTTAATAAAGTGGTGAAAGTAGTGTACTACTTTAAATAATTTTCGGATGATTCTTTTGAAAAGAACTTCCAAGATTTCTGCCAGATTGGCAAGAAGAGCTTATGATTAAGCTGGTATTGGGAGCCGTTCATGTTATCTAGGCTCTGTGTTGATTGGCCTCTGTAGAGATGGCAGAGTGGTAAAACAATTAGAAGAAATTGTTTTTAAATTGGGATCTCATATGACTGTAGGTGTCATCAGATGGATCCCTATCTGTTTGAAAAGAAGAAAGATAAGTTAATGTGTATGTACATTGACTATTGAGAATATGATATTCTCGAAACCAGATTAAAAATGAGGTACAGTTGTACCAGATACTGGAGTTACTTCACTGAGTTAAGTGATATGTTAAATTCTCCAAGTATGAAAAATTTGACTAAAAGAAGTTTCAACTCCTTGGGCATGATAATACTGCCAAAGATGATGAAATAAATCCAGTGGGATAGATGATGTGGTAAAACTGGAACCGCCTGAGGAATCCGACTGACATTGTAGTTCCTTGGATTTGGCGGGTTACTATAGGAGAGTTGTAGAAAACTGCTCCTTGATTGCGGGTTAGCTGACTAAAGTTGACCAAGAAAAGTGTAAAGTCTGAGTGGTAGAAAGACCACAGATATATTGTAAAGGTTTGGAATGAACCTTGTGTGAACCTCTAACATTAGCAATGATGCTAAGTAGAGAAGATGGATTGGATCATTGAAAGGTATCCAACGTTGACTGTGAATGCATGAGATTGCGGTAGCAATTATGAACGTGGCATTTAAGCTTTGGAAACACTACTTGTATGGTGTAAAGCTTATTGCGATGAGATAGCAAAGATAGATGGGTTACTTAGAGATTTCGGGTATGAAATCTTGTACCATCTCAGAAAGGCGTATGTGATTACAGATGCCTTGGATTAGAAAGAGTAACCTTTGTAGGTTACATCCACATGTATGAACGTGGCAAATTGATTACCTGAGTTGATTCGGGTAGCACAGAAAGATGTGTGCAAGTCTGGAAACGTGAAAAGTGAATAAATGATTGAAAAGTAGCGGAAGTTAGTTGGAATATCACAGTGATTTAACACCCGTGACGGTTGTAAATGTGAATTCCAAAGTCAAACGAAACATAAAAATCATCTTGAAAAGATGCATTTTGTATCAGATATGCAGCATACCCGGGGCAATACCAAACTATATAGGTCGATAAAACCTATGTGTTGGTGGCCGGGGCTGAAGAAAGACATGTGAAAAATGTTTGACTTGTGTATAACTACAGTCAAATCATTAGAAGTATGTGGACTGTCAGTCCCAAAAATGAAATGGGACGAAAAATATCATAGACTTGGTAGTAAAGTCTTTGCAAGTACTGCATGGGTATGACACCATATGGGTGAATTGCAGGTTGATTGATGAAATCAGTGTAAATTTATACTGACTAAGAAGAAATTAAGAGTGGAAAAGTAGTGAAAAACTACAAAGATAAAGAAAATTGTCGACGTGAGTTATCGGCGCGAATTGTATCGAACAGAGATAACAGAATTATTCTTTGAATTTGACATAAATTTCAAGAATAATTAGTTCAAAAGTACTAGTAAGTACTGTGTGCGAATCCCAGATGGATTGACGAGATGAGATAATGATGCAGACCTTAGGAGATATGCCTGAAATTTGCATAACAGATCCTAGCGGAAAACTAGACGACCGTTTATCCTTGGTAGAAGTTGTAGATTAGTATAGGTATTATACTAGTATTTTATTGAACCGTAGGAAGTATCATTTAGACTACCGTGATGCACGTCGATTTGCTAGACAGAAGTTGGGGAGAAGCCGTTGACTAAACCAGAGATTGTATCTCAAACAGAAGAAAAGATTAGGCAAATTCGAGAAAGCTTGGAAATAGACCAAGATCGACAAGAGTAGTATGCGGATTGTCAAGTAAAACCATTGAAACCCCAAGTAAGGGATGATAGTGGAACTCAAAGTGACCCTCCAGAAGGACTAGAAATTGATGTGGTAAAAAAAAAAAAAAAAAAAAAGAAAAAAAGAAAGTTGAGTCCTTGTTATTGGACCTTTCCGTATATCCCAAACGCAAGAATTGCGGTGTATAGATTGAATATCCTTGATGAACTTCAAAATGATTGTAAAGTTTTCTATGGGTCTCATGGTTTTGAGAACATAGAGTGATAAATGTTAGCGAATCCCTCATGTGGAAATGAGGAAGATAAGTGATTATAGTGCCCGGGACAACCGGATGAGTGATATGCGCGTGGTGATATAACCACGAGATACGAAGTTGGTATGGTTAAAGAGCTGTAGCAAAACCATGAAGGTTTCCATATGATATGAGAAACCGGAATTGTAACGAGAAAGAAATACCCTCGCGTGATAATATGATTTCGGGGACGAAATCTTTTGAAGGAGGGGAGAATTTGTAACGCCAAGATACTTTATTATATAATTATAATAAAAGGGTAAATTGGTCATTTTACCTTGTAAGGGTAAAATGGTCTTTTGGACAGAAAAGTATTTGTTTTGAAATAATATTTTGAGTTTTGGACTTAAAATGTTATAAAAAACTGATTTTTGGTCGTGTTACCGAAAAAGGGTATTTTGGTCATTTGACCAAGTCAACGACCAATTATGTAAAAATATTGTTGGTTGTGGCCAAAATGTAAGAAATGAAAGTTTTATAGTAATAAAACTTGATTTTGTGGTCAAAGTTCAAGAAATGGAACTTAGGGACCAAAATTGTAAGAATTTGTGGTATAAATAGAGAGTTTGACTCTCTCATTGACCAACCAAATGTGCAGCAACGGGAGAAGCAATTGCAGATGCGATTCTGCAGAAATTGGAAGACTTCTTGAAGGTTGAGGCTTGAATTTCGATTCCTAGCTTTGGAATGAAGAATTGGAAACTCTAAAGGTTAGAAATTCAAGTTATAGCTTGGTTTTTCTTGTTGAGTTTTGTAGCAACTCAAAACTGCAATTGTAGTGATGATTATGTGTTTAAGTTGATGTAATACTTCCCTTAAGTCATTAGAATGAGGACTTAACTAAAGAAAGTGGAAGTAGGTTGCTATTAGTGATGAATTTGAAGTTTGGGGTTGTTAGAACTAAGAACCCTAATTCTTCATTTTGATTGATTTGGTTGTTTTGGATGGTGGAAAACCATGTCAAGGTATAAGGTTTTAGTCCTAGAACAAACCTCAATCGATTAAGGGCCTGATTAAGGACTTAATGAGCCAAAACTGCTTGCTACAGTGCATAAATCGCGACTGGCCAGGGGGTCTGCCCAGGCGCCAGGCGCAGTGCGCCCAGAAGCCAGGCGGGGTGCGCCCAGGCGCAGTGCGCCCTGACCCTGGCGCAGTGCGCCTCCAAGGCAGAGGCCAGGCAGGAACTTTGAAACGCTAACTTTTGCGTTGCTTGTCCGATTAAGCTCAAATTTGGACCATAGGCTCGTTATGGTCTGAAAAGTTTGGGAAAATTATTAGATTGAATTTCCGACCCCTCGGGGGCACTGTAGATCGATTCCGATGCCCCGGTGAATAGTAAAATTTATATAAAGTTAGTAAACGGAAAGTTTATTAACTAGGCATTATTTATAACGATATTGTATTGAACTCTAGTGTATTAGAGTCAATGTAGATGATTATTAACCTATTATCATTTGGTATATAAATGGATAAATAGGTATGGGACAAAATGGTTGTGGTGCACGCAAAGGCAAGAAACAACCGAAATTGAAACGCAGCTAGTATCCAGGTGAGTAATCTCACTGATATCATATGTGATATATGATGTTTGTATTGTTACAGGTTGAAACGGCTTCGAGGGACGAAAATGACAAGTGTAAAAATATATGTAAAAGACAATACCAGATAAGCCGTGAGTCATTGCGATGACAAGAACGGAGCTGTGAGTCAATACATATATATATATATACACTATGATATGACAATACCAGATAAGCCGTGAGTCTTTAATAGACAAGAACGGAGCTGTGAGTCAAACTTATAAAGACAATACCAGATAAGCCGTGAGTCATTGCGATGACAAGAACGGAGCTGTGAGTCCACTTAAATAAGGCAATACCGGATAAGCCGTGAGTCATTGCGATGACAAGAACGGAGCCGTGAGTCTAGGCAATAGCGGGTAAACCCGTGAGCCATAATTGATCGTGAAACAAGCTATTAACTGGTGCGGCCTTTTTGGCTATGATATCGGGTTATTGAACCCAGCTGGTGCGGCCTGCGGGCTATGATTTATATATTGATAATGTTTTGGTGCAGCTTAAATAGCTATGACACAGGGTGCGGCTGTAAGCCATGACATATGATGCAGTCCAGTGTGACTAAGAAATATGGGACAGAAATTGTTAGACATGATTATAGATGCGAATAACTAACGTGGCTTGTTGATTACAGGTCACTATGATTCAGCCTGTAGGGCTACAGAATAGGATGTGAAATCCTAGAGTGAATATGGTCAGCCAGTAAGGCTAGGAGTTTGGATTTGATATCCAAACAGTTATATGATTGTGTTTTGATACGTATTATCTGCAGACTTGATTATTCACTGAGCTTTGTAGCTCATACCGTTTGTTACTGTCCCTGCAGGTTAGCATGATACTGATAGGGGACAAGATAGAGTCCGTGACTTTGAAGTGGGACTCGTAGATGCTGTCAGTAGCAGCCCGGCTTTAAAGGAGTTATGGTATTTTTTATACTCTCCTTGATACACTTGTACCCGTATTTATTAAAATATACCCCTTGTTATGGTTTTATGTATTGAAACCTGTGTTTTAAATGAAAAATTTTTCAGGGGTGTTTTTGTTTTAAAAGCCGGGTGTTACACTTCGAGACAACTTAAAACCCACGAGGTCAACTACACCACGCATGACCTCGAGTTGGGGGCAGTAGTATTTGCATTAAAGATCTGGAGACACTACCTTTACGGCACAAAATGTACGATCTTCACTGACCATAAGAGTCTTCAGCATATTCTCAACCAAAAAAAGCTCAACATGAGACAGCGACGGTGGGTAGAACTGCTAAGTGATTACAAATGTGAAATTCGTTATCACCCAGGAAAGGCCAACGTAGTGGAAGATGCCCTTAGTCGAAAAGAGTACTCGGGTCGTCGAGTAAAGTCAATGACAATAACAATCCATTCCCATTTATCCACTCAGATCAAGGAGGCGCAGCTGGAAGCCTTAAAACCTGAGAACATCGCAAGTGAAGCCATGCGAGGTATGGATAAAAACCTGGAAGTCAAGGATGACGGAGCACGTTATATCATGAATCGAATCTGGACACCAAGATTCGGCGGATATAGAGACGTTATCATGAACGAGGCTCACAAAACCAGGTACTCCGTTCATCCTGGGTCTGATAAGATGTATCTGGATCTCAAGAAATTATATTGGTGGCCAAATATGAAAGCAGAAATTGCTACTTATGTGAGCAAGTGTTTGACTTGCGCCAAGGTCAAGGTGGAATATCAAAAGCCCTCGGGTTTATTACAACAACCAAAGATACCCGAGTGGAAGTGGGAGCGGATAACTATGGACTTCATAACCAAGTTACCCAAGACAACTGGCGGGATAGACACCATATGGGTAATCGTTGATAGGTTAACTAAGTCCGCTCACTTCCTGCCAATCAAGGAAACCGACAATATGACGAAACTTACAAGGACATACATCAAAGAAATAGTACGATTGCATGGCGCGCCAGTTTCTATTATCTCAGACAGGGATAGTCGCTTTACGTCACGATTTTGGCAATCATTGCAAGAAGCCTTGGGAACCAGACTCGACATGAGTACAGCGTACCATCCACAGACGGACGGGCAAAGTGAAAGAACTATTCAGACGTTGGAAGACATGTTGAGGGCTTGTGTGATAGACTTTGGTAGGGCGTGGGACACCCACTTACCACTTGTTGAATTTTCATACAACAATAGTTATCCCAAGAGCATTAAAGCTGCTCCATTTGAAGCCCTCTATGGGCGCAAGTGCAGATCCCCTTTATGCTGGGCTGAGGTGGGTGATACTCAGTTAGCTAGAGGACAAGTGCCTAGCAGCACTCTCACCGGTCCTGAGATCATATGGGAAACGACAGAGAAAATCGTTCAGATTCGTGAACAGCTAAAAGCATCTCGAGACCGACAAAAGAGCTATGTAGATAAACGACGCAAGCCCTTGGAATTTCAGGTTGGCGACCGCGTATTGTTGAAGGTCTCACCATGGAAGGGAATGATACGTTTTGGAAAACGTGGGAAACTAAATCCAAGGTACATTGGGCCCTTTGAGATCCTTGCCAGGATTGGCCCGGTAGCCTACAAACTTCGGTTACCACAGGAACTCAGCAACGTGCACCCCACTTTCCACGTGTCCAACCTAAAGAAGTGTCTGTCTGATGAGACTCTTGTCATTCCACTTAACGAGATTGAGGTGGACAAGAACCTCCATTTCATTGAAGAACCCTTGGAAATCATGGACAGAGAAATCAAAAGAACGAAACAAAGCCGCATACCGATAGTGAAGGTCCGCTGGAGCGCCAAGCGTGGACCTGAATTTACCTGAGAACGTGAAGACCAGATGAAACAAAAATACCCACATCTATTCCCAAACCCTTGAGAATCTACTCAAAGTGCTAAATTTCGGGACGAAATTCCTTCTAACGGGTAGATGATGTGGCAACTGTCAAATTAGGTCAACGAAAGTCAACGCAAGTCAACCGAAGCGTATGTAGGTCAGTATGTTGAAATGTAAATTTCATAACCTCTACGATATAATATTAAATATTATAGTACTCCTTGCGCTAATTCAAATTAATTATACTAACAAACGCAATTAAGTTAGATTTTTTTTGGTATAAATGAAAAAAAAAATCGTCGTGAATAGTGTCTGACATGAACAGTAATTCGACGTGAATAGTGTTCAGTAAAAAAAAACTAAATTTCAAAATCTTCTTCAAAATGGGTGGGAAGACTTTGAAATTTGTATTTTTCATTTTTTTTATAATTTTATTAAAGTGGGCCCCACTTAATTATTTATTCATATTTATATATTTTACCCTCAAAGAATTCGTATTTTCATTTCGAACACTACGTATTCAATACGTATTGTTAAGTTTATCAAAAATATTATGATTTTTTTATAAAACGAAAAATTTACCGTCAAAACCGTATCGTCGATACGAACAACCTGACGTCAAAATTTAATATTATTGATATTAGTTTTATATTTAATATTTTCTTTGTCTTTAAAATAAAATTGTATTTACATTTAAACCCTATATTTTCATTAAACATACAATTAATACCCTTACGTTAATTCGTTAAAGCTTTTTAGTTAAAAAGTTGATACTATTAAACTACGATTTTTGTAGATTATAGTTTTATAAACAAAAATCATTCTTTTTATATAAAAACTATTAATCTATTTAAAGAGTATTTTAAGGGTATGTTTTGTCATAAACAATTTTTAAAAGCTATAAAAGTCAAATACCTGTATCTTGAAGGCGGCTATACGAAAATAAATCTACTATAAATAGGACTCAAATTCTCATAATCAAACCACACCAATACAAGCTATATACACATATCGAGAGAGTTGTAGAGATATAGCTTGAAAATATAGTAGAAAGATAGAAAAAGAGGGTTCGAGATAGAAGCAGTAAGAGTCGGGCGATCTAACAACAATTGGTGATAAGATCATCATCGACATTAAGGTGAGTTCATACCCCTTCTTTTTATCTTTATTCAAGTTTTTAAGGGGGATAATACAAGTTATACTATAAAAATAGTTATTTATACTCATTTATAACAATAGTAAACGAAATGCGAATTTTGTAAACATCATTAAGAAATTCAATTATAATTCCAAAAATAATATCGAATGATCTACTTACGAGGGCGGTGTCTAGGCCGATCATTTGGGCTAGGTTGTTGGATTTTCGAAAGGCTTATACGCTGAAAGGATCCTGCCTCCCCATTTGATCTTCTACCTGGTCGTTCTTTATTTGATAGTCATGAAATATTATATTGGAATTAATAAAGAGTATAACAAATTTATTACACCACTATCGTGGAGAATATATCTTAAAAGAAGTTCTTTATAACCATCTAAATAAGTTATTTCACATATATTTGTAAATATATGCTTTTCACGACAGAATACTAAAAATAAACTATTATAGAAATAGTTTGTGGATACAAAGGTTACTATAACGTTTAGAACAAGACAAATAAAATATCTGCCAATTCAAAAATATATTTGTGGGTTAGGATATACTTTAGGTGTTGTAATATTTGCCAATTCAAAAAAAATATCTGTTAAAAAATAAAATAAATAAATAAAATGGGCTTTAGTTAAAAAACAAACATGGGCTTTACATAGAAGCAACTTCGTCTCTCTTTCAAAACACATATATACACAATCAAATTAAGGTTTATTTGTTCTTTTCACAAAGCTGAAACAAAAACGGGGATGTAGAAATCCTCGGGGATTATGCAGATAACACATAAAAAGATACGAAAGATTATTAGTTTGATTATGCAGATAAATTTTAGGTTTTTTATAATAGAAAACCAATGTTTAAAAGTGGGTTAGAGTTTGTAAATTAGTTTTCCAATGCTAACTTATTCAGTATTAATTGACCTCAAAAATAAAGAGCTACGAAACTTAAAAAGAACCAATAAAAAATCAGTCAAAACAGACTGAAGTGTAATTATTAAATAGAATGAAATGTATAAATAAAAACTCATTCTAAAAAGATATCCATCATATGATGATTGCAAGTGCTTAGGTACAACATAGGTTGCTGCCAAAGAGACACATGCTTCACTTTTATTGTGTTATATAAATTCTTCAATAACGAAAAAGATATATATGTAAATTTATTGAATGGATTCAAGCAAATGTATGCGAGAAACAGTAGCATACAAGAATTCATTATCAGCTATCAAGGACATGGAAATGAAAAGATGCTTGTTTGATGAAGTTTGATCATTGTTTGCAAAGGTTTTGGACGGCATTACAACAAGTGATTTGTTGTATAGTCTCTACTCCCAATTTCTTTAAATAAACGCCGTCATGAACTTTTGGAAAGAGAGATATCGCTTCTCCCTTTAATCCTTTATCTTGTATAGCTTAATATGCATTGGAACCGTAACAGGTGAATGTTGGTCACGGGTGATTTAGTTGTGTAATATCGAACAAAAAAAATGGCAATAAATTGCAAAAGAGTGAGTTATGATAAAAAGGTTCTCCCTTTAATCCTTTATCGCTTCTCCCTTTAATCCTTTATCTTGTATAGCTTAATATGCATTGGAACCGTAACAGGTGAATGTTGGTCACGGGTGATTTAGTTGTGTAATATCGAACAAAAAAAATGGCAATAAATTGCAAAAGAGTGAGTTATGATAAAAAGGTTCCATTGCCGGGAATCGAACCCGGGTCTCCTGGGTGAAAGCCAGATATCCTAACCGCTGGACGACAATGGATTCTTGTTTTAAGATTTCGCTAATCTTCATTAAAAACCATATTTTACATGATACCTTCTGACGACATCTTTCAGATTGAATTACTCTTGGCAAAACAAAATCATTACCTTTGAAAACAAAACATCGACCTGGACTGATTGTTGATGCAACGACTTAGAACTTTCAGTTTCTATTTATTCTGATTTATAAATGTTCAATAAGATAATTTATTTAATCTATTAGTACTTATAAAGCAAACTTGTTTAATTTTTAAGAGGTACAACATTTTATGTACCCAATACAATTATAAAGCATATATATACAACTTTTCATGCACACTTTACAAACATTTAATGCTACCTATGTTCTTAATTATTAAGACGTCCAAACTATTATGCATACAATACAATCAGTAAAGCATAGCTTTTATTCTATTCCTAATTTTTCTCCACCTTTCAGACTTTCAGTTATGCTTTGACTAAACTTTGAGAGAAATCAATTTTGAAAACCCCCAAAGTTCGGCCACATCTTTCTCTTCAAACGTTTGCAACATAAATTTCAAACTTCAAAATTTTGAATATCAAATTCCCGTGGTTCTCTCCTCGATTTTGGGTGTAAATCCAATAAATTATCTCCATCTTTCTATGAGTGCTTCAAATGGTGCTGGTCAGGAGCAAATAGGCGTCTCCTCAATTAGTTGTTTATTCTAAAAAAAAATAAGCCATCACCACTTTGTTTTGACGATAGAACACCCATGTCGAGCCATCGGAGAGCCACATCTTCCGTCATATCATCACCGCACATGACTCACTCCGCTCGCCCCACCTCTGAAAACTATAGAACCATCGCCACTCGATGTCGCAGTCACTAACCTGTCACCTCTGTCGAACCACTCATCACCATCATCTAAAACCACCACACATATCTCACACCGGCACCGCACCTCTGAAACCCCTAGAACCACCACTGCTCACTACCAATGTCACTAACCAATAACCATCTCAGAATCGGTCATCATCACTATTGCGCTACTCACCACAGTGATATTAACGGTATTTCCAATTACCCTCTTTATCTTTCTTCAAAAAACTTAATTATCAAAATGTTTCTTTTGGTCAATATTGGTTGACCATGGAACCCAATGGCTGTCGTTTTGTTTTGTGTTGTGTGTAGGAGCTCGATCTGGGATTTGAGTTCATCTTGAGAATTGATGGTATGTTTATTTCGTTGGATCTACTAAAACACATTCCACCGTTTAGTTTTGAAATATCGATGGCTAAAGCTATCATTTTTGGGTTTTATCGTTTGTGTTTTTATTCTACGGTACGAATTTTAGCTTTCTTTTTTTTTCTATCGACAAACGAAACGAAGGTTTGAGTCTTATGTGGTGATTTTTTAAGTATAATTTTTTTGTTATATTATTTTTTTGTCGTTGCTTTATATGTGCTGAAACTACAAAAATTGTTGTTAATTTATATATTATGATTTTGCATGAAGACTTTTGGTGTGTCCTTTGTAAGGTTTTTGTATATGTTGTGAGGTTTGAATATTGTGTGAGACTCAACGTAATCATTGTCATACCTTTTTTGTTAATCGATTTTACAAGATCAGGACCAAATAATGATCAAGCAAAGCAATACATATTTCGATCAGAATCACGGTCCTATGTTGGTTTTGTAGCTGATTTGCAGATGCCAGGAAGCAGCAATGGTGTGGAAAGAAGTGGTTAGTAAACACCTCTTGGTCAGTATTCATTGTTGTAGATCCACAATACAAGTGTCCCTTATCTTGACACAACTCCTTATCTCCTATTTGTATGTGTATGTGATTCTGTCTGTTTGCCTGTTTATTTCTGTGTATGTCTGTGTGTCTGTGTTGTCTATGTATGTGTTGAAGTGGGTTTATGTTAGGAAATGATACATTCTGTTATTGTAACCATAGTCACATAAAACAGATGAATTTTGTGGTAAACAGATGAATTTATCGACCATAGTATGACAAAACAGGGGGATCTTGGAATCTGATAATTTTTTCGGCATAATCTCTTAAAAGTTTTTGTATCAATTGTCAAAACATTATTTGTGGTTCTTAATGTTTTCAATGTCAAAAGAGGTTTTTTGTAGAAGATGTTGAATTGTTTAAAACATTATTGTTTGTGGATGTTGGTCTGAAATCAAAAGACCCTTTTGTTGTTTTAACACCAAAATATGCATCTGCATTTCTCTTTCTTTGCGGAATCGCCAATAGCCTTTCTCATTGCAGAGACCATACGCAACACCTCCTGATGCTAAAAGGTTGAAGTGAACAAAGGAAGGTTAGGTAGTATCTATTTTCATTTACTGATAATATGTGAGGACAAGTGAAGATGTTATTTATATCTAATGGTCCGTGAGTACTTTTTGATCTTATATAGGTAAATGGTAATAGATTTTGATTACATTAGATTAGTTTCTTTTATATGGTAGAAATTAATAAATGATGAGAGATGTTAGTAATTATTTGTATTTATTGTATCATAAACAATTTTTTAATTAATTGTACTCGAAAACCAAATAACTCATATCCAAATAAAGTAGCAATGGAACGAAAACTAATCGTCGAACCTTCCCACCCCCCCTCCCTATATTAGTGTCTGACAAAAAGAAAATAATTTTCGAAAGGAAACTATTCAATAAAAGAATACTATTATATGCTCATCCAAGGAAAATAATCATTGAAATAAACTACGCATAAAAAGAAACTATTCACCGTCATCGCAGTTGCCACTCGCTATATTATGCAAATACCTCCCCCCCCCCCCCCCCAAATTAACATCCGCCGCATTGCGCGGGTACACCACTAGTATTTGAAATATAAGAAGGTTTATTTTTTTAAGTACTTGCCGTTCTCGAAAGAAATAAAAACCATAGTACTCGATATTCAACTTATTTGATGATATCATATTGTTATGGATTTCGTCGTGATTTGCATTCCAAACAAGGATTGTGTTGCTAATATTTTTTATCTTCTACAATTCACTATGAGTTATAATTATAAATAATTTGTTTAACAATATTAGCCCAGTTAGTTATGTATATAAAACAAAGAGTAAACTAAACATTGTGCATGTTTTTTAGTCCGATATGCACATCTACTTTTCATTTGGAGATTTTCACCAGAGTCTTTATTATAGTAGTATCTTGAGATTTTAATCCCTAACAAACATAAGTTGATTATTTTACACTTATTTGATTGTTTACCACTTCTTAATTTATTATATTAAATGTTAATAAGATAATTGAGTCCCGCCTACCTAACGATCTAAGCCCAAACAACCGTTTGTGGCATATTTTATGTAAAGATGTTGTAGTGTCACATTTTATTCTAATTAAGTAGATTAAAATCGGAATTAACTTTTAAGAAGTGGAAGATTATGCGGGCATACTAGGTTGGTTGGCTTTAAAATTACATTTTAATTATCTTGGCTTGCCTATTGGACATAATATATGTTGCGTGGAATGGTGGAATGTGGTAACAAATTCACTAACAAGTTGTCAAAGTAAAAGCTAAAACATTGTAGAATGGAGAAGACCAACTCCTTTAAAGTTTGTGTTGGGAAGTTTGGAAATTTATTATAGAGTAAATTACACTTTTGGTCCCTGTGGTTTGACAAAACTAATAGATAGGTCCTAAGTATCCAAATCCCACGTTTAAGGTCACTAACGTTTCCGAAAACTAACAAAAAGTCCCTGGGGCATATAAAAAGACTAAAATACCCTTTTGAATTCTTTTTCTTTTTCTTTGAATTACTTAATTATTTTATTAAAAAAAATACGCCACCCCCACCCCATAACCCCCCCTCTCTCTCTCACACACAATCTTCTTCCCCGTCTCACCACTGTTAAAAAACGCGAAGGATCCAAAGAAATCGTTTCTATCATTAAATCAAAATGGGAAAAGGGTTCTTGTTGCCGAAAAACACGCAGATGATTTGGGTTATTAGTATGGCGATTGGTCGGTTTTCATGGCAAGGAAGCGGTGGAAGAATTACAGTCTAGAAAATGATTCTCGGAATCGGAAAATCCACGTCATGAATCAAAATATCCGGCTGGACCACATTATTTTCCATAAGATCCAGAATGTGTGTGTACATATCCAATTAAACTCACAGACGATACCGTGAAGGCGTTAATCGGTAACGCAATTCAGTTGAAACTCTTTACTTTGGTAACGCAATTCAGAGCATTCCGACATACGCTTCCGCACCATTAATTTCAAATCAAAGCTATAAATCGCTGATCAAGTCGCAAGCACCGCTTCATCTGTTACGATTCAAACCCAGATCAAAATTTTGAGTTAGTGTGAATTACAGTGCTTCGTTTTATTGATCATCTGTTTGATCGAGTGGGAAATAGGTGTCTTCGCTTCATCCTGGTTACGATTCAAACCTTGTTCATTACTGGCGTTATCGTGAGGAAGAATCTTAACAGACCATTATCTTGAACATATTTATACACACACATACCAACAGGTGCAACCGTTTCACAACCATTGCACCCTTTCAATCTAACCAACGCATCCCTTCAATGTCACGATAGATAACTTCCATAACAACTACTAATGTAACCAGAAAATAACTGTCAAAAAGCGTAATTGCCATGCTGTCAAAGTCTAGCTTATATCTTCAACAGATTCCGTTAAAAATGGCGGATTGTTTTGTTGTTCGAAAGTTGAAAATAAAACTCAAGTTCTGTAAAAGAGACTGCTGTTTTGGCTTCTCCTAAGCATGTTTTACTTGACAAAAAGTCTCAAGTTTCTGCTAATTCAAATCTTCAAGCTTCTTCTCCCGCTTCAAAGCAACAAGTAATAGGATGGCCTCCAATACGATCCTTTCGTAAGAATACCATGGCTGTTAATCAAACAAAGAACAAACAAGATACTGATCCAAAAATCAAATCGGGTTGCCTTTATGTGAAGGTTAGCATGGATGGAGCTCCATATTTGAGAAAAGTTGATCTCGAGGTCTACTCTAGCTAAGCTCCAGTGACGCAGACGGTGGCCGGAGAATCCTCTTTCATGTTGCTTTTGAATAATTTGTGATGATTGGATAAAGATTGGTGGTGGGTTTAGGTGTGGTACTTCGGGAAAGAGAAAGGGTAACGAAAAAAATGGGTGGGGATTGGATGAGAGAGAGAGATGTGGGGGTGGGGGTGGGTGGGGTATTTTCTTTTCTTTTTTAAATAAAATAACTAAGTAATTCAAAGAAAACAGAAAAAGAAATAAAAATGGTATTTTAGTCTTTTTACTTGCCCTAGGACCTTTTTGTTAGTTTTCGGAAACGTTAGTGACCTTAAACGTGAGATTTGGATACTTAGGACCTATCTGTTAGTTTTGTCAAACCACAAGGTACCAAAAGTGTAATTTACTCTTTATTATATGTCGGGTTTTAAAGCTTTGGACATGGTTCTAAAATATTATGGTGTTTTTGAGAAGTCATTTCTTTTGGGGTGGCGACTTTGGGAGAGAAAAAAGTTGATTGTGATAGTTGAAAGAAAATTATGTCTAGCAAAGAAAACGATGGTGTTGGAGTGGGCAGTCTTTTTTCCTTACAATTTATGGCTTTTTTAAACAAAAGTGGCATTTTTTGATAGACAATTGTTTTGGTTTCGGTCATAAAGGCTCTTCATGATGATTGTGGTAACTTTGGTCAAGGTTCAACTGTTAATTATCCAAATGGAGTTTGGTCTAATATTGTTAAAGTTGTAGGATGTCTTTCTAAACCAGGATTGAACTTGGATTCTTTTAGTAAGTCAAAATTGGGAAACGGTTATTGTATTTTATTTTGGGAAAATATTTGGTTGCGATTGTTGTATCTAAATACTCATATATGATATATATGATTTTAAATGGTTACACCAACAACAAATTAGACATTTAAAAATCATTTCTCTTAATGAATTGGATTCATAATAAAATTATATAATACTTGTGTTTATCATTTTATGTGTAAAATGAGGTATAGAATTAATTCATATGGGATAAATTACTAAATATATTTATTTAGTGTAATATTTATATATATTATGTAATGGTTAAACGATTTAAAAATATTGCATGAATTCCTTTTATATTCAAATGTTGAAATACACATGTGTGTTTATGTTAGGGGTGTTTATTGGACGAAATCCAATGGTTTTTATAGAACTGATCCAATCCAATTCGTTTTATAAATCGATCCATTCCAATCCAATCCAATTCGATATTGGATTGGACTGGTTTTATCTGTAGGATATAAAAATTTATTAGAGATATAAACATTTTTATTACATTTTCCAATAAATAAGTTTATAGATTATATATGTTGATAACATTAAAGTTTGAAATGAAAATAATAAATAATAAAAGTATATTATATAAGTTAAATGGTTAGAAAGGGAAAGTTAAAAGGATGTATTTGAAACATTCAAAATCAAAGTTTGTGTTCGTAGACTCAATTTATTAAACATCCCTATTGTTACAAAATAATTTAGAAATATTCCATTTTAAAAAAACTTTTTGTAAACAACCCTAATTTTGCAAAAAACTCTCAAGTATACAAATTATAAAATATACTTTTTATTTAAATATATTAAATTATTAATTATTAATTAATAATAGGTTGGATATTCATTGATTCGGTCTGGTTAGATATCCAATGGATTTGCATTATCATCCAAAAACCGATCCAATCCAATTGGATTCTGAAATTTGAAACCAATTCAATCCAAATAATGTTGGATATCCAATATAATTGGTCGGTTTTATTGGATTGAATTTTTTTGCACACCCTTAGTGTGTGTGTGTGTATGTGTGTGTGTGTGTGTGTGTGTATATATATATATATATATATATATATATATATATATATATAATATAAGGATTAAGAACTTAGTTAACAAAAGAATAAGTTTATATTTTATAAGCCAAAACTTTATAAAATATAAAATGGAAGAGTTAAAGAGAGAGATAATCTCTCTCTCTCATACTTCACGACATCACCAACTTCGGAAGGTGGTCCAATGGAAATTGTTTCCATGTTAGGTCAATGCATGTACTCTTGAGTAATGAGACTTATTCTTATATAAAGAGTGAAGTTGCATGTGAAGTTGGTTGGTGAATCCATTTTGAGAAAACTTCTTTCTTCTTCTCCTTGCTGGTTGAGTGTTCTACTCTCCACATCATCATCTTCTTAACAACTAGTTGCTAGTGAATTAGTTGTTACACTTGTCTCTCTTGAGTACCAAATCAAGTTTGGTGTTAAGCTTAATAGAAAGTGAGATACAAGTATAAGAACTAGCATTCCAAGGTGTTGCAACTTGTGGTGGATACAGTTGGAGAATAGTATAGTTTTGTTCATGTTGTCTCTACAACAACATCTAATCTTTGAGATTGAACCAAAGGACATCAAAAGTTGTATTTCCTCTCTAACTTTATGTTGTTATGATTATTTTGAACATGCATATAATCAAAGATCTTTTGGTGGGAATAAAACTTGTTTGTGTTTATGTTCAACTTAAATCTTCTGTTGTCGATTTTTGTAATCTTATGCGTTTTGAACATTATACACTGAACATAAAATCCAACAGTGAAAAGTCCTATTACAAAACATATTTCGTTGAGTGTATTTACTTGAATTGCACAAAAACTGTTTAGTCGGGGATTGGATGCACTTAGAGTCATGACCTTCCTTTTTACGCATACTCGCAACAAGAGGGGCCGAATAAGAGTAGTGTTCCAAATTATAGGTATTCATCCAATCCTTTGTCTTTTCTAATCAAAGTAATAGATGGGTTTAGAGTTTAGATCCATCGGGAATTTATTCGATGTTTTCGGATCATTTTTTTAGATATTGTCACTTCATTTACTGATAATATTGCTACAATATGGAACGATTTTGTCTTAATCAAATTAAACGTGTTAGCATAGATATTTCATCTGATCCTTGTGCCACATAGAGTAAAATTGGTTGACAAAGGGATTGATGTTGATTCGCTTCTATACCCCATATGTGGTTCCTCCAATGAAACGTTGGATTACTTGTGTATTCGAACGTTGTCTAATTACTAAGGCTATTTGGTTGAAAATTGGTATATGGTGGGGGATATATATTTCATCTTATGTTTTGATTATTAAGAGACGTATTGTTTTGGAAAATAACAAAAACATTAGCAAGGTGTAAAGAAAGTGCTCTAATTCGATGGTCGTTACTACTTTTTGGGCTATTTTGGAACTTTCGGAATAATACGGTGTTTGGAAAGGTCAATCCAAAGACTACATACATTTTTTATAGAATTGTTTCTCATATTGAATTGGGTTTGTTGGTTTCACAATCCAAATATTACCATATCTTCTTTGTAATATGCAATTTGTAATTTTCTACTTTTCTAGCGCCTTGCTAGTTTTAATAAAATTCTATCGTTCAAAACTAACAATGATATAGTCCTTTTTAATAATATTTGTCATTATACAACTATGTAATGGTATTTTGTACAATATGCAAACATTTGCATAGTTCAATAAATAACTGATTGCCAATCATCAATCTTTTAGTGGAATCATATCAACTTGACTTTTATCACAATTCAAAATGAATTATCTAATATCTTAAGACTAAGACGTCTAACCCATATATGTGAATGATACAATTCTATCCTATTTATGAAATTTTTTGTCATTGGAATCTCAACATTAGAGAACGGATAAGGATGATGACTCCTCATTTCATTCATTGTCTCTAAATTATGATTTAGTCACACAATACGCTACCTCTCCACATGAATTGACCCGTTATTCTTCTTTCCTACCTTATTAGTCTTACGTCCAACAACTGCTTTTGATCCTATAACAGTTACCTTTTTCTGTCAATATCTAAGACTATCAGTAACATTCCTTTGTTACTATAAACCCCATCCAAATCTCCCCTGTATAGCTTGATTGAGTCATTTTCTCTCTACAATATATCCCATCTTAGTTACCCCAATCAAACCATTACCAATGCTATGTTGAACCGTTTGGATTTGTCTACAGTATGCTAGTAGAATACTTCATCCCATCAACATCAAGACTAATATCCTCTTCAGGCACAGTATGTAATATGTTGAATTCTATGTTGAAACATTTAAACTGAAACAATAAGCACAATGCTTAGTGAATTCCCCAAGACACCACATGTTCCAACATGTAATACTACATCGATCTCCGGGCTCTCCCTGAATAATCGGGGATCACGGGTTGTCCTCGTTCGCCTAACTAGGGACTCACAGGCTGTCCCTGGTCCATCCATCAATAGTACACCTGAGGACTCACGGCATGTCCCTGATCCGGCCGGCTCTCGGGATACCCCCGATCTGGCAACATACAATAGTAATAATACAAACAATCCTTATTGCTAGCATATAGCACGTAAGTCTACATCGGTCACACATATCACCTTCTGTAGCATGAAACTATGCATATAGTAGGGTCACGAGACTCACCTGAATCTTCAACCACTCATACATATAAAGGATCTTCAGTAATCGATCCGCACGAATCTCCTAAACCACAAATAGGCACAAATCAGTGACTTAACCTAACTGAGGTCAACCCCATGGTCAACCCTCCGAATTCCCCAAGGTTTGAGCCAAAAGTCAAACTGGTCAAAAGGCAATACTTAGCGCCGCTATGGAGCACCCATAGTGCCGCTAAGGTGAGCTTCCCAGAAACAGATTCCGCCAAAGATAGTGACACTATCTTTGGACCTTAGCGTCGCTAACTACGAATATTGCAACTTCCTTGTTAAGCACTTCATTCGTCAAGACAGAGGCTATAACTTTCCAGGGGTTCATCCAATGGGTCTGTTGGTCCATAAAATACGAACTTTATGGGCATGTATGTCCAATGCACAAAAAATACACAATCTAGGTCAATAGGAGTCCCAAAACACTTAGCAAAGCTCTCATGAACTCAATAGGGCTTGAGCATGCCCTCTTCCAAGGCTTAAGAAGTAAAAACCATCAAACAAGGATCTAAATGACTTACAAATGTCTAGAAGTTGGAGATTGAGCTAGATATTCACCGTGGGAGTTCCCTTGGCACCAAAGCACTCTTCATTCTTCCTCAAGCAAGCTTCAAAACTCAATAAATGATCTAGATCACAAAGAGGGACTAGGGTTTTCGAATTAGGGTTTAGAAAGTAATAGAGGATGGTAGAAGGCGGCCTCCTAGGGTTGTGTGCCTTAAACTGAAAGGTTTTCTGCAAATCTATGAACTAAAACCCTAAGTTCACATGCAACCTAGATTGGATCTATGTTTTCTTACTTTGAACATGTAACTAATTCCTAAAGGCCAAACAAAAATTAACTAAAAGAATAAAACCAGAAAAACTAACCTTTTAGTTGTTTCTTGCAAGCTAAGCAGCACAAGTGTCCTGCCTCAAATGTAGTCACACCCTAGCTTGGAGTTGGTGGTCGAAAATATCTTTAGAGAGAGCTTCAAAATCGTGGCTTTAGGGTTAGGGTGAGCCTCCCTATTTATAGGCTCCAAATGGTGATCAGATAAACCTTAAAGATAAACCTTTTTGAATTCAAATTAAGATAAGCCTTTATCTTAATAATTCAAACCCTTTTATCCTCATTATCAAAATCGAAAATATATATGTTTCCATATATAATTTCGTTCACCACTCTCACTCACTCAACTGTCACTTACTCAACTATTGAATAATTACAGTTTTAGTCCCTGCACCTCAATTAATCAATTTAACTGCCAAATTAATTCCAATTAATTCCAGAAAAATTTCTAATTAATTATTATAGTTTCTAATTAATATATTATCACTTAAATATATTAATAAACTATTTATTTAATTTCTATTGATTTATTAATCACATAATAAATCAATCTTTCTCTCTACCGGACTTTCTGCCAATCCTCCAACTATGAGGGCAACCCAAATGGACTATGCTACTATTAATTAGATAAATACTAATTATTAGTCATGGCTTAGACACCTAATCCAACAGTCTCCCACTTGGATAAGTCTATGACTAAAATTACCAATTTACCCTCTAATTAATCTAGCAACTGTAGCTTCCTAGAAACCGCTGCTGAACTCTGACCTAGTCAGTTCTGTCCAATGATAAGTGATCATATGATCCTTCGTCCAACAAGATATTTTCAGACATGAGACATGGATTGAGATCAATCTCTGTCTGATACTCTGTTTCTCGATTTCCGATTTTGCTTATGACTTTTAGACCTCTAATTGAACGAATCAATTTAGTCTTGGCTGGCCAGCACTTCAGTCAACTTCAAAATCATCGAGTGGCCAACAGATATCTGTTTCCCGTCAGGGTCATGGGACGAATAAGCTTCGACTCATATGTTATATCTTTTACCCGACAAATCACTCACAAAAGCACGTTTTATAACACCGAGTTACCGATGCGTTTTCGTACTATCAATGAACAACCGCCTCATAAATTATAACTCATATCTCTCCACTTCAAGATCATAAGATATTATCGTCTCAACATTGCTCGTGATGTAATCCATGAAGCAATCCATTGAGCGTGGGTTTATCCAATACTCAAATCTCCATTTCCAAGTACTCATGAACGTTGCAGCAATCTTATTGCAATGTCTAACTCCTTAGACAATCTACAAACCAATTCATGACAGTCTTCCTTCATACTTACTTCCTAAAAGTATGAGCGACTGTGGATATTTGAGTAATCCAATTACTCAGGAAGTAAACATGTAAAAGCGAAACATAAAATCTGACTGGCAGCTACTCCTGCTTTTTACCAAGTCTCCACGAGGTAATCACCAAGTCGGATTTATCATAACTATTATCGGTTTCTTATTTTCTTTTAAACTTTCAATTCAAGGCTTTTATATCTATGTCTATGACATTTTCACTCTTTCTATGTATCCAAGTGTCTAACACTTATACACTTTATTGCAGATGATCCTATCGGATACTCTTCTGATGATATCTCAATTTGTCATTCTGTCATTCTCTCTCACAACTCCATTCCAGTGATGTGTACCGTGACTGCCCTTGGTTTTCGGGTCTTTAGTCTAAATGACTACACCCTAAGACAATTTCGAGGTGTCATGATGTGCCGGTGAACCACACGCGCTCCATCAGAAACCAACGAAATTCTTTAACCATGAAGTCCCACAACACCACGTTCTGGTGTAAACAATTACTGATTTGAAACTCCTTTCAAATCGTTCACCCTAATCATTTCCCAATGATTTCTCACGTGTGTTCAAAATCCAATTAGTACTCTCAACCAGGTCATATCCTGAAACTAACTTACCATGCTCTAAGCATCAAGTCATCAGGATATGTTCATAACACTTCTGATTGGTCCAAGAGGCTTGTGGAACCTGATGTAATCTCATTCCAAACCCTTTCAGAATCCTAAGATTACCAATAATCCTTGTGTCATGATTTCCGGAAACATTTTCTTTCGGAGACTCTTTCTTATGCATCTTGAATACTATCAAGATCATATTCTTAACGGCTAAGTCTATACTGTCAGTCTCATCTATCCGATAGACGTTTGTGAACTACGTGAGTATGTTGCACCTTCTTTGTTTCTTTCATGCCAATTCATTACACTTTGTAATGACAGGAAACTCCATTCCTGGGGTTATGCATCTTGAATCTCATCAAGATCATATTGGCAGGATTCTGATCTATCTAATAGATGTTCATAACCACCTGAGTATGTTGTATCTCTTAAGGTTTTTCATAGCGAACCGTTTCTTAACACCAAGTCATTACACTTTGTAATGATAAGAGACGTTTCCTAAACTAGTATGTAACCCACATACAATGATATCAAGATATTATCGTCTCAACATTGCTCGTGATGTAATCCATGAAGCAATCCATTGAGCGTGGGTTTATCCAATACTCAAATCTCCATTTCCAAGTACTCATGAACGTTGCAGCAATCTTATTGCAATGTCTAACTCCTTAGACAATCTACAAACCAATTCATGACAGTCTTCCTTCATACTTACTTCCTAAAAGTATGAGCGACTGTGGATATTTGAGTAATCCAATTACTCAGGAAGTAAACATGTAAAAGCGAAACATAAAATCTGACTGGCAGCTACTCCTGCTTTTTACCAAGTCTCCACGAGGTAATCACCAAGTCGGATTTATCATAACTATTATCGGTTTCTTATTTTCTTTTAAACTTTCAATTCAAGGCTTTTATATCTATGTCTATGACATTTTCACTCTTTCTATGTATCCAAGTGTCTAACACTTATACACTTTATTGCAGATGATCCTATCGGATACTCTTCTGATGATATCTCAATTTGTCATTCTGTCATTCTCTCTCACAACTCCATTCCAGTGATGTGTACCGTGACTGCCCTTGGTTTTCGGGTCTTTAGTCTAAATGACTACACCCTAAGACAATTTCGAGGTGTCATGATGTGCCGGTGAACCACACGCGCTCCATCAGAAACCAACGAAATTCTTTAACCATGAAGTCCCACAACACCACGTTCTGGTGTAAACAATTACTGATTTGAAACTCCTTTCAAATCGTTCACCCTAATCATTTCCCAATGATTTCTCACGTGTGTTCAAAATCCAATTAGTACTCTCAACCAGGTCATATCCTGAAACTAACTTACCATGCTCTAAGCATCAAGTCATCAGGATATGTTCATAACACTTCTGATTGGTCCAAGAGGCTTGTGGAACCTGATGTAATCTCATTCCAAACCCTTTCAGAATCCTAAGATTACCAATAATCCTTGTGTCATGATTTCCGGAAACATTTTCTTTCGGAGACTCTTTCTTATGCATCTTGAATACTATCAAGATCATATTCTTAACGGCTAAGTCTATACTGTCAGTCTCATCTATCCGATAGACGTTTGTGAACTACGTGAGTATGTTGCACCTTCTTTGTTTCTTTCATGCCAATTCATTACACTTTGTAATGACAGGAAACTCCATTCCTGGGGTTATGCATCTTGAATCTCATCAAGATCATATTGGCAGGATTCTGATCTATCTAATAGATGTTCATAACCACCTGAGTATGTTGTATCTCTTAAGGTTTTTCATAGCGAACCGTTTCTTAACACCAAGTCATTACACTTTGTAATGATAAGAGACGTTTCCTAAACTAGTATGTAACCCACATACAATGATATCAGATAACAATGATACTCCCACTGGCTTTGACACCGTTATATGACTCTTTCGGACTATTCACAAAATCCAGAACTTATGGCACATTTTGCGAAACCGAAATCCAAACCTTTCCGACATATTAAAGGAAATCTTTCAGGCTATTCACAAAATCCAAACCTTTTGGCCTATTTTGAGAATCCGAATATCCTTTCTTGCGAGATGCCCATGGGACGAATCCCGGGGCCTTGTACCTTTTGCAATGGCATGCTCTATGTGAGTCCCTATTAGTGTGCCGGTAAACCACACACGCTCCACTAACGACTCACACTATGCCACGCATAATCCTCTCGGATTTCATCTTCTATTGAGACTGCTTCTCTCGGAATCAATTGCTTGACTCCAAGTGATGACTCATTCAACCAGATGTTTTGAAGTACATTTCTATGTTCCTTTCATTGATGATTCAATTACTCCCACTGGTTCCTAGACCAGTTGTAAAGATCAATCAACCTGTCACATAGACTGTGCCTCGCGGCAAGGTTCTCTTATTTGGCAGCAACTGGGCTCACCAATGCTTCCAGCAGTCGGATTACTTATCCGTACCATCTTTAGTGTTTTACCACTACTCGGTATATCACCCAGATCATAACTCCTTATGACGGTGACAATAACTACTGGTCAAGCGAAGAGAGGGTATGTCAGGTTTAACAGGAATCTAATTCCTGGTCAAGGCCCAGTGATGACTAAAGGTTCTTTCACTTAGCTAATCCCTGAACTCATTCAGTATTATTCTTACTCCCACTGTTTCCTTAGAACTTGAGCTCTTTCTAAAAGGACTCTCTTTTCTAAGGATTACCGGAATGCCCAATGAAACGACATTGCTGATAAGTTTCAGGCTTGTCATGAGATTCAGACGAATACTACATGACCCTGGACTTTCTATGTACTAGTGGGACGATCCCAGCTTTACATTTCAGACAGTGTCGACATAACCTACTTAGTCTAAGAAATGGTCGGAATATGGTTTCTACGGTCTGACTGGTTGAATATTCAATTCATTAAAAATACTAATCGGAAATGTATCTTATACATTGATGATCAAAAACTATTTCGATCAATGCTCCATCATCTTCCCTAAGACACATTATAACCATTAATGTTCTTAGAAGAGGATAAACTGTGAAACATTTTCTCACTATGTTGTCACTCAGGTTCTGTTGATATTATACTTCCTTTTGAATCCTTGAACACCCCAAGGTTCCAATCAATCGCTTATTCCGACAAGCGACGCCATATTTGTCAAACTATTTGACAAATATCAGGAAGTATAATTAATCGTGTTCTGTTTGAAGATTCGAGCAATACACAGCAACTTATGTGTTTGTTGCTCAAAATCTTAAGGTCTTTTACATCTTATGTAAATTTTATGACTTTGTCAATATTGTTCAAGACATGCAATCATCACCTGACTCCAAGTCAACTGATTCCAAAATCCTATCCATTGGATCTTTGGGTGATTCCTTTCTTGCCACAATTAATTTTATTAAGAACTTAATTCATCATGTGACTCTAAGTCAAATGATTCCAAAGTCCTGTCCAACTGGACCTTTGGTTGAAGTGATTCTCATAAAATTCATTTTAACAATCATAAAGAACACAATTTATAAATCCAATCCCATTGGATTTATCAACATTCAAGTTATTACCATTTATGCCATTAACACATTCACACAACATTTCGAGGATAATTAAAACAATCATGCTAAAAAAATATTTATTAAACCAGAATTATCCTCAGAACAATGTACTATGCGAATCCATGTCATATGTGTCTATAAACTAATAACAGGAATAAATATCTAGCCTAACTCAAACCCGCACGAGCTCCAGATCCAATCCGAATCAACTCTTGTGCGACACCATCTCGCATCCTCCAAAGTCCGTGCATACAGAGCAAATGTGTGAAACACATCCTGTATCAAGGAAATGAGGATAAGGTATTATGAGTTTTAAGATATTACTGAGTTTGCCAACCGGTTTGGCTTTGGAGCATTTTTCCAATCTTTTTGTGACTGTGTCCCACCTTATGGATTACCAGTTTGAAACATCGAACAATCGGTCCAGACGATCTGGATCATTTCTTGATGCACCTTAATACTGGACTAAATCCTGAAGCAGCTGAATCAATGGAACTATGCTTCTCCATGAACGACTCATACAGAGTAGACATTGAATGCATTTCCACGATTGTCTTATCCGGTTACCCTTCCTGTTCACCTGGATGAACAGATCAGCGAGTCGAGCTAATGCTTAACTCCCGATTACGAAGGGAAACCAGTTTTATTCTGTTTGTCTATGTATCCCTCAAACTTGTGAGCATGCAAACTAGTGCTACTTCCTTCATGCTTGCAACTTCAAGCTCTTTGAAGATCCTAGTTTGTTCCCTTTTTCAACCAGTTCTCGGAACCTTTCCTCAACTAGCAGTGCCAACTTATCTGACCCCAGGAATTCTAAATCCCTGCGGAACTCGGGGTCAATGATCAATAGCATAAGGCAACAAACTTCCTTGTACTCAATAGTCAAGGAGTCATGCTCATCACAAGCTGCTGTGTGATGCCATGTTTGGGAGCAGACACTCAGTCAGATATGGTTTGCCAGCAAAACTAAGAACTATTCTCTAATTGCAAAACCATATCACACAGTCAAGGCCAGTCAGCCTTACCATATTTAACAGGTGCTTTCTGAAGTTCTCAGAAATGGGTGAAGGAAGGGAAGGAGGAGAATGACACTTTCTTCAGACATATATAAAATTTGAATTTATTAGTTTAATTAATCCTTTTTAAATAATTACCCAATTTATTATTTAACAAGGCTAGGACCCAAAATACCCCAACTATACTGTGAAGAGGGATGCCGTAATCACAACACAGTGGTCATTAAGGTAGATAACATTTATCAATTTCAGTCTTATGAAATTCCTAGATCTGTGAGACTCGTTGAACTGTTCAATGGCATGTTTAATCTCGGATATGCCCCACCGTTTGTGACTGGGATGCCGAGGATCACAAACCGGGTGTGAATAACCATGCAAATTAGCTTGGTACTCTCGGGGTCCATTATCATCTCAAATTGATGTGCCGGTTAACCACACACGCTCCATCAACAATGATAACACCCGAGACACCCATTGCCATTCTTTATGAACCCCCATTGGTGTGCCGGTAAACCACACACGCTCCACCAACGTTTCATAAAGTGCAATGTGCAATTTCATGGGTTAGCATCAAATTCACATTTTTCCTAAAGTAACTAGATTGGGACTTTTGTAAATTTGTAAATGGTTCTAGTACTTTGATCATTATACTTTTAATGATTAGGTGGTTCTGTCAAACCCGTTCGGCTAACGACCCTCCACTGATCAGGCGAGCGGTGGGTGAGAGTGTTCACCCATTAGACTACCATTTTATAGGCAGTCTCCTTATACCCACTTTATAGACCAGCTTCGTGAATGAGGCCTACTATTGATTTGACTAACCAAAATTATCTCATATATATAGTATTAACTTTTAATAACATATAAAAGATGTATTTTAAAACCCTTTAAAATATTCAAGGTTTATCTTTTAATTTTACCAAATTTAACAATTAAATTTTAAATTAAATTAAACCTTAAAATCGATTTAACCAATTTAAATTACCAATTAATTAAATCTAAATATTTTAAACATTTTAAAATATTTTTCTGGATTTTTCTATTAATTTTCGACAATTTAAAAATTAATTAAATCCCTTTTGAATCATCCTTTAATTAACAATTAATTAAATTAATTCAAATGAAGATAGGTTTATCCAAATTAATCAAATTAATTAAAACCTATCCACAAACCCTTAACTTTTGATTTCAAGGAAAAAGGTTTAAGGTTATCCATTTACTTAACAAATAAAGTTACCAAAAATAGAAAACCTCCTAAAACCCTAAAGCCAGAAATCGAAAATAGCAAAGGGGGGGGGATTAGGGTTTCCAAAACCCTAATCCTAGAAATCGATCCAAGCAATAATTAGGGTTTATAAGCTTTAAACCCTAATTTTAGGAAAACTATTACAGCAATTCAACAAGAAAACAACCAAATGCTCTGATACCACTGAAAGGTTTTCTGCAAATCTATGAACTAAAACCCTAAGTTCACATGCAACCTAGATTGGATCTATGTTTTCTTACTTTGAACATGTAACTAATTCCTAAAGGCCAAACAAAAATTAACTAAAAGAATAAAACCAGAAAAACTAACCTTTTAGTTGTTTCTTGCAAGCTAAGCAGCACAAGTGTCCTGCCTCAAATGTAGTCACACCCTAGCTTGGAGTTGGTGGTCGAAAATATCTTTAGAGAGAGCTTCAAAATCGTGGCTTTAGGGTTAGGGTGAGCCTCCCTATTTATAGGCTCCAAATGGTGATCAGATAAACCTTAAAGATAAACCTTTTTGAATTCAAATTAAGATAAGCCTTTATCTTAATAATTCAAACCCTTTTATCCTCATTATCAAAATCGAAAATATATATGTTTCCATATATAATTTCGTTCACCACTCTCACTCACTCAACTGTCACTTACTCAACTATTGAATAATTACAGTTTTAGTCCCTGCACCTCAATTAATCAATTTAACTGCCAAATTAATTCCAATTAATTCCAGAAAAATTTCTAATTAATTATTATAGTTTCTAATTAATATATTATCACTTAAATATATTAATAAACTATTTATTTAATTTCTATTGATTTATTAATCACATAATAAATCAATCTTTCTCTCTACCGGACTTTCTGCCAATCCTCCAACTATGAGGGCAACCCAAATGGACTATGCTACTATTAATTAGATAAATACTAATTATTAGTCATGGCTTAGACACCTAATCCAACATAAACAGGGCTCAAAGCCCGAAACATAGGGTTTTGAAATAACGACAGATAGCGCTGCTAACCATAGAAGTTAGCGTCGCTATCAACAGCTATCGCACATACGGACTTAAACCCTTTTTAGCATCGCTATCCTCTAAAGATAACGTCGCTAAGGCCTCAGCAATTCAAAGATTTATATCTCTTAAACATTAAAGTTAATAACTTGAACACAAGTCTTACAATTAGAAACCGTTTACATGTAGGACGATCACACATAACCTACTCCTAATTACAACCACACATTGTGATTAACTCTATCTCATTTATAATATATCTACTTTTGTACCATACGTAATAATCCTTATATTTTACCCACTAATTACTTTATCTCAAGAAATTTAGTGCATAATTATTTTTAGCACTCAAACAATATATTAGACCATTGTTAAATGTGACACAATATACTCCAAGTATCATAGTTGAGAACATTCCATATTGTGTAACGACCGTTTTTTCAAAAAAAAAATTGTGAATAGTAACTCCGGCGTGAATAGTAATTCCGACATGAATATTAACTCCGCGTGAATAGTAACTCCGGCGTGAATAGTACCCGAGAAATGAAGTAAGCGCTTACCTCGTGATGACGTCGACGATGATGTCGTGATGACGTCGTGATGACGTCGACGATGATGTCGTGATGACGTCGTGAATAGTGTTTTCAAGCCCTATAAATAGAGGCCCAACTTTTTCATTTCATACAACAAATACCAAACAACCTTATGATATCGAGGAGTGTTCTGGTGAGGAAAATAGGTCGGGAGGAGTTAGAATCGAGCGGTAGCTGGTAACGAGGTGCTCGGGAAGTGTTGGAAGAGCGGAACGGGAAACGTGCCAAGGCTTTGCGAAAACGCCAATCTTAAGTGAGTAATCACTATCGTATTTCTCTAGTAGTTTATAAGTGTTAAACTATAATATGTAGAGGTTATACTATTCGTAATTCCAAAAATAATACTGAGTGATTTACTTACGAGGATGGTGTCTAGGCCGATTACTTGAGATCTGGTTGTTGGATTTTCCGAAAGGCTAAAATACTGAAAGGATCCTGCCACCCCATCTAATCTTCTACCTGGCCGTTCTTTACTTGATAAATCACGAGGTATCATGTTGGAATTATGGAAGAGTTTAATGATGCAACTATAAGATAGTTAAGAATTAAAGAGTGATAAATGTCTTATTGTGTTAACAGTTAAAGAGGGAATACGACGCAGAGATAAATGTTGTAGTCGACTATAACCAGGTGAGTTTCTCACTACATTGTGTGGACGTTATATGTCATTTACCGTATTTTTGTATGCTTATAAGATGTTTATAAGATGTTGGTAAATAGTACCAAGTTGTGTGTATATTATTGATATATATATATATATATATATATATATATATATATATATATATATATATATATATATATATATATCTTTATGTTATAATTGTATGGGTTGGGTTATGGTGTGTGTGGGCTCGACGTACTGAGTAATATAGAGATACGAGCAAAAGACACTGAGCAGATACGCATGACTCGACGTACAGGGTATGCACGGCTCTAAGTGCTGAGCAGGGGAATTAGATTTACTGAGCAGATACGTATAGGAGGTTATAATCCAATATACTGGGTAGAGCAGATTATGTGACGTGTGGTTGTATTTTTCCTGTTAGGGGTAAAGTATGTGTAACTGATATGCTGTGTATTTGTTGGAGCTCACTAAGCCGTGTGCTTATCCTTCTCTATTAAATTACCATTTCAGGTTGTACAGGTGGAAATGACGGCCAGGCATGACGAGTACACACTGATGCTGCTTAATTGGGGATTCATGCGGTGAATTGATGTATAAATTGATTTCTAAATACCTTCAAAATGTTAATTATTGAATAAATTGATATTTGCTTAATGAAGATGCTTTATTAAAGACCGGGTGTTACAAGTTGGTATCAGAGCCAGAGCTTGAGTGAATCAGACTCACTTGAGTGAATCAGACCCACTTGATGGGTTTGATCTCAGACTTGAAACTCAAAAGTTTTCTTTGAAGACATTTTTATGAAAAAAAATAAATAAATAAAAGTTGTTTTTCGAGTAAGGGGTTAAATGAATGTTGTTGCAAAGACGCAGTGTGTACCGTCAGCCGACGTCAGTGGGGAAAAGGTTAAGTGCTTAGTATTTGTTGCTATTTCTGTAATATATGTGTGCTTAAATGCCATTAAAGTGTAGGCAGTAGGAACTAAATAGTCCTAGAATTTTTGAGTTGGCCAAGTTGCATGTTCCTTGATAAGTGATATCCATAAGGTAAATCCTTTTATGTGAAAAATTTTCTACGACTATGTTCGTAAAACAACCTGGGGTATAGGTGGTAAAATTATCGTGAGAAGTGAATTGGGGACTTCTGGACAAGTTCTGAAACGAACGAGGGTAGGTGTGGAAGATAGTAGTAGAGCTCCTACTATTGAAAGCACAGGATCCGCGTTCGAATCGGGAGTTGGTCGTAAGGAATCCAATACACTGAGGGTATAACTAATTGGTGTATATGCTGATAAACTGTATTTGTCCATTCTATTGGTTGGCAATCATAGAGTTTATTGGGATCAATTAGGACGCTGGAGATTGAGAATCTAGTGACGTTTCATTTCTTAATAATTAAGTAATGAACAGTTGATGTGACTATAGTAGATGAGTTGTGCAAAAGTGACACGTTAAGTCTCTTCGTTACTAAGAAAAGCACAGATGGTGGATGATAAAAAGAAGATGTTGATTGCTAGAATAGTCGATTTTGATTGACTATAAATAAACGTAATGTTATTTAGAGAAGAGCATAAGTCGCAAATTTCATTTCTAGATATGGAGATATATGTGAGGCTTCCAAGTCATCTACAGTTGCTGGTTAACAAGTTTTATATACGAAGTGTGTCAGATGACTGTAGTACGATAATGATGAAGGCTGAGGATGTATGTGAGCGTATCAGCAGAAATTGGGATCCAGTAACTGGATGGCATAATTTGGAAGAAGACATACGTGAACTAAAACAGTATATAGATGTGAAAAATATACGTACAGATATACGTGTACATGCTAGAAACATAAGGTTTTATACGTGGTGTCGTATGTTTGCAGAATTAGAGCCTTATCCATTCCCGTACAAAATGTGTACGTGTATACGGAATGGACATATAATAACAACTCGTGAGAGTAGTGATGATATAGTGGTATGGCGTAAGGGAATTCACATAGGTAGTGAATACTACCAACGTGTGTATCAGAGTAAGTTAGATGTAGCATACCAATGTATCATGTACTTAAAATCTGTTAGTATATGAAAATAATTAGTTGAGAAAATATTGCTAACTGACCAAGATAACTATCTTGTTAGCATATATGTGTGTTGGGTAATAGACTAAGTGAATACCTCTTAAGTAGGTAACTCGTAGGCAAGTAACCGTGGATAAACTGTGTCGGTAGCTGGTTGAATATCTAGTTGATATTAGCTATGCGGACGAATACGTAAGTATTAAGTGGTGATAACCATGGATATGGTATCCTATGGTGGGTGGAGATTTTGTAGGCTGAGCTGATATGAGGATTCTTGGTGTCATGTGGTTGGTTGCAGAGCTGTGCAGTCGTATGTGTGTTAACCGTTAAGCCTTTAGAGCGAAAAGCTGTTTATTCTGTGGGGCCACTTATACTTGTAGTTGGGACCACTTATTAGGTGGGGCTACTAGTATTGTGGTTGGGACCACTTATGCTATGGGGCTACTTGTACTTGTGGTTGGGACCACTTATTCCGTGGGGCCACTGGTAACTTGTAGTTGTGACCATTTATTCTGGGGGTTAATAGTACTTGTGGTTGTGACCACTTATTTAGTGGGGCCACATTTGGTAAGACCACATATGTGTTGTGGATCTTATGAGCAGTAATTGTGGTGGGACCACATACAAGTGTTGTGATTGCTTTATTGGCTGGCAGTTCTAACATACATACAGTCGGGTGTCTGGTGAATAGCTGAGCTGTTGAGGTTGTGAATAGCAGGGGTTGTGATATGATGTGGAGAACATGTGATTATGATTATACGATGCATAACAAGTACCTTGCATCCATGATGTCAGTATTGTGAGTATATGAGATTACATAACGAGTACTTATTAGTCTCAATAGGTTGGCCTAGTTGATTTGAGGTGGTTAATGTGCTAGTATTGTAATACCCTTTGGGTTTACTAATACAACCGTATTGTGTTAAAATAGAGAATGATTGAGTGGAAGAATAAGTGTATGTCAACGTTGGAGATTCCGGGGACGGAATCTTATAAAGGGGGGAGAATTTGTAACGACCGTTTTTTCAAAAAAAAAATTTGTGAATAGTAACTCCGGCATGAATAGTAACTCCGGCGTGAATAGTAACTCCGACATGAATAGTAACTTCGGCGTGAATAGTAACTCCGGCGTGAATAGTCCCCGAGAAATGAAGTAAGCGCTTACCTCGTGATGACGTCGACGATGATGTCGTGATGACGTCGTGAATAGTGTTTTCAAGCCCTATAAATAGAGGCCCAACTTCTTCATTTCAACCCACAACAAACACCAAACAACCTTACGATATCGAGGAGTGTTCTGGTGAGGAAAATAGGTCGGGAGGAGTTAGGAGCGAGCGGTAGCTGGTAACGAGGTGCTCGGGAAGTGTTGGAAGAGCGGAACGGGAAACGTGTCAAGGCTTTGCGAAAACGCCAATCTTAAGTGAGTAATCACTATCGTATTTCTCTAGTAGTTTATAAGTGTTAAACTATAATATGTAGAGGTTATACTATTCGTAATTCCAAAAATAATACCGAGTGATTTACTTACGAGGATGGTGTCTAGGCCGATTACTTGGGATCTGGTTGTTGGATTTTCCGAAAGGCTAAAATACTGAAAGGATCCTGCCACCCCATCTAATCTTCTACCTGGCCGTTCTTTACTTGATAAATCACGAGGTATCATGTTGGAATTATGGAAGAGTTTAATGATGCAACTATAAGATAGTTAAGAATTAAAGAGTGATAAATGCCTTACTGTGTTAACAGTTAAAGAGGGAATACGACGCAGAGATAAATGTTGTAGTCGACTATAACCAGGTGAGTTTCTCACTACATTGTGTGGACGTTATATGTCCTTTACCGTATTTTTGTGTGCTTATAAGATGTTTATAAGATGTTGGTAAATAGTATCAAGTTGTGTGTATATTATTGATATATATATCTTTATGTTATAATTGTATGGGTTGGGTTATGGTGTGTGTGGGCTCGACGTACTGAGTAATATAGAGATACGAGCAAAAGACACTGAGCAGATACGCATGACTCGACGTACAGGGTATGCACGGCTCTAAGTGCTGAGCAGGGGAATTAGATTTACTGAGCAGATACGTATAGGAGGTTATAATCCAATATACTGGGTAGAGCAGATTATGTGACGTGTGGTTGTATTTTTCCTGTTAGGGGTAAAGTATGTGTAACTGATATGCTGTGTAGTTGTTGGAGCTCACTAAGCCGTGTGCTTATCCTTCTCTATTAAATTACCATTTCAGGTTGTACAGGTGGAAATGACGGCCAGGCATGACGAGTACACACTGATGCTGCTTAATTGGGGATTCATGCGGTGAATTGATGTATAAAATGATTTCTAAATACCTTCAAAATGTTAATTATTGAATAAATTGATATTTGTTTAATGAAGATGCTTTATTAAAGACCGGGTGTTACATATTGGTTTAGAGTTTTCACTGGTTAAAACCAACAATCTACCAATAATACCTCAATTTGAAGTAGTAATCATCCTATGTGATCAATGTAAGTGATTAGACCTCATACCACCAACTTAGCCCTACCTACAACAGTTAAAGCCTTATAATTTCCACATATTTTAGGTTTCTCCCACATCAGATCATTATCACATAGACACATTAACAAAAACCACATCCAATTGTGCATACAAAATCATGTTATTAATAAAAATCTTTGGCCCCATAAAATTATAAACCATATAAACACATTCCAAACATAATTTCACTTCAAAAAGAAAACTGAACATCCATAAACTAAAAACCCATAAGGAGGAAGAGAGGGGATAAAGAACGGAAATGGGACATACATTGATTCGGTTTTATAAGGTTTTTTGTTCTTCCTACTTTTACTGGTTTAATAGATCTCAACTTACAAAATACCAGGAGTATTGTAACGACCCAAAAATCTTGAATTTATATTCAAAAAAAAATACGTAAGGAAAACCCGAGAAAAATGGTGAAAAAGGGTAATATGGTCATTTTACCATAAAAGGGTAAAATGGTCTTTCGACCCATTATAAGACCCTTATGTAAGAGAATATGTATTGTGAAATAAAAATATAAGAAATAAAAGTTTATGTGAAATTTGAAGTTTTACCGCATGAATAGTGAAATTTGACCAAAAAGGGCAAAATGGTCATTTGACATAAAAATGACCAAAAATGTTAAGAAAATGTTAAGCTAGAAGTTAATGGAACCTTGGTTGCAAAGTTATGGGTCTTAGGACCATTTTTGTAGAAAAGCTAGAAACCAAGGGACTAAAGTGCAATTAATTTATAAAAATTTAAATATAAAATAAGAGAGAGTTATTACTCTCTATGTCCAGAAACCAGTGGAAGAATCCAGAGAAAACTAGAAAGAGCGAGAGAGAGCACGGGAGAAGAAGGATTTCTAGAAGATCTAGCAAGGAATTGAGGTTGGAATTGATGATTCCAAGCCTTGAAAGGTAAGATTTTCCTTGTTCTAACCTAAGTTTTGGGTGTGTTCTTGATTTGGTTCTTGGGTTGAATTGAAACTGAAATTTCAGTTATGAAACATGTGGTTTAAGTGGCTAATACTTCCAATAAGTCATTAGTTAAGAACATAACTCAAGAACATGGAAGTAGATTGCTATTCTTGAGAATTTTCAATTTTGGTCAAGAACTTTAATTCCTGCATTTGATTGATTGCACTGATTTTCATGGCTTAAAACTTGTTATTAGTCAAGGGTTTTGGTCCTAGAACAAACCCCATATGATTAAGAACTAGATTAAGGACTTAAAATGTCAAAACTGCGTGCTACAGTGCCAAATCGCGACTGATCAGGAGCCTGCCCAGGCGCTAGGCGCAGTGCGCCCAAGACCTAGGCGGGGTGCGCCCAGGCGCAGTGCGCCCTGTACCTGGCGCAGTGCGCCTCCAGACAGGGACCAAAAATGTTAAAAAACCATAAAGGTCAGAAACCATAGCTAGGCATGTCCGTTTGGTCTGAAATTTTTACCATAGCCTTAGAATGGTATGAAAACATATCGAGAATGGTCAAATCCGTAATCCGACCTTGCGGAAAAGTCACTGTAGCGGCAGTGGCTAAACTTCAAGTTTATGTCAAAACTTGATTTTTGGAATTTGAGCTAGACTTGTCCAATTAACTCCAAATTTAAAATACAATGCTAATACAGCATAAGACTTCATGGAAAAGTGTCGGAACTGAAATACGACCCCTCGGGGGTACTGTAGCAAAATACGTATAATATACGATTTAATTAAAGTTGGTCATTCAAGGTTTATACACTTGTTTTGACCATTAATGGTATAATAAGGACTCTAACATGTTATAGAGTCAATTAGAATGTAAATAATGTATCATATATTATATATAGGTACAAGTCAAGTAATTGGACACCAAAAGGGTAAAGAATCGAGGGACGTCTAAACGATCTTTCAAGAGTTATAAGGTGAGTACATGCAGTATTTTTACCCATTCTGGGGTACATTGCAAGTAAGTATTTTCAAGATTTCTTATAAAATCTTATATGTGAAATTATATGCAAGAGTTTTATTTCCAACTTATTTGTGAAAGTATAATGCTATAATTGAAGCTATGTTTTGAACTATAAGTCAAATTAAGTGAAAGTATATATTGACTTATGAGTCAATTATGTGAAAGTAAGTTTTGGTCTATGAACCAAATATGTGAAAGTACATGTTTAATACAAGTTATACATGTTTGAAAGTATGGATAGGCATATAGCCATAAAATGTTTAAGAAGTATGTTTTGGTTACAAACTTTATATGTTTTCAAGTATGAAAGGGCATATAGCCACAATATGTTTGGAAAGTTATAAATTTGGCATCTAGCCATAAAGACAGAAAGTAATGAAGTTTGGCGCTTAGCCATAAGTTATATGTATGTATGTAATGTTCAAGCAAGCAGAAAATGTTTTGTATGACTGGTAATTGTAGCAAGAAGCGTTAGTAAGGGAACTATGTTCCAACCTTCCCGGGTTAGGTAAGGGGTCTACTGGGGACAAGCCCCATCGCGAAGTAGATTGCCTCAGCACTTCTATGGTGAGGATTGATCCGTTCTTTCTAGCCATAGAGACTTGGGGTATCACTTATAGTGATTAAAGCCCTAAGTATAAAAATCCAGCAAGCTTATAAAACCAGTCAAAGAAAGTAAGAAAGATGTTATTTTTGTAAAGTATGTCATAAAATGATTTTGAGAAGTAAAGAATTATCGTATGTTGCTATTATAAAGTTTTGAAGGAATATATTTTTGCAAAACATGATATGGAATGATTTTGAAAAGTAATGAGTTATGGTATGATATTATTGTAAAGGTTTGAAAGATGTGTTATGTTATAAGTTTTATAAAAGAAGTTAAAGGTTTGAGTCTAAAACTCATGTAACTCACGAGACAATTTTTGTCTTACGTATTATTTGTTTTGCCATGTATTCCAGGTCAAATAAGTTGCTATCAATGGGATGAAGTTTAGCTGGAGTGGAGCCTAAGTTAGCTCTTAATTTGGAAACAATGTTTAATCCTCTTCTTGCTTACTATGGTTAGATTTGGTATGGATTTGTAACACCCACAGTTTTAAAAATGTAAATAATCGGTTTTTGATAAACCGTATTTTTTTGTATTCATGTATTTATACAAAAAAAATCATAGTATTTGAAAACAGTAGAAATGGGGTATCACAAGTTGGTATCAGAGCCATAGTTTAAGCGAATTAGGATTGGCTTGTTCCACTCCTAGGCTTAAACTCATGCTATAAAAATGTTAGTTTATGAAAGTATGTTATATGATGTCTTAAATGATTAAGACATTATGCATTATGAAAAATATGTAGATATATAACACTAAGAAGTGTTAAGCTAACGTTTAAAGTGAGCAAAGATTTGACCGTTAGGAAAATTATATGATATTTTCCATAACCGTCTAAATTTATTAAAGACTATGTTTATAAAGTAGTAAGATTTTAGTAGTGATTATCGTGTATCTATAATGGTGTTAACATGTTAAAAGAACCAGTGTCCCATGAAACATTGTGGTAACAGCAAAATCAATATGTATAGGTGATTATGGTAATATGGGCCCGTATTATCATAATCACAGGATATGTATTGGGACTGGTGGAATCGTAAAGGAATTGTGGTAATCTGGTGGGTAAGAGTTTTGAAGAAAGTAGTAAGGATAACATAGGAGTTATATGCCTATGTAACAAGAACAAGTAAGATTATCAGTATTAAAAGATAATACAGTGGCAATATACCACTTAGTATGGTAAAGTAAAAGAAATAATGTGATAATTATTATTTTAGACGGATTGAAAAACATTAAAGTATGTGCCTGTAGAGGCGAGAGGAGGTACGAATAAGAACGATATGGAGAAGAAACATGGGTATTAATTACCCGTACGAGAGTTGTAAGACTCTTACATAAAGAATGAAAATTACCAGCATGATGTATTAATAATATATAAATTTCTATAAAAAAAAGGTGTCCAAATATTGGACAAGTGAACAAGTTGTAAAATTTAGTGAAGAGTCAAGTAAAGTGACAAGCAGCAAGATAAGTGAAGAGTAAATGAAGATGAAGAATGAGGAATGATCGATACACAAGCCCGATAACCTCGTTGTGTATAGTTGAAGAGAAAGAAATTCAAGTAAAGCAAGGATAATATGCTTTGTTTATTACAGCATAAGCACATGAAAACCATATTGAGGTGGTTATATTTACATGTAGACTTGGAAGTTGTTGGAGTGAATCGGCTTGCAAAAGGAGTGGTATTCAAATGAAGATGCATGTATATGATGTACCCGAGTAGAAGTAACGTCACTATAAGTAAATATGGAATCGATGTCTGCAAAGAATATTACTTAATGTAAAGTAGTAGCAGACTGTTACCACTTGTAAGTTATGACAGGTGTTGTAATGTGTAAGGCGATTAAGGAAATTCTTGGTTGTCTCCAAGGAACTTTTCATAACAAAAGCTGGAATCTAAACAAAGTTGGAAGTTGACAAGCTTGTAGATTGAAGGTAGAGCATGCTTACCCGACAAAAATAGAAAACAGTTCGAATGATAAATTGTTAATTTAACACTTGAAAGAAGAATGTTAAAAGTTGTCCCTAGACAAATATAATGTTAAGATATTGGTTATTAGGAATTAAATTCCGTAACCAAATGAAAGAAGTATAAGAAGAAATACCGGTAATAAAATGGTATAATGACGTATGTTAACTAGAGAAAACCAAAAGCATGTAAGTAAGACGACTAAAGGTTATCATCACTACGACGTAAAGAGCAATAATAAATGTCTAAATAAGTATTAGACAAAGAATCAAAGACAAGATAAAAATTTTAATAAACAGACAGGAAGTTATTACTTCCGAATAGAAATGATGGATAAAGGAATCCAAAGATTGTGAGAAATGGTCAGTACATGACTAGTAGCCATGAAATACAAAGAAATGTATATATGTTTATACGTGTTTATAAATATGAGTGAATGAGTAAGTTTTAGAACTTATACAAAGTATAAAAATGGTTATGAAACAAGTATTCTAATTAGAATACTATAAGGTGTGAAGCAAAAGAGTAACAAAATGCATCGGGCATACTGCCTCGATATACCAAAAGAATGAAAGATGACGAGAAAATAAATGGCAAATGGTATCACCTAAAGATACATAAGAAGTAAGTTGTATATGAAATATTTAATGTTGTAAAGAAATATGTAGTGTAAAGAAGTGGAGTATAAATGAAAGGATAACGTAATGTGTTAGGCATGTAGGCTTATAACACATAACAGAAATGGTAAAATATATAAAGCTAAGAAAAATATTTTGTTGGCAGTAGCTACAACAGAAAAGAGTAATAAGTGGTAATGGTGATTGAAGGTTATATCAAGAATTCGTCATGGGACGAAAATGTTAAAAATACCTAGTTGGGTTCTTAAACCAAAAGAGAACCAAGTATATATGTATATGTGTATATTATGCAACTAAGAACTTGTAAGTATATGTCAAGAAGTTAATGAATGTGGTTTGTAAAACATAAATACACCACAAGGTAATAATATTAAGAAAAGTGAAGTAAGTATGGGAATGTGAATTATAGTATGCAGCATGTATGAAGTTCCATAAGTGAATTGAAGAAAAACAAATTTCGAATCAATCATGGTAAACAATTTAGATACCGTGAGGAAAGAGTAAACAGAAGATCAGGTGCTAAACTAAGCACTAATGTGAGTAATAGAATTGGCAAAGAAATACAAAAATATTACGTATTAATATGAGAAGGACACGTGGAGTATCCAAAAGAAGAAAAGAAAAATATACTTATAAAAGTATTGTACAAAAAGTGAAGAACTGAGAAAAATATGTTTATACGAATAAGTAATGAGTAATGAGACCGAAATCTCATAAAAGGAGATGAAAGAAATATCTAAGTTGATTATCTGTTGAATATGAAAGTAATACATTTAATGTACAGGATGTGAAAAAGAAGCAAGTTTAAGTGAGACTTCATAAATTATGAATTTAAAATGAAAGTAATATGGAATCAATAACAATAGTTATGATGTGACAGTAATATAAGTATGGAATGATACCAAATATGTATTTAAAAAAAAAATAATAATAATACATGTAGAGTACAAAGTGGAACATATAGCAAGGGATTGCGAATGTATAGAAGTTAACAAGAAGTATACAATCAGTATACAATTGGTAGTATAAAAACCAAGATTGAAAAAGAAGGAAGTTAACAGAAATAATAGATCAACTTCAATAGTAAAACCATACAAGCTTACAAGGTTAAGTATGGTGTATTATATAAAGAAAGAAAGTTAATGATGCCTAATTGTTAAAATAAAAAGCGATATATTGTTTCGATTCTTCTAGAGTAAGATATGCAGATCTTTATGAAAATATATTGTTTTGACAGCTTCCGTCCCAAACAGAAAAGTAATGATGTGAAATAAAACAAAAAGGAATGTATTCCTTATGAGTGGTAATAAGTCGAGAATTGTTAATAGATGTAAAGAATAATAAAGTGAAGTTAAAAGATCTAAAGAACAACTATGTAAAGATAAGAAGTTGTAAAACTTCTAAAAAGAAAGAAGAAGTTATGTTCGAGTAAAATGTCCGAAAAAGGGACAAAATTTTATTTTCAAAGAAAGATATTGTGTATTTGTAAAACTGTATAAATACAAAGTTTTACCAAATTGTATTTGGGAAGAAATTTTATAAGCAAAGAATAGAATTAATAAAGTCTCATAAAGTTTGGTAAACATATGAGCAGAATTATAAAGTAAGCTGCTATTTTGATACAAATATGAATGAATGACTAAGAGGTTGAGAAAACATATAAAATGACCAAAAAGGGTATTCTGGTCATTTAATAAAAGTAATGTATTTTTTTTACAAGTATTATGAACATTATAAGGAGAAGTGAGAAAAATGACCAAAATGATATTTGGTTAACTGGAAAGATATAAAGTTTTAAAGAAATTATGTTAATCCTTTATAAAGGATTGAAACCAGGAACCGTTAAGAACTGATTAAAGAATCAAAAGCAACCAAAGAAGAAAAGATTAAAAGATAATATAACAAAGAATGTGATTATGTGTTGGCAAAAAGAAAGTGTTTATTAAGAACCAAACTTGGACTGAGAGCCTCTGAAGACGGGACGGAGTGATCCCTTGAATTAATAATTGTGTGATGATTCCGAGGACGGAATCCCAATAAGGGGGAGGTAGTTGTAACGACCCAAAAATCTCGAATTTATATTCAAAAAAAAAATACGTAAGGAAAACCCGAGAAAAATGGTGAAAAAGGGTAATATGGTCATTTTACCATAAAAGGGTAAAATGGTCTTTCGACCCATTATAAGACCCTTATGTAAGAGAATATGTATTGTGAAATAAAAATATAAGAAATAAAAGTTTATGTGAAATTTGAAGTTTTACCGCATGAATAGTGAAATTTGACCAAAAAGGGCAAAATGGTCATTTGACATAAAAATGACCAAAAATGTTAAGAAAATGTTAAGCTAGAAGTTAATGGAACCTTGGTTGCAAAGTTATGGGTCTTAGGACCATTTTTGTAGAAAAGCTAGAAACCAAGGGACTAAAGTGCAATTAATTTATAAAAATTTAAATATAAAATAAGAGAGAGTTATTACTCTCTATGTCCAGAAACCAGTGGAAGAATCCAGAGAAAACTAAAGAGAGCGAGAGAGAGCACGGGAGAAGAAGGATTTCTAGAAGATCTAGCAAGGAATTGAGGTTGGAATTGATGATTCCAAGCCTTGAAAGGTAAGATTTTCCTTGTTCTAACCTAAGTTTTGGGTGTGTTCTTGATTTGGTTCTTGGGTTGAATTGAAACTGAAATTTCAGTTATGAAACATGTGGTTTAAGTGGCTAATACTTCCAATAAGTCATTAGTTAATAACATAACTCAAGAACATGGAAGTAGATTGCTATTCTTGAGAATTTTCAATTTTGGTCAAGAACTTTAATTCCTGCATTTGATTGATTGCACTGATTTTAATGGCTTAAAACTTGTTATTAGTCAAGGGTTTTGGTCCTAGAACAAACCCCATATGATTAAGAACTAGATTAAGGACTTAAAATGTCAAAACTGCGTGCTACAGTGCCAAATCGCGACTGATCAGGAGCCTGCCCAAGCGCTAGGCGCAGTGCGCCCAGGACCTAGGCGGGGTGCGCCCAGGCGCAGTGCGCCCTGTACCTAGCGCAGTGCGCCTCCAGACAGGGACCAAAAATGTTAAAAAACCATAAAGGTCAGAAACCATAACTAGGCATGTCCGTTTGGTCTGAAATTTTTACCATAGCCTTAGAATGGTATGAAAACATATCGAGAATGGTCAAATCCGTAATCCGACCTTGCGGAAAAGTCACTGTAGCGGCAGTGGCTAAACTTCAAGTTTATGTCAAAACTTGATTTTTGGAATTTGAGCTAGACTTGTCCAATTAACTCCAAATTTGAAATACAAGGCTAATACAGCATAAGACTACATGGAAAAGTGTCCGAACTGAAATACGACCCCTCGAGGGTACTATAGCAAAATACGTATAATATACGATTTAATTAAAGTTGGTCATTCAAGGTTTATACACTTGTTTTGACCATTAATGGTATAATAAGGACTCTAACATGTTATAGAGTCAATTAGAATGTAAATAATGTATCATATATTATATATAGGTACAAGTCAAGTAATTGGACACCAAAAGGGTAAAGAATCGAGGGACGTCTAAACGATCTTTCAAGAGTTATAAGGTGAGTACATGCAGTATTTTTACCCATTCTGGGGTACATGGCAAGTACGTATTTTCAAGATTTCTTATAAAATCTTATATGTGAAATTATATGCAAGAGTTTTATTTCCAACTTATTTGTGAAAGTATAATGCTATAATTGAAGCTATGTTTTGAACTATAAGTCAAATTAAGTGAAAGTATATATTGACTTATGAGTCAATTATGTGAAAGTAAGTTTTGGTCTATGAACCAAATATGTGAAAGTACATGTTTAATACAAGTTATACATGTTTGAAAGTATGGATAGGCATATAGCCATAAAATGTTTAAGAAGTATGTTTTGGTTACAAACTTTATATGTTTTCAAGTATGAAAGGGCATATAGCCACAATATGTTTGGAAAGTTATAAATTTGGCATCTAGCCATAAAGACAGAAAGTAATGAAGTTTGGCGCTTAGCCATAAGTTATATGTATGTATGTAATGTTCAAGCAAGCAGAAAATGTTTTGTATGACTGGTAATTGTAGCAAGCAGCGTTAGTAAGGGAACTATCTTCCAACCTTCCCGGGTTAGGTAAGGGGTCTACTGGGGACAAGCCCCATCGCGAAGTAGATTGCCTCAGCACTTCTATGGTGAGGATTGATCCGTTCTTTCTAGCCATAGAGACTTGGGGTATCACTTATAGTGATTAAAGCCCTAAGTATAAAAATCCAGCAAGCTTATAAAACCAGTTAAAGAAAGTAAGAAAGATGTTATTTTTGTAAAGTATGTCATAAAATGATTTTGAGAAGTAAAGAATTATCGTATGTTGCTATTATAAAGTTTTGAAGGAAGATATTTTTGCAAAACATGATATGGAATGATTTTGAAAAGTAATGAGTTATGGTATGATATTATTGTAAAGGTTTGAAAGATGTGTTATGTTATAAGTTTTATAAAAGAAGTTAAAGGTTTGAGTCTAAAACTCATGTAACTCACGAGACAATTTTGTCTTACGTATTATTTGTTTTGCCATGTATTCCAGGTCAAATAAGTTGCTATCAATGGGATGAAGTTTAGCTGGAGTGGAGCCTAAGTTAGCTCCTAATTTGGAAACAAGGTTTAATCCTCTTCTTGCTTACTATGGTTAGATTTGGTATGGATTTGTAACACCCACAGTTTTAAAAATGTAAATAATCGGTTTTTGATAAACCGTATTTTTTTGTATTCATGTATTTATAAAAAAAAAAAAACCATAGTATTTGAAAACAGTAGAAATGGGGTGTCACAAGTATAATCCATGGAACTCACTTTTCAAGTTTCTATTAAGAGAAAGTTTGCATGAGCCATATGCTTCAACAATATCTTCACCATTTTTCTCTTTCTTAATCTGTCACTCCTTAGAAATCCATGTAAAGAAAATTGTGTGATTTCATTTATAATTATAAACATTTTCTCCTCTGGTTGCAATTTTTGTTTCGATTGTTTCGCCAAAAAGGATGACAATGAAACAGGCTACCAGGCTGAGCGGTATGGTGACGAGAGAGCACGAATAAATATGAGATAAAGAAAAATAAAACCCAATCATATCCAAGAACATGGGGTTCCGGTACGTCCTCCTAGAGATGTAAGAGCATGGGAACTCGGGGATGTAGAAAGGGGGTGATGTTGGCTGCGTTCCATCGGTGTTCCACCGACAATATCAGTAGGACGCCCTTGTGCGTTCCTCTACACCCACAACCTCAATAATTCTATTAGTTTGAACATACAAATCAAAATACATAAAAAACACTAGATGATGGTGCTTAATGCAATTGAAGAAGAGATGTAAATATGTGAATGATGGAAAGATAGGTATCCATAATAAGATGTGAAAGATGGAACAAAAAAGTTATCCATAACGATAGAGGGATGGATCAAAAGAAATGGAGGTGGTTAATGGGTCCCATTAAATGCGATAATAATGTAAAGATAAATAAATAGTAAACTACATTTTAAATCAATTGAGAACAAATGTCACTTTAACGAGTCATTAATCAAATCTTAAACAAAAACTAACAAGATTGAAAGAAAAAAAAGTTAGAATGAACCTATACTGGACTACTTTTGTAAGACCATGTTTATTGGGAGTAATTATCACCAATCGATCAAAATAAAATCATACAATTGCAATTAGAAAAAGAATATACTATACTTATCACAATCTAAGTTGCTTGGGGAAATTTTTTTACAACAATGACTTACACAAACGACATGTCATAAGTGGTCCTCTTTATTTTTTTATTTTCAATTTTAATAGCCATTTATTAGGTAATTTATTTATTAAAAATATATCAAAAGTCATGGTTTTTAATTCCCCATAAATAAAGTTTAATGTTGCGATATTTTTTTATATCTACCTGAAACTCTCGTATAAAATATATTTTTGGTTGTTGATAAATTGTAAAAAGTTGATGTTGATTGATAGTATTGATTCTATAAGTGGATGAATAAAATATAATATTTTAATATAAGGTTGAATTTTGGTAAACATATGGGTGCTTGTGATTGCTTATTTAAAACAACTTATGTTTTTTTTTTGGTAAAAGTGCTTTTTGACTTATCCGATGTTAAAACAAAATTAAAAAATTGTTTGGATTAGCTTATTCGGTAGTAAAATGTAATAAGTTGTTTTTTAGCGTTTGATAATTTTTGTTTATAAAATGTAAAATGACTATTAGGGGCGGATATATATAAACATACAGTTATAATATGGTTAATATGATAATTTTGTTTAAATAAATCACAAGTCATTTTATATAACTTAGAACCTACTGACGTATCAAATATTCAATATTTAAGTTAATAAACACTTTCAATTTTAGACTTTTTAAATACTAAAAGTTGTTTATTAACGGTGACAAACCCCAATAAACAAATAAACATATTAAATAAGTAATCCCAAACACCCTATAATATTTAGGGGTGAGATGGTGTGGTTTAGTACGGTTTTAAGCCAAAACCAAACCGCAAACCCCATGCATCGGTTTTTGTAAATTTGAAACCGCAAAATACGGTTGTTCATGTGGTGCGGTTTTTCCCAACGGTGCGGTTTCAAATGGCGCGGCTTCGGTTTTTAAACCGCACAATGAAATGGTGTGGTTTTAAAACTGCAAGAGACCAAAAGTGAAATATTTTTTATTAAAATTTTAGCTTTTAGTCGTATTTCCAACACGACATATCGTAGAAACATGAAATAATTTTTGTTTATTATATTTTTAGCCCACAATCAAGAGTTTGGTGAAGTCATAGTCTTGGTCCACAAACACGATCATATAACAAACTCTTAGACTATTATCATAATGTGAGTTACTCTTGAACTATTATGAGTTATGATGCTACATTTGATATTTTAAGTCACCAACAAAAATATACATAGCCTTAAACATTCATAGTAACATAAACGAATCTTAAGCATACATAATAACATAATTTTTTTTAGTATATACAATATTAGTGGTGTGGTTTGGTTTTTAAGGGTTGGTTTCTAGGGTAAAACTGCACTGACTTTGGTCGGTTTTTGTCAAATTAAAACACCACTATCGGTTTTTATATCGGTTTCGGTTTTTGCAGTTTTTTGGATCGGTGCGGTTTTTGCTCACCCTAAATTAATATTATATAGCGCAAATTATGAAAAAAACAATTTATTTTTGCACTTTTTCTGGTTTAACAATCAAAATTTTCATTTCTTCTAATAAAACCACCAATTATTGGAAAAAAATTCAACCCACTATTATGACCTGAAGAAGTGGGTGACAATGACTTCAATGAAACTTTTTACAAAAAAAAAAAAATGGTGGTTTTTCTGAATCTTAAAAACCGGTATATAATTACGAAAAAAACACTATATTTCATTAATTTTTCTGGTTAAATCATCAATTTTTCATTTGTTCTAATAAACCACCAAGTTTTAAAAAAAGTTTTAGTCCAACCATTATAACCGGAAGAACCGGTAATAATGGCTTCAATGAAAACTTTTTACCAAAAATTAGTGTTTTTTTCTAAATCTTTTAAAAACCGATGGTTAAATCGAACTATTGACAAAATATAATGTTTTTTTTCGTAATTAACTCTATTATTATATATTTTAATTTCAGTTCGGGTAGAATCGAGCTTCTTTAAAACATAAAGGATGTAGTTGTAACCTCTTTCAATATTATCGGTAAAACTGAAGTTATTTAAAACATCAAGGGTGTAACCGTATTTTTTTTTTCAATATTTTGGGTAAAAATGAACTTATTTGAAACACCTCTGACTTGAGACGAAGTCCATCCTGTAAAGGTCACACCCTGGTTTTCCTGAAGAGCAACAAACCGAGATCCATATCTTTCTTCTTTGTTCGTGCTTGCTATTCTTAAATCGCCAAACTTTTCTACTTCCATCTAGCTGAATTCCGAGCAGTTCAAATTCAAATCGAGATACTAAGTTTCGAAAATGAGCGACAGTGATGATGACGAGCTCTTACAGATGGCTTTGAAAGAGCAATCGCAGAGAGATGTCAACTACACAAGACCATCTCAATCGCGATCCTCAAAACCCGTAGTCAATTTTGTTCAACCGCCGTCAAATCACAGGTCTGCTAAAAACCCTAATCCAGTGACCACCACAAAACCACAACATCGTCGGAACGCTACGGAGGACGATGACGATTCTGAGGTGGAGATGCTTAGTATATCTTCAGGGGATGAAGATTCCGTCAGTGATCAGAAGGTCGGGTCGAGGAATCGGGCCAAGGCTACAGGTAGAGGTGGTGCGAAGGATGATGATAAAGTTTGGGCTGGGGAAGAACCTGATACTTGGAAGCGAGTGGATGAAACAGAGGTATGTATGATTCTTCACATCTAGGCTGAATATATGCATCAATTTGATCTTCATGTGATTTCCAAGTTGTCATCAATCATTTCAATTGTGTTGGTATCATGTCTGCTTTTATGATGGAATCAAGTTAGCAATGGCATATTGAGTACATCCTGCTATCATACAGTCAAGCATATAGGGTATATTTATTAAAGAATGGAAAAAGCACCATTGATTTCTCACATTGGAGTGTAGCCTTCATCAACAATCATGCTAGGTTTCAGGCTCTTGAACTGTATCAGTGGTTGGAATGCTTAATTTCATGAAGCAATTGCAAATTCTTTTCTATTGCTAAAAATCACAAGCTTTTGGTCTCTGCTAGTACTTAAAGAACATTTAATTAAAGACCAAGGAAATAGTTGTTAATAAGCTGTAACTATCTTTGTAAAACAACTTGTATCATACACAATAATGCACCTCTGTTTTTACTGTTAGTTTTTGAAGTATAACATCCAAAAATCACACACAAGTAAGGATGAGCATAAACTACAAATTAAAAATCATTGAAAAGATTACTCAAGCAGTATAGATTCTATTCAAACTCCACATGTAAATTCCATTGTTATTTGTATTACACAAAATGTAGCTACCAAAATTGACTTTCATCCATTAGAATTCCCATGATAGATGCAAATGCAACCCTTTATTTTATTATGATTAATAATTAAATTGCATTTTTGTGACAGCTTGGCAGAAGGGTCCGTGACATGAGGGAAACAAGAACACCTCTAACAACTCAAAAGTTTGAGAAGAAACCATCAGTGGCTATAAAAGGGCTTAATAATTTACAGTCTTTTTCCCGTGGCATGGAATTTGTAGATCCTCTTGGACTCGGGTAAATCTTCTTTTTCTAGACTGAATAAATGACCATTTTACCCTTACACCCCCGCCCCCCCCCCCCCCAAAAAAAAAAAGTCCACGATATTCATCAATCTCAACAATACTCATTAATCTTAACAATATCCATTAACTTCAAATTGGTAACACATTAGTGTCTTGATACATTTTTTAACTTTTCAACTGCTTGTTTACCTTACTATTTATGTTAATTTGGTTATTTTTTATTGCAGGATTATAGACAACAGAACATTGAGGTTGGTTAATGAATATACAGCAACTTCTCCATCTAAGTCAGAAAAAGTAGATTCTGATGTTCGAGGTACTCATAATGTAAATCTTGATTTTCAATTAATTCAAAAATACATTTTAAATAGTTAAAGAGTATGGTACTTTTTATAGTCTTATACTAACAAATATTTTGTACATGAATACACAGATAAATTGATGTATTATTCTGAAAGATTTGATCCAAAATTATTCCTATGTCGGGTCCACCAAGATACAGCTGCAGCAGATTTAGAGGCAGGTGCTATGGCTTTGAAAACTGATCTTAAAGGAAGGACTCAACAGAGAAAACAATTGGTCAAAGAAAACTTTGACTGCTTTGTCTCTTGCAAAACAACAATTGATGGTAAGTTATTATTAGTATTTAGTCAAGAAATAGCAACGTACTTTCATTGATGTGTTTATTATAGCATCTTACTAAGATTATTTCCTATTACACCATAGTACTTTGACAAATCTTTCCAATTATAGTAATGTCACTCAAATACAAAGTATTTTCATTGCTCTATAATTTATAAACATAAGCATCATATATTCTACAGATATTGAGTCAAAATTAAGAAGAATAGAAGAAGATCCGGAAGGTTGTGGAACAACTCAATTATATAGTTCAATTCAAGGAGTTACTTCAGTGGCCAATCGTGCTTTTGCACCATTACTTGAAAGACAAGTTAGAATCTTCAATATTTTTATATAATTTTTAATGTTAAAAATCCAATAACTCTTGTTGATTCTTTTATTTTTTTTTATAAACTTTAGGCTCAAGCAGAAAAAATTAGGTCGGTTCAAGGAATGCTTCAAAGATTCCGTACTTTATTTAATTTACCAAGTGCAATACGTGGCAATATTAATAAAGGAGAATATGACCTGGCGGTCAGAGAATACAGAAAAGCAAAGTCAATTGTCCTTCCTTCTCATGTACACTAACCAAACTCAATATCTTTTTAAATATTTCGTCATTATTTATTATTATTATTATTATTATTAATTATTCTTATATTTTGCAATTCACAGGTTGGAATATTGAAACGAGTCCTTGAAGAAGTTGAAAAAGTCATGAACGAATTCAAAAGCATGCTTTATCGGTCTATGGAAAATCCACAGATTGACTTAACTAATGTAAGGTCAAAATAGTCAAATAGTCAACACATATTTTGTTGGTCAACTTTTATTTTTTAATTTTTTTTTCTTGTAGCTTGAAAATGTCGTGAGGCTTTTAGTTGAGCTGGAACCTGAATCGGATCCTGTACGCCATTATTTAAATGTTCAGGTATACATAAAACATACATATACGTATAAATTATAATTATACGTAAATGACGTATTTTTTATTTTTTTTTTAAAATATAAATCAGAATCATAGGATTCGAGGCTTGCTTGAAAAGTGCACATATGATCATGAAACAAGGATAGAAAATTTACAAAATGAGTTACGTGAAAAAGCATTATCAGATGAAAAATGGAGGAAAATCCAACAGGAATTAAACCAATCTGTGAGCAAAATCTTTTATTCTTTAATTTTGTGAATATATAGTAATATAACTTATAAATATTATTTATTAAAGTATATTTATTATGTTTACAAACAGGGTGATGTTGACATGTCTCTTGATTATATAAATAATTCACAACCAAGAGATTCAGGTGCTCAAGAACTTGATGCTTTAAGAGGAAGGTATATAAGAAGATTGACAGCTGTAATTGTACATCATATTCCAGCCTTCTGGAAGGTTGCACTTTCTGTTTCAAATGGGAAATTTGGAAAAAAGGTAAAATTTTCATTTTTTGTAAATTTTTCATTTTTTATTTTTATTTTTGTTCAATCTTTTTTCTGTGAAATATATTACAGTCTTCTAAAGTCTCTGGTGAAGTGAATAAAACCGATGAAAAATATTCGAGTCACTCTCTTGATGAAGTTTCTGGAATGATCCAGAATACTATATCTGCATATGAATCCAAGGTACATTTTCTTTTTATTAAATTTATAAGGGTAATAAACTTTATAGTTTATTCTATGTATATATTTAGTCACTTATGTTTTTTTGTTCACACGTGACCATTAAACCTTTTCTTTTGTACACACTTAGTCACTTATTTTTTTTTTTTTACACATATGACCAATAAATTTTAATGTACAGAATAAAAAGTTTAATGGTCATATGTATACAAAAAAAACATAAATGACTGAATGTGTACAAAAACAACATAAGTGACTAAATGTGTACACGGGATAAAGTTTATTACCCTTATGAATCTTTAACCCAATTAAATATCGTCATTTTTATTAAAAAAAAATTGTCACATAAAATGAATTTTAAAAATTTTCAGGTTCACAACACGTTTCTTGATCTTGAAGAGTCTAATATTCTTCGCCCATATATGAGTGAAGCAATTACAGATATATCTAAAGCATGTGAAGCTTTTGAAGCAAAAGAAGCAGCACCATCTGTTGCAGGTATGTGTTTTGACCGTTTTGCCCCTCTTAACGTATTATATTTTTTTATTCTCAGTCTTGTATTTTTTTTTTTCTGGTAACAGTTACTGCTTTAAGGACACTTCAGTATGAGATTACAAAAACTTACATTCAAAGACTTAGTTCATGGATGCGGGCTTCAACCGAAGAAATATCTAAAAATGAATCGTGGGTCCCGGTTTCTGTTCTCGAGAGAAATAAATCTTTATATGCAATTTCTCACTTGCCTTTAGCATTCCGTTCGGTTATGATAACAGCAATGGATCAAATAGATATGTAAGTTTAATCCACGTTTAAGAAATAGCAACGTACTTTCATTTATTTGTCTGTTATAGCATCCTACTTCCATTTCTTCCTGTTACAGCATTCTACTTTAAAAAAATTTAAATACTAAGCAATTTTCACTGCTACAATTGAGTAGATTTTTTAAAGTACAATGTTTTATAAGTAAAAAATTGGAAGTATAATGCTATAATTAGGTAGATTTTTGGGATATATTCAGAAAAGTCCTTATATTTTGACTCTATATTCGATTAAGCCCTAATTGTTTTTTTTATTCAATTAAGTCCCAACATTTTGTTAAATGTTTTCAATTTTGGATATATATAAAAAGGAAATATTCATTAAAGTCCTTACATTTTGACCCTTTTAACAATTTAGAGATTTTGGATATATATAAAAAGCAAATATTCATTAAAGTCCTTACATTTTTACCCTTTTAACAATTTAGAGTTGAATTTCCAGTTTTTATTCAATTAAGTCCTTACATTTTGACCCTATACATTATTAGTTGTAAAAATATAAAAACGACATAATCAAGTACTATCCAAAATTGTAAACGTTTAACAAAATGTTGGGACTTAATTGAATAAAAAAAAACAATTAGGGCTTAATCGAACATAGGATCAAAATATAAGGACTTTTCTAAATATATCCCTATATTTTTCTATGTACATGTTAACACGTACATAGAAAGTACGTTGCTATAATAAACAAATCAATGAAAGTAAGATAATTTTTTGAAAGTAGAATGCTATTATTGCAGGATGATGAAATCTTTAGGGAATGAAGCAAGAAAGTCAGAAGATGCATTTATGTTGTTTCAAGAAACTCAAGAATCCGTTAGGGTTTCGTTTTTGAACTGTTTGCTTGATTTTGCTGGTATGAAGAAATTAGAAAGTTTCACTTTATTATATCTTTTTTTATTTAATTATTTAATTGTATTCTGTTAACTTACAATTTCGTCCTTATGATGCACATGATTAGGTTACTTGGAGCAAATTGGAAGCGAGCTTGGTCAAAATATATTAAATAAAGATTTAAATTCATCTTTCCAAAATGGATATGAATATGAAGAAAATTCATTTGATCCACTTCCTGGAAGCATTACAAATCCACATCAAAAGCTCTTAATGGTGTTGAGTAACCTAGGATTTTGCAAAGATGACCTGTCACGTGAAATGCATGATAAATATAAACACATCTGGATGCAATCCAGGTTCGTTTAATAGCAACGTACTTTACTCTGTCTACCAATATAGGCAATCTACTTTGAATTAATACATTTGTGAGTAAATAGAAGAATATAAAAATTGAATACAAGGAGGGCAAAATCGTAAATTTGGAATTATTGCAGGGAGAAAGATGATGAAGACAACGATGTGGGCGATTTGGTTAGGTCTTTCTCTGGGCTTGAAGAAAAAGTCCTTTCACAGTATACAATTGCAAAGGTATTAATTAATAAATATTTCTGCTGTTAAATTATTATATTTTATTTAAAAATAATTATTTTATTTTGCTGACTGTTCCAGGCATATCACATTAGAACAGCTGCTGTAAACTATCTACTGGATGCTGGAGTACAGTGGGGTGGTGCACCTGCAGTAAAAGTTAGAAAGAACTTGTCGAATCATATTTACATATTTAGTCCTTCAAGTATGCTTAAATTACATTTTAACCTCATATTAATTTTGTATACTTTGCAGGGTGTACGTGATGCTTCTGTTGAGTTACTCCACACTCTTGTTGCTGTACATGCAGAGGTAAACCCCAAACCCTAAACCCTAAACCCTAAACCCTAAATCACAAACCCTAATAATCTCTATATTTGCAGGTTTCTGCTGGATGTAAACCGTTGCTTGACAAGATACTTAGAATTTTAATTGAAGGCCTAATCGACACATTACTCAGTCTTTTTCATGAACATAAAGACACAGATGTAAGGATTTTGGATGCAAATGGTTTTTGCCAGCTAATGCTTGAGGTAAAGTTTATTTTATGTAAACATAATTTTATAATTATAAATCAAGGAGTTTTTTATTTACAAGAATAAAAAAATTACATATAATAAAAGATCCTTAACTAGAATATATTTTTATGTGGATTATGCAGCTTGAATACTTTGAGACAATACTAAACAAGTATTTGAGTCCCGATGCTAGTGAATCTCTTAAATCATTACAAGGGGTATTATTGGAAAAAGCCACCGAGAGCTCGTCTGAACCCAATGATACTCCAAAGCATCGCCGCCGTGTAACGCGTGGAAGTGATGACATGGCGGCAGATGACAGACAAGGGACCGTATCACCTGATGAGCTCATTGTAAGAACCCAACTTTTATCTTCTTTTTTTTAACTTCCGATTTCTTTATTATATTGTCTTTTTAAATAATCAATAATCTTTACACCTCATGTTTTACACATGACATGACATGACATGACATGACATGACAGGTTGTACTGTGTTTGACGTGCATTGGACTGAGACAGTAAATTATGTGAATAGGACACAAATTACAATTTTTTGTCCCACCCAAAAAGGTGGGACCGGAACCGGGACTCGCTCTCGATATCTCGTCTGTGAAAAAGACGTAAATACCCTCCTCATCCTCGTCATCGTAAATAGCTGTAAAAAGCTTGCCTAGTTGTATCCTCTGTTTTGTGTAATAAATGCAGCCGTAAGGCTGCATTTATTACACACAACAAGACAAAACAAGCTTTTCAAGGCTATTTTCGGTGATGATGATGAGGAGGGTATTTACGTCTTTTTCACAGACGAGATATCGAGAGCGAGTCCCGGTTCCGGTCCCACCTTTTTGGGTGGGACAAAAAATTGTAATTTGTGTCCTGTTCACATAATTTTCGGTCTCAGTTCAATGCACGTCAAACACAGTACAACACATCAGAATCTTTCTGACAGTTTTGTATTAAATTTAATTGTTTTTTATTTTATTTTATTAGGCTCTTGCACAACAGTGTAGCATTGAGCTATTGCAATTGGAGCTAAAGAGGACTGAGATCAACACCGCGTGTTTTGGTGAGTCGATTGCATTGGAGTCTGGTACTGTACAAGCTGTTAAAGCAGGGCCAGGAGGAGGTTATGGTTCGTTTAGAGGGTCAGTGGACTCTCCATCGAGGGTTTACGGGTCTCCCAGTTTTTCAAGGCCAAAAAGGAGATGAGTTTGAGTTATATATTATATGAAATAGTATTTTATTCAAAACATAATGTGAGCTCCAAATCTGCGATTCTGTGTGTAGATTTTGAAAGTAATTAGCATATTCTTTGAACTTGTGTTGTGTAATTTTGTTGTAAATACCAAATTATATATTGTGCTGCTATGGCCAACTGTAATTTGATTGTTTTTGGATTGTTATTTCTACTATTATTATTAATAATTAAAAAAACAAAAAAACCTGATCCGGTATTACTTTTTGAGGCTAAAACGGTAAAACCCGATTTCTTGGTTTTGGATTTAGGAAAAAATCAAATTGTAGGACCTTAATGGGAGAATCATTAACTTATATGGCAACCCTAAAAAGAACCATCTATCTCTTAATTCTAAAAATTGCATCATTTGTATTTAATGCAAACTAAACATAGGAGTCGTTTCTTTTTTGACTCGATGAACTTGATAGTTAGGATTTGATACACATATGCAAATATGTTTCTTTTAACTTAATAGATAAATCATGAATAGCAGATTAGGGGTTGTTTAACAGTATTTGAATGATTTAGATTTGAAAGATTCATAGGCCTGAATCATTAAGAGGCTCTAAATAAAAATATGTTTTTATGTTAAAAGGCATATGCAAAAGTTTTTTCATAAAAGAATGATTCAAATATATTTTTCCACTTAATGGTTTAGAGATTCTAACCAGTTAAGAGGTAAAATGTATATGAAACAAACGAGCTAAATGATCCAAAGTCTCTTAACCATTTAGATTAAGAGGCTATCAAACACACCATTAACCGAAGTCAGCTATCCATGTTTACTCATTTACTCTCGCTTTATATTTCTTTCTTTCTTTTTCGTTTTCTTATTTCTTGAGACGTGATTTTATTTTTTTTAACCTTTGATTTGTTTTATAAACCAAACTTTTATGCAATTCGAAAACCTACTGTTTTTTAACACGATACAAAAGAAAGAAAAACTATGGCGGAACACATTGCAATGTTTATCCAGTTTCAAAGGCCTAAATTCGAGAAGTGACATAGCTGATAAATTTACTTTTTAAATTTGATTTACAAGCCTACATACTTATAATGATTTTGTATGAATTGAACTTTCTATTTTTTTAACACACCCTCATTCAGCCTAAAAGAGACATTTTATCCATACACAACTTACTACAAATCAATTTTTGTTGTCATAATTGAAAAGATTTTTCAACATAAAATGTACTAATAAGAATGCTATAGTTAGAAATACTTAAAAGTATATTGTTCTAATAGTAATAAATGAAACAAAATATATGGAAGTAGGTTGCTATTTCTTGCACTTAATCCTTAAAACAACACAAAAGAAAGTTTGTTGATTCTCTTTCCATGCACAAAAAACTCCATCAATTACATTACAATCAACTCACACTCCTACATTGTGAAAAAAAATTCAACTTTCCCAAATTCAAGAAACATAAAGTTTGACACCATTTAAAAGGGCCTCAAGCGGTTCTTAGTGGCGGAGACACCAAAATGACACCATCTCCTCTAACAAAAAGAAATGGAACCGTTCGCCTTGTACTCTGCAACCAAAACCCATCAAAGATTTTCAATTACCAAAAATACCCTCAAATGTTATACTATAAAGAAGTAAATTTGCTTTGTATTTGGATGACATCATGACATTAATATGATTGGGTGGATTTTTCAAAGAACAATTGTGTAATAGAAGGAAATGAAAGGCCTTATGATGGAAATTATAAATTTATAATATTAATTACAACATACCCGGACAATTTCTTCATATGTTTCATCATCAATCTCAACGGTTGTGACAATCTCTTCAACGTCTCCAAGAATCATGTTCAAATGTTGATCATAAGCCTAAAATTTGAACGCCAACAATCAAAGTCAAAGGATAGATAAGTACTCGAGTGTAATAACAAACCCTTAAAAAGTTAAGGATCCACCCCACATAAACTATAACATAAGGAAGAAAATTATGACAATAAAACCATGAGTTTTACAATCCACCTGCTTAGCTTGGTGTAATCTAATATCATGTAATTAGGATGCAGAAAAGGAGAACGAGCCGAAATCAGTTTCAAATGATAAACAAGGATTGAGTATTGTGCTGCATATACGATAATACAAGAAATTTTATAATTTTCACATATCTGTATGATAATTGGGAAAATAGGGTTCGAAAGCAAATCCGGGGGAAGTTCACAAAAATTCAAATCAAGGTTTATGAACAAACGCAGCAGAAGAAGGACTAATCGAAAATATACTCAAACCCCTGATTATGTTAAAGTGAACATAATACGTTACGAAATCGAAGAAATTGATTTGAAGCGAAGATAAATTGGGGTGTGGGTGAAAGAGGCATACATGGAGCTTGCCACGGAGTTCGCGATCAGAACGAAGCTTGACATAGATACGCTCGTCAAGACTGAGTCTAATCAGATCGAGAGGCTCCTTTACTGCGCTTTCTTCTTCGCTCGCCATTGTCGGTACCTGTGGGAGTGTCACTTGCTAGGTTTTTGGGGCGTATTGCGAAGATTTTATGGTAAACCTACTTTCACGTTCGTTTCCAGCTACTTTCGTCCGTTCAAATAACAATACGACTTTTTGTAGTTTGGTCTGACGGGGCATGTGTAGTTTTTAGTTAAATTTTAGTGTAAAAAATACATAAATTTAAGTTGATATATTAAAGAATGAATTATGCTAATTTTAATATAAAATAAAATAGATAAAATTTTATTGGATGAATTGATGACTAAATTAGTCATGAATTTGTAGGTCATGGCCTACGAAATTCTCTATTGCCTGTGAAATTCCTTCAAGTGCTCAAAGTGGTGTCGTTTTGGTAGTCTTGCTTGCGAAAAAATGGTAATCCTGCGAAAATCTATGAAGGCTTGCGAAAATGCGTGGAACCCAAATATACGTTTATAAAAACTAAAAAAATTTGAGAAATCATTTTGGGGCATAGGATTTTCGCAGATGCCTCCTGTGAAAATCATATTTTATCATGTGTGAAGATGGATATGTAGAACAGACCTAATGTTGGGTTGTCTTTTCAACACCATGTATTGAAGTATGTGTTGGATTAGGTGTCTAAGCCATGACTAATAATTAGTATTTACCTAATTAATAGAAGCACAGTCCATTTGGGTTGCCCTCATGGCTGGAGGTTTGGTAGAAAATTCGGTAGAGAGAAAGGTTGATTTATTATGGGATTAATAAATCAACAGGAATTAAATATATGGTTTATTAATATATTAAAGTCATAATATATTAATTAGAAACTATATTAATTAATTAGAAATTAATCTGGAATTAATTGGATTTAATTTGAGGATTAATTTAATTAATTAAAGGTGCAGGGACTAAAACTGTAATTATTCAATAGTTGAGTAAGTGACAGTGGGAGTGACCAGTGGATTTCGATTTCTATATATGGTATATAGAAATTTTGAAATTAATATAATAGGATAAATAGGAGTTTGAATTATAAGATAAAGGGTTTATCTTATTTGAATTCAAAAAGGTTTATCCTTAAGGCTTATCAACTGGTTATTCTGTAACTATAAATAGGGGTCCCTGGAACCCTATTTTCTGCGCCACTTTAGACTCAGAATCTCTCTGGAATTTTCGATCCATATACCTCTCTGCTTGGGTGTGATCTCATTTGAGGTAGGATAATTTTGCTGCTCAGCTTCCAGAAAATTCTAAAAGGTTGGTTTTTCTAATTTTATTCTTTTAGTTAATTTTCTTATGGCCTTTAGGTTTTGTTATATGTTCAATTAGAAGAAAACATAGATCCTCATAGGTTGCATGTGAACTTAGGTTATTTAGTTCATGGTTTGCAGAAAACCTTTCAGTGGTATCAGAGCCTGTTTTGTTTTCTTGTTGAATTGTTATAACTGTTTTAGGGTTTAAAGCCTATAAACCCTAATTTTATCATGGATCGATTTCTAGGATTAGGGTTTTGGAAACCCTAATCCCCCCTATTTGTTAATTTCGAAATCTGGCATTAGGGTTTTAGGAGGTTTTCTATTTTTGGTAACTTTATTTGTTAATTAAATGGATAACCTTAAACCTTTTCCTTGAAATCGAAAATTAGGGGTTTAAGGATAGGTTTTAATTAATTTGATTAATTTGGATAAACCTATCTTCATTTGAATTAATTTAATTAATTGTTAATTAAAAGATAATTCAAAAGGGATTTAATTAATTTTAAATTGGCGAAATTAATGGAATAAATCCAGAAAAATATTTTAAAATGTTTAAAATATTTAGATTTAATTAATTTAATTAATTGGTAATTAAAATTGATTAAATCGATTTTAAGGTTTAATTTAATTTAAAATTTAATTGTTAAATTTGGTAAAATTAAAAGATAAACCTTGAATATTTTAAAGGGTTTTTAAAATACATCTTATATATGTTATTAAAAGTTAATATTATATATATGAGATAAATTTGGTTAGTCAAATCAATAGTAGGCCTCATTCACGAAGCTGGTCTATAAAGTGGGTATAAGGAGACTGCCTATAAAATGGTAGTCTAATGGGTGAACACTCTCACCCACCGCTCGCCTGATCAGTGGACGGTCGTTAGCCGAACGGGTTTGACAGAACCGCTTAATCATTAAAAGTATAATGATCAAAGTACTAGAACTTTTACACAAAAACCCAATCTAGTTACTTTAGGAAAAATGTGAATTTGATGCTAACCCATGAAATTGCACATTGCACTTTATGAAACGTTGGTGGAGCGTGTGTGGTTTACCGGCACACCAATGGGGGTTCATAAAGAGTGGCAATGGGTGTCTCGGGTGTTATCATTGTTGATGGAGCGTGTGTGGTTTACCGGCACATCAATTTGAGATGATAATGGACCCAGAGAGTACCAAGCTAATTTGCATGGTTATTCACACCCGGTTTGTGATCCTCGGCATCCCAGTCACAAACGGTGGGGCATATCCGAGATTAAACATGCTATTGAACAGTTCAATATATCTCAAAAGAAACTATGAATTCCATTTATAATAAGATTATTTTTCCGCGGTGGAATTGGCTGAATCGTCATTTGCCTACCTTTATAAAATTTGCTTATAGATTACGGCATCCCTCTTCTATGTTGCAAATTGTTATAGTTGGATCCTAGCCTTATTTTATATTGGGTTATTATAAGGACCGACAAGTATCTAATTAAACTTACCTTCTTTTATAGATGTCTTCTGCTGATCAATCCGCTCCCCAATCAAACTCCAGTGTTCCCTCTATCCTCTCACTGTGTTCCAAGGTTTAATTGAACGGGACAAACTACAATGACTGGATTAGAAACATCAAGATGGCTCTAAGGTATGAGAACAAAGAGTATGTTCTCGAGACTGAGCTTGTCGATGTTGACCCCGAAACTGCTACTCCCGAGGAAATTGCCTCGTACCAAAAACATTCTGATGATGCGACCAAAGTGGCCTGCATCATGATCGCCACAATGAACCCCAAATTGCAAAGGATATATGAAGACTACTGGCCCTTTGAGATGCACAAGGAGCTGGCGGAAAAGTTCCGCAAGCAAGAGCGCATCGAGAAGTGCGAGGTGGTCAAGGACTTCACGAACAGCAAACCTAAAGATGGAGAGTCCATCTGCGCTCATGTGCAAAGAATGCAAGGTTACGTGGAGCGGCTTAGAAAGCTTGCGATGCCTGTACCGGAGGAGTTGGCCGTTGACATAGTGCTTAACTCCCTACCGAGTTCTTATGACCAGTTCAGGCTGGCTTATCATTTGAACAACAATCAGGCTAACCTGACTGAGTTGCATCGTATGCTTCGAGTTGCTGAGGACGGGATGAAGGGTAAAAGTGTACCCTCGGTCAATCAGCCCGTCTTAGCCATTGGAAGTGGCAAAGGAAAGAAAAGGAAGGGCCCTCCTAAGCAAAATTGGATGGAAAAGGTTCAGGTCGGGTCATCCAGTAATGGCTCGAGAACCAAGACTTCCCACATTCCTTGTGTGGCCAACCCCGATGAAGCCAACTGTTTTTACTGCAAAGAGAAGGGCCATTGGAAGAGAAGCTGCCCCAAATACTTGCAGGATGTCAAGGATGGGAAAGTGAAGCCATCGACAGCAGGTATATACACTATCTCTAAAAACTCACCATCTTCTAATTCTTGGGTCCTTGATACAGGATGTGGTTTTCACATTTGTTCTGATCTGCAGGGCCTAAAGGAAAGCAGGGAGGTGGAGCACGGTAGACTGAACCTGATCATGGGCAATAGGAGATCGTCCCCTGTTACCAAGATCGGCGTTTATAGTTTAGTGCTTAGCAGTGATGTTAGCTTAGAGTTATTTAATTGTTGTTATTCGCCAGAAATGGAAAGAAACATTATTTCATTTCACGCATTGTTCAGACAAGGATTTCAATTTTCTTTTGATAATAAAATTGGTTCTATTTCTGTTTTCAAAAATGGTATTTTGATTTTTACTGCTTATCCTTGTGATGGTGTGTATGAAACTGTTGAATGTGTTGACAATTTAGGACATAGTGTAAATTATATTGATTCTACTAGTGGTGTAGAAAAGGCATGTCTGTGGCATAGTCGGCTCAGGCACATCAGCAAGAAACGCATCGCCCAACTCCAAAAGGATGGAGTGTTGGAATCATTCGACCTCAGGTCGGATGATGTATGCGAATATTGTCTGTTGGGCAAGATGACTAAATCACCTTTCAAAGGATCTTTTGAAAGAGGTGAGGGTCTGTTGGACATCTGGTTGCGAAGGGCTTTACTCAAACCCCAGGGGTTGACTATGACGAGACCTTCTCACCAGTAGCCAAGATAAAGTCTATTAGGATTATGCTGGCCATAGCTGCATTTCATGACTATGAAATTTGGCAGATGGACGTCAAAACCGCTTTCCTTAATGGGAAGTTGACTGAGGATGTTTACATGAATCAGCCAGAGGGTTTTGTCGATGCAAAGTATCCTAATAAGGTGTGTAAGCTTGACAGATCAATCTACGGATTGAAGCAAGCTTCTCGCAGCTGGAATCTTTGTTTCCATGAGAAAGTCAAAGAGTTTGGCTTCTCTAGGAGCGAGGATGAGTCCTGTGTATATGTCAAGGCTAGTGGGAGTATAGTCACCTTTCTGGTGCTGTATGTCGATGACATACTGCTCATGGGAAACGATATTCCAACCTTGCAAGATGTCAAGGCTTGGCTTGGGAAATGTTTTGCCATGAAGGACCTAGGAGAGGCTGCCTATATTCTCGGGATAAGAATATTGAGAGATAGGAAGAAGAGACTGATTGGACTTAGTCAGGGTACATACTTGGAAAAGGTACTGAAAAGGTTTAGTATGGAAAATTCCAAGAAGGGAGAGCTGCCTATCCGAAGTAATGCGAAATTGAGTAAGACTCAAAGTCCAAGTACAGACGAAGAAATAGCTGAAATGAGTCGGGTACCTTATGCTTCGGCTGTAGGATCGATCATGTACGCTATGACGTGTACTCGCCCTGACGTGGCCTTTGCTTTGAGCATGGTCAGTCGGTACCAGGGTAACCCTGGAAGGGCGCATTGGATAGCTGTGAAAAATATACTCAAGTATCTGCGAAGGACAAAGAACATGGTGTTAGTCCTCGGTGGCAGTAATACCTTGAGAGTTGAAGGATATACAGATGCCAGCTTTCAGACAGATAGAGACAGTGGTCGGTCTCAGTCGGGCTGGGTATTCCTTTTAAACGGTGGAGCAGTTACTTGGAAAAGTTCCAAGCAAGAAACAGTGGCTGATTCTACGTGCGAATCAGAGTACATAGCAGCAAGTGAAGCGTCAAAGGAAGCGGCTTGGCTGAAGAACTTTATCGGTGACCTTGGAGTAGTCCCGAGTATTCAGGAGCCCTTGGAACTATTCTGCGATAACGAAGGTACGGTCGCCTTGACAAAGGAACCGCGAGATCATGGAAAGTCCAGACATATCGACAGAAAGTACCACTATATCAGACATAGGGTAGAAGAAGGTCACCTCCTTGTAAAGAGGGTATCATCGGAAGATAATCCTGCAGATCCCTTGACAAAGGCTCTGAGTAGGATTAAGCATAATCAGCATGCTAGGAGCATTGGATTAAGAGATGATATAAGTTTTTGTAATTAGATAGATTTTTGAAACTTGTAACAATGTTATTGTATTTGACTTTTGTGATTTAATAATGGAGATTTATTAATGAGTAATGGTTTACTAATTTTGTCAATAATATATCATTGTGTTTCATTTTGCATGTTTTACTTCCTGAATAATTGGATTATTCAAATATCCACAGTCGCTCATACTTTTAGGGAGTAAGTATGAAGTAAGGCTGTCATGAATTGGTAATAGATTGTCTAAGGAGTTAGACATTGCAATTGGATTGCTGCACCATTCGTGAGTACTTGGAAATGGAGATTTGAGTATTGGATAAACCCGCGCTCAATGGATTGCTTCATGGATTACATCACGAGCAATATTGAGACGATAATATCTTTTGATCTTTAAGCTAAGACATATGAGTTATGATTTACTAGACGGTTATTCATTGATAATATGAAAACGCATCGGTAACTCGGTGTTATAAAACGTATTGTTGTGAGTGATTTGTCTGGTAAAAGACATAAGTATATGAGTCAAAGTTTATTCGTCCCTTGACCCTAACGGGGAACAGATATCTGTAGGCCTCTCGATGATTTTGAAGTTGACTAAAATGGTTGGCCAACCGGGACTAACTTGGTAGTCTAAGAGTCATATGCAAATCGGAAATCGAGGAACAGTGAATCAGACCAGATTGATTTTATCCATGTCTTGAGTCTGAAAAATATCTTGTTGGACGGAGGATCATCTGATCTCTTATCTATGGACAGGACTGATTAGATCAGAGTTTGGCATTGGTTTCTAGGAAGCTACAAGTGCTGGTTAATTAGAGGTTAAATCGGTAATTATAGTCATAGACTTATCCAAGTGGGAGACTGTTGGATTAGGTGTCTAAGCCATGACTAATAATTAGTATTTACCTAATTAATAGAAGCACAGTCCATTTGGGTTGCCCTCATGGCTGGAGGTTTGGTAGAAAATTCGGTAGAGAGAAAGGTTGATTTATTATGGGATTAATAAATCAACAGGAATTAAATATATGGTTTATTAATATATTAAAGTCATAATATATTAATTAGAAACTATATTAATTAATTAGAAATTAATCTGGAATTAATTGGATTTAATTTGAGGATTAATTTAATTAATTAAAGGTGCAGGGACTAAAACTGTAATTATTCAATAGTTGAGTAAGTGACAGTGGGAGTGACCAGTGGATTTCGATTTCTATATATGGTATATAGAAATTTCGAAATTAATATAATAGGATAAATAGGAGTTTGAATTATAAGATAAAAGGTTTATCTTATTTGAATTCAAAAAGGTTTATCCTTAAGGCTTATCAACTGGTTATTCTGTAACTATAAATAGGGGTCCCTGGAACCCTATTTTCTGTGCCACTTTAGACTCAAAATCTCTCTGGAGTTTTCGATCCATATACCTCTCTGCTTGGGTGTGATCTCATTTGAGGCAGGATAATTTTGCTGCTCAGCTTCCAGAAAATTCTAAAAGGTTGGTTTTTCTAATTTTATTCTTTTAGTTAATTTTCTTATGGCCTTTAGGTTTTGTTATATGTTCAATTAGAAGAAAACATAGATCCTCATAGGTTGCATGTGAACTTAGGTTATTTAGTTCATGGTTTGCAGAAAACCTTTCAGTATGTTATAGAGATTATCGATGAAAATGATGTAAAGTATTTGAAAAAGGTTATTGAGAAAGTCTCGACTATAGTGCATGACTACCTGGTAGATAATGATCCAGTGGTAGATGCTCTCACTATAGAATACAATGCATCAAATTGTTCTGTTGTCTCGGGAAACCGATCTAAAAGTAAAAGGTCCACTGATAGACACTAGTAAAGGAAAAGGCTCCATCGAAAATCGATCCAACGGAAGAGGTAGCAATTATCAGGCAAGTATCAATATATCACAACCACAAAATGCTAAATCCATCTTGTATGTCGATTTAGAAACTTATAATATGTTGGTGATGATGATGCACTTACATGTCCCAACGATGATACGCATGGTGGCAACGACGATCACACGGATTAAAAAGAAGTACTTTCGTTGGACGATGATGCCAGCTTAGTTCCTTATGGGGAGTCGATGGATTTTACTATAGGCATATCCGACCTTGAAAAAGGTGATACAGAAAACAAGTGGTCGAATGACGAAGACAAACACCAACAAACCCCATTCTATAGTATGCCTCTGACACCATAAAGTTTAGGCTCAATATATACTCCTTTACACAACCTAAACCCGAGCGAAATGATTAAAAACATAGATTTCTTAAAAAAAACAAGGACGCTTTTGAACTAGCCCTAGGTGTGAAAAGTGTTAATGAAGGTTTTAAGTACAAAACTGTAAGATCAAATAAACAAAGGTTTCAAGCTTCCTGCTACCAAGAAAATTACAGTTGGTGTATATCGGCTGTTAAACTGGAGAATTGTAACACAATCCAGGTCAAGAAACTTGTGGATCAATATACATATTCTTCAACCCAATTGAATCTAAATCATTGACAAATAAACAACAAATGTTAGGTCATTTAGTTGATGAGGCCTTGAGTATTGATCATAGTCAAGTGTACCGTGGAACCGATATCAAACGTGATTTCAGTTCACAGTATAAAAATAATATATCATACAAACAAGCATGGCGTGCAAAAGAGCATGCATTGAAGCTTTTGCGGGGGTCCCACAAGGATACATTTTCTAGACTCCATGTGTATTGTTACAACCTGGAGAAACATAATCATGGTACTGTGACATACATACAGATGGACGATGAAGCCGATTTCAGTTCGTTTTCATTTTGATTGGTTGCACGGTATTATTATTAATTTAAGAAATTTAAATTTTCATATGGCATGCCCTGAAAATTTTGATTGATTTGTAGCTACGGGCGTTCCTCAATTGATATAAGTGTACCCTTGTTATAGACGCGGACCATCTAAAGGGTGATTTCAAGTGCACAATGTTATAGGATGTTGTGATGGACGAGAACAGCCAAAATTTTCCTGTCGCCCATGGAATTTGCAAGAGTGAGTGCACAAAGACGTGGTCATGGTTCCAAACAAAACTGCATGACCACATCGGTGACGTCGATCATTTAACTATCATTTCGAATAGGGACCCATCACTTGCTATGTTATATTTTAAATATATATTTCCAAATACATATCATGGTCTCATCATTTATTATTTAATCTAAAATCTTAGCTCAAGAAATCCAACACGACAAAAAGTTTATTCTGGAAGGCAGCAAAAACATACAAAAATGTTGATTTTGATTATTATTTTAACATGTTACACAATAGTAGACCCGCATAATGCAAATACCTAAAGGCGACAGAACTGAAGAAATGGTCAAGGCCTCAAGGGCATATTTTTCGGGCATGTGTTTTAATACGATGACCTCAAATAGTGTCAAATCCATCAAGGCCTTACATGCATGAAAGATGTTGATAGTGACACTTGTAGAATTCTTCTGCGTGATGATGCAACTATGGTATTTTCAATGTCGGAACCAATGAGGTATAAATTAGATGACGTTATTAATGCTTATATAGTTATTTACATTAAACTTGAAATAAAACTGAAAGATGTTTTTTGGTTAACCAACAGAAGTAACAACAAACCTTACACCATGTGCGGATAAATAAGTTTAAAGGGCAATAAAAGTAATAACTGACAAGTATGTCCAATATGAACTTCAAAATTTGAGGTCGTAGACTACCAAAACAATAGCATCGTTGACTTTTCAAACAAATATTGTACATGTCAAAAGTGGAAATTATCTGGCATTTCTCTGGCCATGTGATATGCGTCTTAAAATACTTAAGACATGACGAATGTATCAAAATGGCCCTTAAAGCCTATCATATACGTTGGTACCATTAGGCGTATGAGGAGTTATTTAACCCTCTTCTAGACCCTTCTAAATGGGAGAGACACGATCATTTGATGATTGTTAGACCACCAATAATGGACAAACGTCAATGGGGCAGATCCAAAGACACTGAATGTATTCCTTCACAAGGGGAGGGCCCAATTATATGGCATTGTACTTGATGCAACCAGATAAACCACACGATAAACAAATACACATCTTTTGTCCTAAACAGTAAAGAAGAATCATCATCAAAAAAGGGGAAAAGTTGTTACATTGTAATGTGTGTTGTTTTCATATAGTCTAATACACATTTCCAATTTTTCATTATTAAAGTTGACTATTTCAAAATATGGATCTAGTGACAAGTTGAACTATAAATGGAAGTTGTAGTTCAGATGCCAAATTACATAACATGACAAAATTATATAAATGTCTGCACTAACTAGTCATACTTGTAAAACTGTTAAACATTATAATTTTACGAAACTTTTTACACTAACTACTCATCATCGGAAAATTTAGATTTCACATAACTAATCAATTTTTATTTGTACCATATTCTTTCTCGGCATGACGTATAAACCCATCTATTTTAGAAATATGAGTTTTCTTATAACGCATCCATGTTTCTGCATCTTTTATTTCCTTATTGACCGCTGCCTCATTGTCCCTTATGTTTCTTTTATTCATTTATGCTTTTCTTCCATTTTGTGGATCACAGCTTCTTCATCATCATGAAACCTCTTTATTTCCTCGTTCGTTTTCTTCATCTCATTCTCCCGTTTAATAATACATGTTTTTGTAATTTCATCCATCTTTGTGTACTTGCCATTAGGCCCATCATCAACTAATATGGACAGACGTTTTAGTTTGACAAGAATTCCTAAGAGTTTTAAAGACATTTACGACTTACCAATGCAACTAAATGTACTTGGGATGTCAACCCTTTGCATTCCACATATATTTAAACCAAAACATAAAGCATATGTGTCTACTACTAAAAAGCCTATATATATATATATATATATATATATATATATATATATATATATATATATATATATATATATATATATATATATATATATATATATATATATATATATATATATATATATATATATATATTGTAAGACCCGTTCCGCCGAGTCGCGGCTCGGACTAATCCGCGGCACGGATTTAGGAAGGATCCAGAAACGCGTGAAATTTGTACGCGCGGCGCGGTGCGCCTCTATGGTGAAAACCCCTAATTCGGATTTAAACGCCTATATAAAGGGACCCAGCCCTAGGGTTCGTGTTTTTGGGAGTTTTCTGGAGCAGAGGCGTCTGGTTTCAGCATATACTCTTTGGTTCCAAGGCTTTGGAGGCTTGAAGGAAGAAATACAACGTGGGGAAAGGCTGTAGTCGATCGGGTGCAGTTCTCTGTTTTCCAGAAGCAAGGTAAGAGGATCTACCTTCTGATATTTCAGTTTATCCCGTTTTTATGGTGTTATACCTTAAGTAGTAGTCTTAGATGACTTGTAACCCTTAGGGTTAGACTAAGGACATGAATAGACTTGCATGTCCCTAAGGAAGTGATATTAGGGTAGTTTCTGATCTCAGGAAGGGTTTGGAGTGAAACCCTAGCCGATTGATGTACTGTTTAACGCTAAAAACATTTTGGAATGTTACGAGCCGCGACGCGGACTGGCTATGTCAGCGGCGCAGACTCGGCGGAAACCCCGTGTTTATTCGATGATAGCCGCGACACGTAGGATGAGGAGCCACGCCGCGTCGAGCGACTGTTTGACCACGGTTTGATGGCAAATATTGAGTCTAACCTTTAGGCAGGTCTGTAAGAGCCTGGTCAGTAATTGATATGTTGTATGTGTGTGGGATTTAGGTGTGTGGACGAGCTAAGTGGGGATATTAGAGAATATCTACACGGTTTCGAACCAGGTGAGTATCCTCACCTTACTATATGATGTTGCATGTTAGGCATCTTGTGTGTTATTTACAGTTATATGATTGGCTCTATATTTGTGGTTATTTGTTGTTGGGCTCAGTACTGATGCGCGTCCCCTCGTAGCTGTTGTATGGCGAGTTGGACTATTGCCTTGTCCCATAGCTATTGTATGATGGGCTGGGCCATAACCGGGAACCCATAGCTGTTGTATGATGGGTAGAACCTTCCCGTGTCCATAGTTGATGTATGATGGACGCCCGTAGCTGTTGTATGGCGGGTAGGGTCGGGTCGTTCTCGAGGACGGGTTGTTTAATGTGTGGGCATGTATGGTAACTTGTGGACTCACTAAGCTTTAAGCTTACCCGTTGATTTTATAACATTTCAGGTAATTCAGATGACAAAGGGAAGGGCAAGGCTTGACGGCAGCGCGTCGCATTCAAGAGATTGATGTCAATGAACTATATTAGTATTTTCAAATGTTTCCGCTGTTAATTTAAGTATTATGTTGAACAGTTTTATGTTTCGGAATAAATGTTTTATTGGAACCTTGGTAATAAATGATTTTTAATTTTTTTTTGAAATTGGGACGTTACAAATTGGTATCAGAGCCTTGGTTTGAGGGATTTAGATGAACTGTATTGGGAATCCAAACTCAAACTTAGGACTGAGCGATTTTGTTAAGAAAATGTTTTTGGAAGGTTAAATTAAAGTAAAAAAAAGATGTGATGCGAACCGTCAGTCGAGCTCAAGTAAGTTTTGTGATTCCCAATTACCCATGCCAAGTTTGTGTTATGTGATAAAATGTATTGTGCTAGGATGTAAAGTTGCCTGGATAATATACTCTGTAGACTGTTTTGTGCCATATGTGCTGCTTTGGAATTTTATGCTACTGTCATTAGGTTGCTTAGTGAATGCTGGTAGGTTATATACAATTAGGGTAAGATAGCCTAAGAATTCTTGGTCTGGCCTTACTGGCTGTTCCTTGTTTGGTTGTGACTTTAGGGTAGATCAGTTATTCAAACGTCTATCTTATTCCTGATTGTGTACGGCTGTGCGTCCGTGAGGCGACTCGACGACATTAGCAATAGTTCTCTTAGGCACGTGTGAGATGGAGAGTTAGATCAAAAGATTAGGCACCACGGTGCATGACCACATGAGTCATAGGAAATGGTTTAGTACGTGTGACATTTTAGGAGGATGATTGACGAACTTGGAACAAGGGCGAATAGGTGTGGAAGGTAGTACCAGGCCAGTATTACCGAAAGCACAGAATTCACGCTTGAGTCAAGAGTAGTCAACCAAAGTCCTAGAAAGTCAAGTAGTTGGATAGACAGGAGTGACCCGAGTATTGATATTAGAAACTGTTGAGCATTTCAGAATGGCAGTCACTCGAAGTAACGGTGGACCAGATGCGGGTGCCTCGAGTGGGGGAGGACCGACTGATGAAAATCTCCGTAACCTGATAGCGGAGGAGGTTTCGCGAGAAGTGTTGGCTGCGATACCTCAGTTCTTTGGTACGATTAAGGCTGAGCTATGGGCAATGCTCGAGGAGCGACTGGCTATTCAGGGCACATCACGTGCTAGGGATGCAAGTTATAAGGACTTTTCGGCTTGTTCGCCTCCGATGTTCGATGGGGGCAGGGATCCGATTATCAGTATATGGTGGATTTCTGCGGTAGAAGGTGCCTTCCGTACCTGTTCGTATCCTGAGAACTCCAAGGTAACATTTGCAGTGAATCTTCTCAGAGAGGGTGCAAAAGATTGGTGGGAAATACGAACGAAAGATCTCACTTCGGCTCAGTTGGATGCCATTACGTGGCCGCAGTTTAAGGAACAGTTCAAACTGGAGTATGTTCCACAGGTGGAAATGGAACGCTTGGCGCAGGAATACCTGAATCTGACCCAGACTACTGAGATGGTGACGGAGATCACCAAAAAGTTTAATGAGCGAGCCCTCTTCTGTCCAGAGTTTGCGGCAACCGAGCGCATGAGGATGACACGATACTTGGCGATGCTTCGCACAGACATTCGGGAATTTGTGTCTACTGCTAGGCACCAAACTCTTACTGATATGATAGCGGCCGCTCGAGCCCGAAAGTTGGAACTGGAAACCCAACAAAAGCAGAAGCGTCTGGCGCCTACTCAGACTCAGCAGGTGTCGAAGAAATTTCGAGGGGTAGATCAGGGAAAGCAAGGGCAAAGGAGCCATGGTAAGTGTGGTAAATGTGGAAGGAATCATGAGGGGCGTTGCTGGGTGTTAATATGCCATTAGTGTGGGAAGGAGGGCCACTATGCTAAAGATTGCCGTCAAGAGGTCAAGATTTGTTTTAATTGTAATCAGGTAGGCCACTTCAAGGCCCAATGTCCCCGTCTGACTCAGGGAGTGGTTCAGAATCCGGCACCCACTACACTCCGGATTACCGATGGTAGGCAGGGGAAAGGGGAAGCCCCTAAGACCAAGGGTCGAGCATTCGTCATGACCGCCGAGGAGGCACAGGATGCGCCCGACGTCGTCACGGGTACTCTTTCTTTACTTGCCTCGTGTTTGTGGTGTGTATAATTAATGTGTCTATTATGCTTTGATTAGGAACATTCTTAGTCAACTCTATGCCTACCTTTGTACTATTTGATTCGGGTGCTAGTCATTCTTTTGTGTCTGCCGCGTTGGGAAAGGGTTTCGGTATTGCTTTAGGAACTCTTCTTCGGCCGTTAGAAGTAGAAGTTGCGGATGATAAAACCGTGCAAGCGACTAGTGTTTATCGGGGATGTGAAGTAGTGATTCAAGGAATAAAGTTTCCGATCGATCTCATCCCTATACCGTTGGGTGACTCTCGAGTCATCATCGGTATGGATTGGTTGGGTCGGCATGAATCATGGATTGATTGTAAGAACAAACGAGTGTGGATTCAAACCCCAAGTGGGGGAGAGCTGGTTGTGCAGGGTGAGAGGAGGAATAAGGGTGCAGCTTTCTGTTCAGCTGCTAGAGCACGCAGACATTTTCAACATGGAGGATCGGGATTTGTGGCTTATGTTTTAGACGTACGAGAAAAGAAGCCAACAGCAGAAAGCAGAGGATATACCGGTGGTTTGGGATTTCCTGATGTGTTTCCCGAGGACCTGCCTGGCGTACTGCTAGAGAGACAGGTGGAATTTAAGATCGACTTAACTCCCGGTGCGGCTCCAATAGCTAAAGCACCGTATCGTCTTGCGCCTCCAGAGATGCTGGAGTTGTCTATTCAACTTCGGGAGTTACTAGATAAGGGATTTATCCGACCCAGTTGCTCACCGTGGGGAGCGCCTATTTTGTTTGTTAAGAAGAATGATGGTTCCAATAGGATTAGTTAAGGTTCAGTGGCAGCATCGAAAAGGGTCCGAGTGGACTTGGGAACCGGAGGAGGAAATGCGGAGGCATTATCCAAAATTATTTACCGGCACGGATTTCGGGGACGAAATCCAGTTAAGTGGGGGAGAATTGTAAGACCCGTTCCGCCGAGTCGTGACTCGGACTAATCCGTGGCGCGGATTTAGGAAGGATCTACAAACGCGTGAAGATTGTACGCGCGGCGCGGTTCTAAAGAACCCGCGGCACGGTGCGCCTCTAAGGTGAAAACCCCTAATTCGGATTTAAACGCCTATATAAAGGGACCCAGCCCTAGGGTTCGTGTTTTTGGGAGTTTTCTGGAGCAGAGGCGTCTGGTTTCAGCAGAGACTCTTTGGTTCCAAGGCTTTGGAGGCTTGAAGGAAGAAATACAACGTGGGGAAAGGCTGTAGTCGATCGGGTGCAGTTCTCTGTTTTCCAGAAGCAAGGTAAGAGGATCTACCTTCTGATATTTCAGTTTATTCCGTTTTTATGGTGTTATCCCTTAAGTAGTAGTCTTAGATGACTTGTAACCCTTAGGGTTAGACTAAGGACATGAATAGACTTGCATGTCCCTAAGGAAGTGATCTTAGGGTAGTTTCTGATCTCAGGAAGGGTTTGGAGTGAAACCCTAGCCGATTGATGTACTGTTTAATGCTAAAAACATTTTGGAATGTTACGAGCCGCGACGCGGACTGGCTATGTCAGCGGCGCGGACTCGGCGGAAACCCCGTGTTTATTCGATGATAGCCGCGGCGCGTAGGATGAGGAGCCATGCCGCGGCGAGCGACTGTTTGACCAGGAACTTAGTTTTGACCACGGTTTGATGGCAAATATTAAGTCTAAGCTTTAGGCAGGTCTGTAAGAGCCTGGTTAGTAATTGATATGTTGTATGTGTGTGGGATTTAGGTGTGTGGACGTGCTAAGTGGGGATATTAGAGAATATCTACACGGTTTCGAACCAGGTGAGTATCCACACCTTACTATATGATGTTGCATGTTAGGCATATTGTGTGTTATTTACAGTTATATGATTTGCTCTATATCTATGGTTATTTGTTGTTGGGCTCAGTACTGATGCGTGTCCCCTCGTAGCTGTTGTATGGCGAGTTGGACTATTGCCTTGTCCCATAGCTATTGTATGATGGGCTGGGCCATAACCGGGAACCCATAGCTGTTGTATGATGGGTAGAACCTTCCCGTGTCCATAGCTGTTGTATGATGGACGCCCGTAGCTGTTGTATGGCGGGTAGGGTCGGGTCGTTCTCGAGGACGGGTTGTTTAATGTGTGGGCATGTATGGTAACTTGTGGACTCACTAAGCTTTAAGCTTACCCGTTGATTTTATAACATTTCAGGTAATTCAGATGACAAAGGGAAGGGCAAGGCTTGACGGCAGCGCGTCGCATTCTAGAGATTGATGTCAATGAATTATATTAGTATTTTCAAATGTTTCCGCTGTTAATTTAAGTATTATGTTGAACAGTTTTATGTTTCGGAATAAATGTTTTATTGGAACCTTGGTAATAAATGATTTTTAAATTTTTTTTGAAATTGGGGCGTTATATATATATATATATATATATATATATATATATATATATATATATATATATATATATATATATATATATATATATATATATATATATATATATATATATATATATATATATATATATATATAGATCGGTTTTGTTACATAAAATAGAGAGTTTTTCACAAAAACGGCAACGGGAGCATTTAAAATAACTAGTTTATTCTTACACCATTTTAAAACAAAACCATCAAGGATCAATTTACATATGTTAGAATAATATTAAAACAACCATAGGATGTTTTAGAATGACAACCTTTTGAGTCTTTGATCCCACTCTGAATTGGGAAGTTGAAGAAGATGGCAAAGACAATAAGCTTGACATTCTCTATATGTATCCACCACCAAGAGTAAGGCACTTGGAATGCTAGTTCCCTTCTTGTATTATGAACTTCTTAAGCCTTTAAGTACTTAACACGATTAAGTACAAAAGGATAAGCACTTCTAGCCACTGAATACCCTTAACTAGTTTTCACAAAGGAGTAATAGAGAGAGAGAGAAAGAGAGAAAGAGAGAGAGAGAGAGAGAGGAAGGGAACCATCGACTTGCTTGGGGAGGAGAGAAAAACTAACATAAAATTTTGTATTACACTCTCTTATATACATATACATGTGATCCAATACTCATACCTTCATTAAGTGTAATGAAATGACTTCTTAGAGGTATGGCATGTGTAAGAAAGAAGTTGACAAGCAACCCCCATCCCCTTTATGAAACTTTCAGCCATCATGGAGAAAAAGGACAAGATGATGTGGCATGCACACTACCATAATAAACTAATGTATCGAGTATAAGTTAGTGAAATACTATGTGTCCAAAAACTTGTACGTGACTTAATATATCATACCATATGATATGATAACTAGTTTGTTCCATTTTAATTATTATTTTCATAAAACAATAACTATTATCTAATTAAATACAAGAGTTGAATTTATTTCTTAATAATCAAACACTTAATAAATATTCAATAAGTACCAACTTGATAAAGGTGTGACCCTATAGGATCATATGCTATTAGCAACATCATTGAATAATGATTATTGAGCATATATATAAAACAATCTCCCACTTGTACAATATTCATTATAGATTGACATAGACAGTAGTTGACATCTAGCAAGAGACTGCTGCCCCTAACAACATACAAAGATGTGGCATCAATCAACATCCAATTCTAAGAGCTCAAAGCTGCAATTGATGCATAAGGTAAGTATATCATTATTCTCTTTGTTTCAGACATCATGTTGGACATGAGACATGGAACGTAATAATTCTCATTTGTCGTCCAACTTTAAGTAAGGCATCTTAGATGTCTAACTCTCAACACATAAGATGAACAAATCCCATCTTGACTACATACACACTCTTGTATGGTTCATACTATACCCAACAATGGCCTTTATAACTACGCAGTTACAAACAATGTTTAGTCATGTCAAAGCACAACATTTCCTATACTTGAGTCCCTAATATGTATCACAGGTCAAAAGACATAAATATATTTACCATTGTTCAAGATTTATTTATGATAACGATCCATGAAGTGATTCTTAAAGCGGGTCATGTCCAATAGTTCTTTTCTAACAAGTACATATGAACTTGGATGCAATGCCTTGCTATTTCATCACATGCAATCAAAAAATATGATTAATATTAGTCTTAATTCATAGTTGTTCCCACAACGATGAGTGACTATAGACAATTTAGAATAAGCAGTTTATTCAAGGATAAAAACATGCTAACATGGAAAAATAACATTAATACAAGAGAGATATCTCATATATCAAAAGAGATTACATGTCATTGCTACATAGTTTTAGAATATCCAAATATTAATAAAGTACAGATTTAAATCCAATCACAAGATAATCGAAGTCCAATTCCTTTTGCATGAATATCAAACTTGTTTTGAGCAAAAGACTTCTTGAATGGATCCGCTAGATTATCATCTGTATGAACCTTCTCATTGTGTATATTTCCCAATTCCAATTCATAACAAATGAAATTGTATTTCCGTTGAATGTGTCTAGTCTTGTTGGTAACCATCGGGTCTCTTGTGATATTCGATGGAACCAGCGTTGTCATAGAGCATATCAATGGAATTTTTGATGCTCGGAAAAAACTCCAGATCACCGATGAATTTCTTAATCCAATCAACTTCTTGAGCTGCCTCCGACGCAGCTATATACTCAGATTATGTTGTAGAAAGTTCAACCACTTCTTGCTTTGAACTTTTCTAGGCAATGGCCCCTCCATTAAGGGTGAACATGTATCCTGTAAAACCCCAAGTCATATACATATTTATTGTTGAGATAATTTATAGAACATCGGTAAGTGAAAATTTTCCTTTTTTAAAAAACTTTTCTTTTAATCATTAAACCATTACTTAAAACATTTTGGTCCAACTAAAACATATAAAATTTAATAAAATGTTTAACAACCTTGGGGGTTACAACTCATATCAAAACAACCATAGTAAAGCAATAAGACATCTTAATGCTAATGTCCTGTAAGGCTGTAACCATACAATATTTCTACTGGAAATTCGGCATGACCTTTGTGCTAACTGGATAAAATCCAAACTTAAAATTGCCACCCAGACTTGTCAACTTTAATAGTTTCTTTTATTCGTGTTCTTATATCGTTTTATCTTGATTACCATGATTCCATATTCTTATAGTCATGTTTCCGTGGAGCATAATACTTGAGATATCAAAATCTTTGACACTTTTCCATTTTTCATTTCTTTCCCATTTGGGTAACTTACTCTGTTATATTACTCATTATAACATTATTCTTTTGACTTAGCCATTTGCCCTAGTCATTAGATGTCTTTTGCCAGTTATATTTTGGTTTTGGAAATCATAACTTTCCAATTTTATGATTGTACTCCTTATTCTTACCTTTGATTTTTTGCCAAATACTTGGTTAAGTGTTTTACTTTTATTTTCTAATCAATATATCATGACTTTTAATGATTATTCTTGAATTTCCACGGCTGTCCTTGGATGACACACCATGTGACCACATTCTGCCTTTCTTTCTCACTTGTTCCCTAACATTATAACATTTGTCTTTAAATATCACACCACTTGTTACAACTTACATTTTTTATTAACCGATATATACTTTTTTCTTATTTATATTTTGTTCACATATGTAATCGTATTTTCCAATCTTTCTTTACTTCAGTCATTGTAATGACACGACTTTAATATTTATTCCACAGTCTTAATTCTTTTCCATTAGACAACAGAGTCCTTAGTTACACAAACTTGAAATGGTTTGTATAACATAGTTTTCTTTCTTTCATTTCATATTCCCAACGAGTTGGTATGTTCTCGTCACATTTCCTTTAATGTTTTCTTTCATACTTCATCTTGTTCCGATCAGTGTACTTTATATTAGTTATAATAACTTTCATATTTGTTCATTTCTAGTTTTCTAACCACAAAGTACATACCCATTACATTATATTTAATATTTTCAGCCATACTTTAATATTTTCGATCATACTTTAATATCTTCTTTCTTCTTTTCACTACTCCCTACATGCATCCCTTACCAAATTCCCATGATCTCATTGTGATTCCACCAAACTCAAATACATACATTGTAGTTATGATATTATGTGCCCATATTATTATAACCACTTATACATATTTTTTTCTGACATCACCACAAGGTATCCTGGTGTTGGATTAGGTGTCTAAGCCATGACTAATAATTTGTAATTTACCTAATTAATAGTAGCAAAGTCTATTTGGGTTGCCCTCATAGCTAGAGGTTTGGTAGAAAGTTCCGGAGAGAGAGAAATATTGATTTATTATGTGATTAATAAATCAATAGGAATTGAATAAATAGTTTATTAATATATTAAAGTGATAATATATTAATTAGAAACTATAGTAATTAATTAGAAATTAATCTGGAATTAATTAGATTTAATTTGGTGATTAATTTGATTAATTAAAGGTGCAGGGGCTGAATTGTAATTATTCAATAGTTGATTAAGTGACAATTTTGGCAGCTGGTGGTTGGCGAAAATATGGATAAGATAATCCATGATTTTCGAAAATAAGATTAGGATAAACAAGGTTTTGAATTGTAAGATAAAGGTTTATCTTATTTGAATTCAAAAAGGTTTATCTCTAAAGGATTATCTGCAACCATTTGGAAAACTATAAATAGGGGTCCTGGGGAACCCTATTCTGCGCCAATTTCTCTCCTCCCTCTCTCTGGATTTCGTCCACCTCCTGCTCCCTGGGTGTGATCTCATTTGAGGCGGGACACTTGTGCTGCTTAGCTTGCAAGAAACAACTAAAGGTTAGTTTTTCTATTTTATTCTTTTAGTTCATAGATTTGCAGAAAACCTTACATTGGTATCAGAGCATTTGGTTGTTTTCTTGTTGAATTGTTGTAATAGTTTTCCTAAAATTAGGGTTTAAAACTTATAAACCCTAATTATTGCTTGGATCGATTTCTAGGATTAGGGTTTTGGAAACCATAATCCCTCCTTAGTTTTTTTTCGAAAAATGCCTATTAGGGTTTTAGGAGGTTTTCTATTTTTGGTAACTTTAATTGTTTAATTAAATGGATAACCTTAAACCCAAATTGTTTGATTTCGAAATTTAAGGATTTAAGATAGGTTTAAAATTAATTTGATTAATTTGGTAATACCTATCTACTTTTGAATTAATTTAATTAATTGTTAATTAAAAGATAATTAAAAGGATTTAATTAATTTTTTAAATTTGCGAAAATTAAAGATAAATCCAGAAAAATATTTTAAATGTTTAAAATATTAAGATTTAATTATTTCAATTAATTGTTAATTAAAGGATAATTGAATCGAATTTTAAAGGTTTAATTTAATTTTAAATTTAATAGTTAAATTGGTAAAATTAAAAGATAAACCTGGAATATTTTAAAGGGTTTTAAAATATATCTTATATATGTTATTAAAAGTTAATACTATATGTATAAGATAAAATTGGTCAGTCAATTCAATAGTAGGCCTCATTCACGAAGCTGATCTATAAAGTGGGTATAAGGAGGCTGCCTATAAAATGGCAGTCTAATGGGTGAACACTCTCGCCCACCGCTCGCCTGATCAGTGGACGGTCGTTAGCCGAACAGTTTTGATAGGACCGCTTAATCATTAAAAGTATAATGATCAAAGTACTAGAACCATTTACAAAAAATTCCCAATCTAGTTACTTTAGGAAAAATGTGAATTTGATGCTAATCCATGAAGTTGCACATTGCACTTTATGAAACGTTGGTGGAGCGTGTGTGGTTTACCGGCACACCAATAGGGGTTCATAAAGAGTGGCAATGGGTTTCTCGGGTGTTATCATTGTTGATGGAGCGTGTGTGGTTAACCGGCACATCAATTTGAGATGGTAATTGACCCTAAGAGTACCAAGCTAATTTGCATGGTTATTCACACCCGGTTTGTGATCCTCGACATCCCAGTCACAAACGGTGGGGCATATTCGAGATTAAACATGCCATTGAACAGTTCTATGAATCTCACAGATCTAGGAATTTCATAAGGCTGAAATTGATAAATGTTATCTACCTTAATGACCACTGTGTTGTGATTACGGCATCCCTCTTCATAGCATAGTTGGGGTATTTTGGGTCCTAGCCTTGTTAAATAATAAATTGGGTAATTATTTAAAAAGGATTAATTAAACTAATAAATTCAAATTTTATATATGTCTGAAGAAAATGTCATTCTCCTCCTTCCCCTCCTTCACCCATTTCTGAGAACTTCAGAAAGCACCTGTTAAATATGGTAAGGCTGACTGGCCTTGACTGTGTGATATGGTTTTGCAATTAGAGAATAGTTCTTAGTTTTGCTGGGGAACCATATCCGACTGAGTGTCCGCTCCCAAACGTGACATCACACAGCAGCTTGTGATGAGCATGACTCCTTGACCATTGAGTCCAAGGAAGTTCGTTGCCTTATGCTATTGATAATTGACCCCGAGTTCCGCAGGGATTTAGAATTCCTGGGGTCAGATAAGTTGGCACAGCTAGTTGAGGAAAGGTTCCGAGAACTGGTTGAAAAAGGGAACAAACTAGGATCTTCAAAGAGCTTGAAGTTTCAAGCATGAATGAAGTAGCACTAGTTTGCATGTTCCCAAGTTTGAGGGATACATAGGCGAACACTATAAAACTGGTTTCCCTTTGTGATCGGGAGTTAAGCGTTAGATCGACTCGCTGATCTGTTCATCCAGATGAACAGAAAGGGTAATCGGATAAGACAATCGTGGAAATGCATTAAATGTCGACATTGTATGAGTCGTTCATGGAGAAGCATAGTTCCATTGATTCAGCTGCTTCAGGATTGAGTCCAGTATTAAGGTGCATCAAGAAATGATCCGGATCATCTAGACCGATTGTTCGATGTTTCAAACTGGGAATCCATAAGGTGGGACACAGTCACAGAAAGATTGGAACAATGCTCCAAGCCAAACCGTTTGGCAAACTCAGTAATATCTTAAAACTCATAATACCTGATTCTCATTTCTTGATACAGGATGTGTTTTCTCACATTTGCTTTGTATGCACGGACTCTGTAGGATGCGGGATGTTGTCGCACAAGAGCATATTCAGATTGGATCTGGAGCTCGTGCAGTTTTTGGAGTTAGGCTAGATATTTATTCTTGTTATTAGTTTATATACACACATGACATGGATTCGCATAGTACAATGTTCTGAGGATAATTCTGGTTTAACAAAATATTTTTAACACGATTGTTTTAATTATCCTCGAAACGTTGTGTGAATGTGTTAATGGCATAAATGGTAATAACTTGAACGTTGATACATCCAATGAGATTGGACTAATAAATTGTGTTTCTTTATGATTGTTAAGTGAATTTTATGAGAATCACTTTCACCAAAGGTCCAGTTGGACAGGACTTTGGAATCATTTGACTTAGAGTCACATGATGAATTGAGTGCTTAATAAAATTAATTGTGGCAAGAAAGGAATCACCCAAAGATCCAATGGATAGGATTTTGGAATCAGTTGACTTGGAGTCAGGTGATGATTGCATGTCTTGAACAATATTAACAAAATCATAAAATTTACATAAGATGTAAAAGACCTTAAGATCTTAAGCAACAGACACATAAGTTACTGTGTATTGCTTGAATCTTCAAACAGAACACGATTAGTTATACTTCATGATAATTGCCAAATAGTTTGACAAATATGGCTTCGCTTATCGGAATAAGCGATTGATTGGAACCTTGAAGTGTCCAAGGATTTCAAAGGAAGTATAAGATCAACAGAACCTGAGTGACAACATAGACTGAGAAAATGTTTCACAGTTTATCCTCTTCCAAGAACATTAGTGGTTATAATGTATCTTAGGGAAGATGATGGAGCATTGATCGAAATAGTTTTCCGATTAGTATTTCAATGAATTGAATATTCAACCAGTCAGACCGCAAAAACCATATTCCGACCATATCTTAGACTAAGTAGGTTATGTCGACACTATCTGAAATGTTAAGCTGGGATCATCCCACTAGTACATAGAAAGTCCAGGGTCATGTAGCATTCGTCCGAATCTCTTGACAAGCCTGAAACTGATCAGCGATGTCGTTTCATTGGCCATCCCGGTTATCCTTTGAAAGAAGAGCCCTTTTAGAAAGAGCTCATGTTCTAAGGAAACAGTGGGAGTAAAAATAATCCTGAAGGAGTTTAGGGATTAGCCAAGTGAAAGAACCTTTTAGTCACCACTGGGCCTTGACCAGGAATTGGATTCCTGTTAAACCTGACATACCCTCTATTCGCTTGACCAGTAGTCACCGTCATAAGGAGTTATGATATGGGTGACATAACGAGTAGTGGTAAAACACTAAAGATGATGCGGATAAGTAATCCGACTACTGGAAGCATTGGTGAGCCCGGTTGCTGCCAAATAAGAGAACCTCAGCGCCAGACACAGTCTATGTGTCAATTTGTTTGATTTTTACAACTGGTCTAGGAACCAGTGGGAGTAATTGAATCATCAAAAGAAGGAAACATAGAAATGTACTTACAGTTCTGATTGATTGAGTGATCACTTGGAGTCAAGCAATTGATTCCGAGAAGAGCACTCTCAATAAAAGATGAGATTCAAGAGGATTCTGCATGGCATAGTGTGAGTCGTTAGTAGAGCGTGTGTGGTTTACCGGCACACTAATAGGGACTCACATAGAGCATGCCATTACAAAAGGTACATGGCCCCGGGATTCGTCCCATGGGCATCTCGCAAGAAAGGATATTCGGATTCTCAAAATAGGCCAAAAGGTTTGGATTTTGTGAATAGCCTGAAAGATTTCCTTTAATATGTCGGAAAGGTTTGAATTTCGGTTTCGCAAAATGTGCCATAAGTTCTGGATTTTGTGAATAGTCCGAAAGAGTCATATAACAGTGTCAAATCCAGTGGGAGTATCTGCTATCATTGTATGTGGGTTACATACTGGTTCTAGGAAACGTCTCTTATCATTACAAAGTATAATGACTTGGTGTTAAGAAACGGTTCACTATGAAAGACTTTAAGAGATACAACATACTCAGGTGGTTGTGAGCATCTATTAGATAGATCAGAATTCTGCCAATGTGATCTTGATGAGATTCAAGATGCATAACCCAAGGAAAGGAGTTTCCTGTCATTGCAAGGTGTAATGAATTAGCATGAAAGAAACAAAGAAGGTGCAGCAAATTTACGTAGTTCATAGACATCTATCAGATAGATGAGACTGACAGTATTGACTTAGCCGTTGAGAATATGATCTTGATGGGATTCAAGATGCATAAAAAAAAGAGTCCCCGAAAGAAAATGTGTAAGACCCGTTCCGCCGAGTCGCGGCCCGAAGGAATCCGCGGCGCGGCTTTTGGAAGAATCTAGAATCGCGTAGGATTTGTACGCGCGGCGCGGTTCTAAAGAATCCGCGGCGCGGTGCGCCGCAGTCATGAAAAACCCTAATTCGGATTTAAACGCCTATAAAAAGGACCCCAGCCCTAGGGTTCGTGTTTTTGGAGAGTTTCTAGAGTAGGGGTGTCTGGTTTCGGCAGATACTCTTTGGTCTCGAGGTGTTGAAGGATTTGGGAGATTAGAAGAAGGAGATCCACGCGGGAGAAGGTTTAGAACGGATCGTGGGTATCACTCCGTCCTTCAGAAGTGAGGTAAGAAGATTTACTCTTCTGACTTTTCTGTTTATCCCGTCATATGGTGTTACCAGTTGGTTTGTAGCTTTAGACGATTTGTAGCCCTTAGGGTTTGAACCAAGGACATGCATGGACTTGCATGTCCATAAGGAAGTGACCTTAGGGTAGTTCCTGATCCCAGGAAGGGTGTAGAAAGGAACCCTAACCGATTGATGTACTGTTAATCGCTGAAAAACATTTTGGAATGTTACGAGCCGCGACGCGGACTGGCTATGTCAGCGGCGCGGACTCGGCTGAGACCCGTAATTATTCGATGATAGCCGCGGCGCGTAGGATGAGATGCCACGCCGCGGCGAGCGACTGTTTGACCAGGAACTTAGTTTTGACCACGGTTTGATGGCAAATAGTGAGTCTAACCTTTAGACAAGTCTGTAAGAGCCTAGTCAGTAATTGATATGTTGTATGTGTGTGGGATTTAGGTGTGTGGACGAGCTAAGTGGGAATATTAGAGAATATCTGTGCGGTTTCGAATCAGGTGAGTATCCTCACCTTACTATATGATGTTGCATGTTAGGCATCTTGTGTGTTATTTACAGTTATATGATTTGCTCTATATCTGTGGTTATTTGTTGTTGGGCTCAGTACTGATGTGTGTCCCCTCGTAGCTGTTGTATGGCGAGTCGGACTATTGCCTTGTCCCATAGCTGTTGTATGATGGGCTGGGCCATAACCGGGAACCCATAGCTGTTGTATGATGGGTAGAACCTTCCCGTGTCCATAGCTGTTGTATGATGGACGCCCGTAGCTGTTGTATGGCGGGTAGGGTCGGGTCGTTCTCGAGGACGGGTTGTTTAATGTGTGGGCATGTATGGTAATTTGTGGACTCACTAAGATTTAAGCTTACCCGTTGTTTTTATAATATTTCAGGTAAATCGATTGACAAAGGGAAGGGCAAGGCGTGACGGCGGCGCATCGCATACAAGAAAATTTATGTTAATGAATTATGTTATGATTTTCAATTGTTTCCGCTGTTGGTTTAATAAATAGGTTAAACGGATTTACTTTTGGAATAAATGTTTTATTGAAACTTTGATAATAAATGAATTTTTGAAATTTTGAAATTGGGGCGTTACAAATTGGTATCAGAGCCTTGGTTTGAGGGATTTGGATGAACTGTATGGGGAATCCAAACTCAAACTTAGGACTGAGCGATTTTATTAAGAAAATACTTGTGGAAGGTTAAATTAAAGTAAAAGAAGATGCGATGCGAACCGTCAGCCAAGCTCAAGTAAGTTTTGTGATTCCCAATTACCCATGCCAAGTTTGTGTTATGTGACAAAATGTATTGTGCTAGGATGTAAAGCTGCCTGGATAATATACTCTGTAGACTGTTTGTGCCTTATGTGCTGCTTTGGAATTTTATGCTACTGTCGTTAGGTTACTTAGTGAATGCTGGTAGGTTATATACAATTAGGGTAAGATAGCCTAAGAATTCTTGGTCTGGCTTTATTGGCTGTTCCTTGTTTGGTTGTGACTTTAGGGTAGATCAGTTATTCAAACGTCTATCTTATTCCTGATTGTGTACGGCTGTGCGTCCGTGAGGTGACTCGACGACATTAGCAATAGTTCTCTTAGGCACGTGTGAGATGGAGAGTGAGATCAAAAGATTAGGCACCACGGTGCATGACCACATGAGTCAAAGGAAATGGTTTAGTGTGAGTGACGTTTTAGGTGGATGGTTGACGAACTTGGAACAAGGGCGAATAGGTGTGGAAGGTAGTACCAGGCCAGTATTACCGAAAGTACAGGATTCACGCTTGAGTCAAGAGTAGTCAAACAAAGTCCTAAAAAGTCAAGTAGTTGGATAGATAGGAGTGACCCGAGTATTGATATTAGAAACTGTTGCGCATTTCAGAATGGCAGTCACTCGAAGTAACGGTGGACCAGATGCGGGTGCCTCGAATGGGGGAGGACCGACTGATGAGAATCTCCGTAACCTGATAGCGGAGGAGGTTTCGCGGGAAGTGTTGGCTGCGATACCTCAGTTCTTTGGTACGATTAAGGCTGAGCTATGGGCAATGCTCGAGGAACGACTGGCTACTCAGGGCACGTCACGTGCGAGGGATGCAAGTTATAAGGACTTTTCAGCTTGTTCGCCTCCGATGTTCGATGGGGGCAGGGATCCGATTGTTAGCATGAGGTGGATTTCCGCAGTGGAGGGTGCTTTCCGCACATGTTCCTGTCATGAGAACTCCAAGGTAACGTTTGCGGCGAATCTTTTAAGAGAGGGTGCGAAAGATTGGTGGGAGATACGAACGAAAGATCTCACTCCTGCTCAGTTGGATGCCATTACATGGCCGCAGTTTAAGGAACAGTTCAAATTGGAGTATGTTCCACAGGTGGAAATGGAACGCTTGGCGCAGGAGTACCTAAATCTGACCCAGACTACTGAGACGGTGACGGAAATCACCAAGAAGTTTAATGAACGGGCACTCTTCTGTCCAGAGTTTGCGGCAACCGAGCGCATGAGGATGACCCGATACATGGCAATGCTTCGCACAGACATTCGGGAATTTGTGTCTGCTGCTAGGCACCAAACTCTTACTGATATGATAGCGGCCGCTCGGGAAACAGTGTGTTAGACAGATATTGATCTCAATCCATGTCTCATGTCTGAAAATATCTTGTTGGACGGAGGATCATCTGATCACTTATCTATGGACAGAACTGACTAGGTCATAGTTCGGCAGCAGTTTCTAGGAAGCTACAGTTTGCTGATTAATTAGAGGTTAAATTGGTAATTATAGTCATAGACTTATCCAAATGGGAGACTGTTGGATTAGGTGTTTAAGCCATGACTAATAATTTGTAATTTACCTAATTAATAGTAGTAAAGTCCATTTGGGTTGCCCTCATAGCTAGAGGTTTGGTAGAAAGTTCCGGAGAGAGAGAAAGATTGATTTATTATGTGATTAATAAATCAATAGGAATTGAATAAATAGTTTATTAATATATTAAAGTGATAATATATTAATTATAAACTATAGTAATTAATTAGAAATTAATCTAGAATTAATTGGATTTAATTTGGTGATTAATTAAATGTGCAGGGGCTGAATTGTAATTATTCAATAGTTGAGTAAGTGACAATTTTGGCAGCTGGTGGTTGGCGAAAATATGGATAAGATAATCCATGATTTTCGAAAATAAGATTAGGATAAACAAGGTTTTGAATTGTAAGATAAATGTTTATCTTATTTGAATTCAAAAAGGTTTATCTCTAAAGGCTTATCTGCAACCATTTGGAAAACTATAAATAGGGGTCCTGGGGAACCCTATTCTGCGCCAATTTCTCTCCTCCCTCTCTCTGGATTTCGTTCACCTCCTGCTCCCTGGGTGTGATCTCATTTGAGGCAGGACACTTGTGCTGCTTAGCTTGCAAGAAACAACTAAAGGTTAGTTTTTTCTATTTTATTCTTTTAGTTCATAGATTTGCAGAAAACCTTACACCTGGTCCATTGGTTCAAGTTAAATTATGATTCCACATAAAATATACACTAATAATAAGTAACAAGGAAAACTTATTGCTCATAAGCAGATACTTGCATAAGTATGAAAAATTACAAAAATAAACACATAGTACCCTAACAATCCAGTCCTATCTTACACTCAGCAGTCTAACCATCCTATAGGTCTGCAACATATCTTAGGTTCAATTTAACATCGTGTTCCCTTTTGGTGAGTGTTAATGTGCTAATCTTAGTGTGATTAAGATTAGTTATGTTGTTATATGTGTCATGGTGATTAGAAATACTTTTGGATGGAGTTTTTGCTTGAAAAAGGCCAAAACGAGGTCACACGGTCGTGTAAAAAGAGGTAGAAACTAATCCGAAACTCATCCAGACTCACATGGGTCGTGTAGAAATGCATTGGGGGCAAGTAGAGGGTTCACATGGGGCGTGAAAAATGACACGGGTCGTGCATCCACAGTTAGCGTCGCTAACTGTGTGCTTAGCAATGCTAATGTCGCATATACACTTTTTAAGTGTCGGTTTTTGTTCATTTGGGGGAAATGCTTCTCGAGAAAACCTCTCAAAACCCTAGAAAAAGCCCTCTAACCTCCATATATCGAATTGGAGCTCAAGAGCTTGAAGAATTGAAGTAAGCTGTGATACTTTGCATCTAGGATGTACGATTACTTGTTCTTGTTCCTAATTAAGAGCTAAATTAGCTCGAATGAGTTAGGTTACAGGTTGGTGTTGATGATCCACATGTAACTATTAAGAATAGAGGATGTAATTCTTGAATTGGATGTGTAGTAGGGTTGTGATTCAAACCCTAAGCTTGCTATAAGCCATGGTTGAGTGAATAGAGCTATTGTAGAGTAAATACAAGGTATTCACATATATATGGTGTATTTGGTGTGTTATAGGTGCTGAAAGTGAAGAGAAGACACTTTGGCCTATCAATTGTACTAACACTTCGTTTTTACTTTTTCTTTTTATAATTTATTTAACACGTTTTAATTCATTTTTAGTTTAAATCGCATGCATATTTTCTATTTTTATTTTTGTATTACTCCGGAAACTTATAGTCTTTTTGTGTTTAATTGCAGATAATTATCGAAGACTAGCAGGAGCGGGACGAGTCATGCAGGATAATATAGCGGAGGCGGATCGAGACGATATTTTTACGAAGCGCGGAATTTTCGGAGATTTGGATCGCTATCTGGCTTGATATTGGTGCAAGCAATGGGCCAAGAATAAATATTTGGGCTTCATTGGGTTTACCTAGCCCAAAATGGTAGTCAAAGAGGTCAATATTCGGGTATAGACAAAAGAAGAATGAGACAAGAAGACCTTTTGTTGAATTGGAGCGGATCAGGCCCATAATGGGCTTTTTGCCCAGTCACACGACCCGCTTGACTTTTTACACTAACCTTGCGCGACCCGCGCAAAATGTCCTAAGGGACATTTTTGTCATTTCAAGTTAGGGTTTGCTATATGGGGCATATGGAGAGGGTTTTTCCACATATTCAACATCATCTTAGAGGGAGAAAAACGTGGGAGCAAGAGGAGAAGTATTGGAGAAGTTATTGGAGCCATTTTTCGACATCTTATTTCACTTGGATTTGTAGCTTTGATACACTTATGTTTGGTACATTTCTTCATATTTTCATGTTTGTTGTTTTAGCCATGCTTGGCTAAAACCCTTAATTTCAATATTGGGTGTTAATCTTTGAGCAACTAGGACATCTTGAATGGTTTATGAGTCGAAGTTCATCCATGAATGAAATCTTTGTTTGAAATTCTATGGTTGTTCTTGTGTTTATTTCCATGGTTTAAATGCTTGAATGATTATCGTTATTTACTTCTTTAATTATGTAATTGATTTTAGAAGTAATTTAGTAACGAATGGTTTTTATGGATGCTTATTATCTCATAAATAATCATAAGATTTTATTCTCTAAAAATTAGAGTGCAAGCTTTTGTAACTTTTGTTTAGAACCGGTGACTCTTGGAACTTTATGCTAATCAACTTATTTGAACCAAATGCTTATTTGAGTCGTGATTTTGATTAAGAATGATATTAAGAGCTTTTCTAATGTCTTTATAAATTAAGAGGGTCTAGATGACCCAAGCTTTTGAGTTGTTATAGCCAATGTGGTTGAATTTAGACATTGCACCATAAACCATGATGGTAAATGAACTAGTTGTGCTTAGAATTTAATCCCAATATGATCTTTCACCCATTATTGAATTTTACTCTTTAAGTTGCTTATTCTCATTGAAATCATTTCGCTAAAATTTGTGGCTTATTCTTGTTTTTACTTTCAACTAAAACAATCAAACCCCTTCTTTTTATTTTATTTTGTTTAAAAATATATCTCGTTTTGAATTGATCGCATGGTTTTACAAATTGAACCAATCTCCATGGATTCGATCCCTTTACCGCTATACACTATTTTGTGTTAGATAATTAGAGTTTATTTTTGTTGGCCTCGACGATCACCATGTACCATCTAGAGTAGTGTAAAGCTATTAGATCCAGGTGAGTAACTCTACCTAACATGTTAGATGTAACATGTTGTATGTGCTTATTTGTTGATAACACATGTAGTATAATATGTGTAAACTATATAGACACATAAAGAATCACTTGTGATTACATGTGTTAGAGAATTGTGATTATAGTGTATAGTAACTAACATCGAGATGAAAATCCTGTGTCCACTTGAAGTAAGGTTTACATATCACTTAATGAGTACTTTGTGATTATGTATAACTGAGATATTAATGGTTTGCTTAGCAAGTACTTAGCAACCATGGAAGAGTGTGCATAATGAGTATACATGGTGAAATATATATATATATATATATATATATATATATATATATATATATATATATATATATATATATATATATATATATATATATACAGTATGATGTTGTATGTATATAGTACTTGTTGTTTCACAAGTGTGCAGAGACAGTTGTGTACGAGTACCATGTGGTCCGGGGGTAACAAGTATAGAGATGACTTGTTACTAGAGGTGAACTTTGTAGTATATATGAATTAAGGGTTAATGACTTTAGAGGGTAATATACTTTTGCAAATGTTCATATTTAGGTAACATTGTTTTTTTGTGCACATTTAGGTAACATGCTTGTTATACTTGTTCAGAAACGGGTAACAATATTTTCTTTATGCACATTTATGTTACATACTTGTGTTGGATTAGGTGTCTAAGCTATGACTAATAATTAGTATTTACCTAATTAATAATAGCAAAGTCCATTTGGGTTGCCCTTACAGCTAGAGGTTTGGTAGAAAGTTCAGGAGAGAGAAAGATTGATTTATTATGTGATTAATAAATCAATAGAAAATTAAATAAATAGTTTATTGATATATTAAAGTGATAATATATTAATTAGAAACTATATTAATTAATTAAAAATTAATCTGGAATTAATTGGAATTAATTTGATGATTAATTTAATTAATTAAAGGTGTAGGGGCTGAATTGTAATTATTCAATAGTTGAGTAGTGACAATTGAGGAAGGTTAGTGATTTTCGAAATCTATATATAGGATATATATAATTTCGAAATTCATATATATATAATAGATAAATAGGTTTGAATTGATAAGATAAAGGTTTATCTTGATTTGAATTCAAAAAGGTTTATCTTTAAGGTTTATCTGGTTATCATTTGAAACCTATAAATAGGGAGCCCCATAGCCCCAAAATTTCGTGATTCTCTCCTCCCCATCTCTCTCTGGATTTCGCCAACTTCATAGCTTGGGTGTGACTTCATTTGAGGCAAGGCATTTGCGTTGCTTAGCTTGCTAGAAACAACTAAAATGTTAGTTTTCTGATTTTATTCTTTTAGATATTTTCTTGTGGCCTTTAGGAATTTATTATATGTTCAATTAGAAGAAAACATAGATCCTTATAGGTTGTATGTGAACTTAGGTTTATAGTTCATTGATTTGCATAAAACCCTTCAGTGGTATCAGAGCTTTTGCCTGTTTTCTTATTGAATTGCTATAATAGTTTTTCCTAATATTTAGGGTTTATTGTTTCTAAACCCTAATTGAGGCCAATCGATTTTAGGGTTAGGGTTTTTGAAACCCTAACCCCTCCCTATATAATTTTCGAAAATTGCCTAGGGTTTTAGAAGGTTTTCTATTTTTGGTAACTTTAAATTATTTAATAATTGGATAACCTTAAACCCATTATTTGATTTTCGATTTTTAGGGGGTTTAAGATAGGTTTAAATTAATTTGATTAATTTGTAATACCTATCTAAATTTAATTAATTTAATTAATTATTTAATTAAAGGATAATTAAAGATTTAATTTAATTTAAATTTAATAGCCTTAAATTTCAAAAAAATTAAAGGATAAATCTAGGAATATTTTAAAAGTCTAAAATATCCAAATTTAATTAATTGTTTAATTAAAAAGACAATTTACAGGTTTAATTTAATTTTGAATTTAATAGTTTAAATTCCAATAAATTAAAAGATAAACCAGAAGCATTTTAAAAGGTTTAAAATTCATCTTATATATATTATAATTAAAAGTTAATATTATATATATAAGATTTAATGGTTAGTCAAATCAATAGTAGGCCTCATTCACGAAGCTGATCTATAAAGTGGGTATAAGGAGACTGCCTATAAAATGACAGTCTAATGGGTGTCCACTCTCACCCACCGCTCGCCTAATCAGTGGAGGGTCGTTAGCCGAACGGGTTTGATAAGACTGCCTAATCTCATTAAAAGTATAATGATATTATTCAAAGTACTGGAACAACTTAATAAAACCCAAATCTAGTTACTTTAGGAAAAATGTGAATTGGTGCTAATCCATGAAATTGCACATTGCGTTTTATGAAACATTGGTGGAGCATGTGTGGTTTACCGGCACATCAATAGGGGTTCATAAAGAGTTTCAATGGGTTTCTCGGGTGTTATCATTGTTGATGGAGCGTGTGTGGTTTACCGGCACATCAATTAGAGATGGTAATTGACCCGAGAGTACCAAGCTAATTTGCATGGTTATTTACATCCAGTTTGTGATCCTCGGCATCCCAGTCACAAACAGTGGGGCACATCCGAGATTAAACATGCCATTGAATAGTTCAATGAATCTCAACAGACCTAGGAATTTCATATAATGAAATTGATAAGTGTGTTATCTACCTTAATGACCATTATGTTGTGATTACGGCATCCCTCTTCACATCATAGTTGGGGTATTTTGGGTCCTAGCCTTAATAAATAATAAATTGGGTAATTATTTAAAAGGACCAATTAAACTAATAAATTCTGTTTCTTTTATAGATGTCAAGTGTCAATTCTCCTCCTTCTCCTCCTTCACCCATTTCTGAAAGCATCAGAATGCACCTACCAAATATGGAAAGGCTGACTGGCCTCGACTGTAAGGAATGGCTTCGCAATTGGAGACTGGTTCTCGTCATTGCTGGCAAGCTACATCTCACCGAGTATCCGATCCCGGTCCCACCGGAAGAAGTCATCATAAAAGGTTCTTATGATAAGCATGACTCCTTAGTTGATGAATCCGAAAAGATTCGTGACCTCATGCTATTGACCATTGACCCCGAGTTCCGTAAGGATTTTGAATCCTTGGGGCCATATGAGTTAATGCAACTAGTTGAGGAAAGGTTCCAAAAACCAGTTGAAGAGGAACGAGCTAGGATCTTTAAAAGACTTGCAGAGTGCAAGCTAAAGGAAGGAAGTAGCATCAATTCGCATGTTCTTCAGATTGAAGCGTACATAGGCGAATTGTATAAACTTGGTTATTCCATGAGTCAGGAGAAGAGTGTTAACATTCTACTCGCTTCGCTGACTAGTGAGTACGATCTGTTCATTCAGACGTATAGAAAGGAAGACCAGAAAAAGGCCTTCATGGAAATGCGTCCACTGTTGACTTTATACGAGTTACTCTTGGACAGGCAAAGCTCCAATGGCTCAGCTACTTCTGGATTAAGTCCAGTGAAAAGACGTAATAAGAAATGGTCGAGATCGTCTGGACATATCTCAAACTGGGAATCCACTAAATCAGATACAGTCACGGAAAGATTGGAAGACGCTCCAAGGTCAAAATCTTTTGAAAGCTCAGGTATATCTAAAAACCTCAAAACTCCTGTTCCAAGATTTCTTGATACATAATGTGATAGTCACATTTTGGTTTGTATGCAGGAAATCAATAAGGCACGGGACTCTGGCACATAGGAGCACATTTGGATTGGATCTCCAGCTCGTGCAGTTTTGAAATTTAGATAGATATTAAAATATTGTTATTAGGCTTTAGATGCATTTTGACATTGTCTATCATATATCACATTGTTCAAGGATTTTTGTTTTTAATAAAATTATCAATTTTCTTTTAACACGTGTTGTCTGAAATTGTCCTTGAAATATTATATGAATGTGTTGAATGTATGATTAGTAATAACTTGAATGTTGATGCATCCAAAGTGTTTGGATTCAAGAATTGTGTCATTTATGATTGTTAATACAAATGTTATAAGAATCAATTCAACCAAAGGTCCAGTTGGACAGGACTTTGGAATCATTTGACTTAGAGTCACTTGATGAATTGAGTTCTAAATGTGTCAAGAAATGAATCAACCAAAGGTCCAGTTGGACAGGACTTTGGAATCATCTGACTTAGAGTCAGATGATGATTAAGTTCTTTATAAAGCACATGTGGCAAGAAATGAATCACCCAAAAATCCAGAGGATAGGATTTTGGAATCAGTTGGAGTCAACTGAAGATTGCAAGTCTTGAACAAAGTTAACAAAGTCATAAGTTTACATAGATATGTAAAAGACATTGAGATTAAGAGCAACGGACACACCTGTTGCTATGCATTGCTCGAATCTTGATATAGAACACAATTGTTTGTACTTCACAATATTTATCATTTGGTATGACGAATATGACATCGCTTATCGGGATAAGCAATTGAATTGAAACCTTGAACAGTTCAAGGACTTCAAAAGAAGTACAAGTTCCACAGAACCTGAGCGATAACATAAACTGAGAAAAATGTTTCACAGTTCATTCTCTTCCAAGAACATTAATAGTTATAATGTGTCTTAGGGAAGATAATAGAGTATTGGTCGAAACAGTTCGATCCTCGATGTATGAGATACATTGCCAATTAGTTTCCAATAATTTGAATACTATACCAGTCAGTCCATATAAACCATATTCCGACCACATCCTAAACTAAGTAGGTCTTGCAGACACTATCTGATATGTAAAGCTGGGATTATCCCACTTGTACATTGAAAGTCCAGGGTCTTGTAGTGTTCGTCTGAACCTCATGACTAGCCTGAACTTGATCAGCAATGTCGTTTCATTGGCTATCCCGCTGCAACTGTAAAAGAATAGCTCTTTTAGAAAGAACTCATGTTCTAAGGAAACAGTGGGAGTTGGGACAGTCCTGAATGAGTTCAGGATTAGCCAAGTGAAAGAACCTTTAGTCATCACTAGGCTTGGAGCAGAAATCAAATTTCTGTTCTACAACTGACATAATATCCTCTTGACCAGTAGTATTGATCACCATCATAAGTAGTTATGATTAGGGTGACATACCGATTGGTGGTAAAAAACTATAGTTGGTACGTATTTATAATCCAACTACTTGGAAGCATTGGTGAGCCCGGTTGCTGCCAAACAAGAGAACCTTAGGGCGAGACACAGTCTATGTGAAAATTTGATTGATTTTACACCTGGTCTAAAAACCAGTGGGAGTAACTGAATCATCAAAAGAATGCAACATGGACAGATACATACCTTCAGAACATCTGGTTGAGTGAGACGATACTCAGAGTCAAGTAATTGATTCCGGGAGAAGCAATCTCAATAGAGGATGGAATCCGAAAGGATACTGTATGGCACATTGTGAATCGTTAGTAGAGCGTGTGTGGATCACCGGAACACTAATAGGGACTCACAAAGAGTGTCCCGATACAAAGGTACTTGGGCCCGGGATTTCCCCACGGGCATCTCGCAAGAAAGGATATTCAGATTCTCAAAAATATGCCAAAGGATTGGATTTTTGAGAAAGGACTAAAAGATTTCCATTAAGATGTCAGAAAGGTTTGAATTCTCAAAATATGCCATAAGTCCTGGATTTTGTGAATAGTCCATAACCGTGTCAAAGCCAGTGGAAGTGTCGCTGTTATCTACTATCTCCATAAGTGGGTTACATACTGTTTCTAGGAAACGTCTCTTTTCATTACAAAGTGTAATGACTTGGTGTTAAGAGACGGATCGTTATGAAAGACTTAATAGAGATACAACATACTCAGATGGTTGTAAACGTCTATGAGATAGATCAAAACTCTGCCAAGATGATCTTGATGAGATTCAAGATGCATAGCCCCAGGAAAGGAGTTTCCTATCATCGCAAAGTGTGATGACTTGGCATGAAATAAAGAAGGTGCAACACACTCACGTAATTCACATACATCTATTGGATAAATGAAATCGTCAGCATAGACCTAGCCATTGTAAGCATGATCTTGATAAGATTCAAGATGCATGAGTAGAGTCTCCGAAAGGAAATAGTTCTTCGAAATCATGACACAAGGATTATAAATAATCTTTGGATTCCGAAAGGGTTTGGAATAAGATTGGATCGGGTTCCGCAAGTTTCTTGGATCGATCATAATGTCATGAACATATCCTGGTGACTTGATGCTTAGGGCATAATAAGTTGGATTCAGGACATTGTCTAGCTGGGAATACTGGATAGATTATTTAAACTCAAGTGAGAATTCATTGGGAAATGATTAGGGTGAAAGTGACAGTGTTAATTTGAAAGATTTTCAAAATGGTAATTATTAACGTCAGGACATGATGTTAAAGGACTTCATGGTTAAAGAATCTCGTTGGTATTTTGATGGAGCGCGTGTGGTTCACCGGCACATCATAACACCTCGAAATAGTCTTAGGGTGCAGTCAAGTAGACTAAAGACCCCAGAACCATGGGAAGTCACAGTACACATTACCAGAATGGAGTTAGGAGAGAAATTGATAGGATAACATATCGAGATGTTATCGGAAGAGCATCCGATTGAATCATCTGCGATAAAGTGTATAAGTATAAGATACTTTGGATACATAGAAAGAGTGAAAAGTTTCATAAAGACATAACTGTAAAATTAGAAATGAAAGTTTAAAAGAAATCTTGAAACCGATAATAGTTTATGACAAGATCCGACTTGGTGATTATCTTGTGGAGACTTGGTAATAAGCAGGAGTAGCTGTCAGTCAGATCTTTATGTTTTGCTTTCGCATGTTTTACTTCCCGAATAATTTAATTATTCAGAAAGGTCCACAGTCGCTCATACTTTGGGAAGTAAGTATTGAATCAAGGCTTTCATGAATTGGTTGTAGATTGTCTAAGGAGTTAGACATAGCAATAGGATTGCTACAACATTCATGAGTACTTAAAAATAGAGAATTGAGTATTGGATAAACCCACGCTCAACAGATTGCTTCATGGATTATATCACAAGCAATGTTTGAGACGATAATATCTTATGATCTTGAAGCGGAGAGAAATAAGTTACGATTTACAAGGCATTTGTTCATTGATAATACGAAAACGCATCGGTAACTCGATGTTATAAAACGTGTTGTTGCGAATAATTTGACTGGTAAAAGATATAAGCATATGAGTCGAAGCTTATTTGTTCCTTGACCCTGATAGGTAACAGATATCTGTAGTCCTCTCGATGACTTTGAAGTTGACTAAAGTGCTGGCCAGCCTGGACTAAATTGATGTGTTCAATTAAAACTTCTAAAGTCATAAGCAGAATCAGAAATCGGGAAACAGAGTATCAGACAGAGATTGATCTCAATCCATGTCTCGTGTCTGAAAATATATTGTTGGACGAAGGATCATATGATCACTTATCTATGGACAGAACTGACTGGGTCAGAGTTCAGCAGCAGTTTCTAGGAAGCTACATTTTGCTGATTAATTAGAGGTTTAATTGGTAATTATAGTCATAGACTTATCCAAGTGGGAGACTGTTGGATTAGGTGTCTAAGCCATGACTAATAATTAGTATTTACCTAATTAATAATAGCAAAGTCCATTTGGGTTGCCCTCATAGCTAGAGGTTTGGTAGAAAGTTCAGGAGAGAGAAAGATTGATTTATTATGTGATTAATAAATCAATAGAAAATTAAATAAATAGTTTATTGATATATTAAAGTGATAATATATTAATTAGAAACTATATTAATTAATTAGAAATTAATCTGGAATTAATTTGATGATTAATTTAATAAATTAAAGGTAGATGGGCTGAATTGTAATTATTCAATAGTTGAGTAGTGACAATTGAGAAAGGTTAGTGATTTTCGAAATCTATATATAGGATATATATAATTTCGAAATTCATATATATAATAGATAAATAGGTTTGAATTGATAAGATAAAGGTTTATCTTGATTTGAATTCAAAAAGGTTTATCTGGTTATCATTTGAAACCTATAAATAGGGAGCCCCATAGCCCCAAAATTTCGTGATTCTCTCCTCCCCATCTCTCTCTAGATTCGCCAACTTCATAGCTTGGGTGTGACTTCATTTGAGGCAAGGCATTTGCGTTGCTTAGCTTGCAAGAAACAACTAAAAGGTTAGTTTTCTGATTTTATTCTTTTAGATATTTTCTTGTGGCCTTTAGGAATTTATTATATGTTCAATTAGAAGAAAACATAGATCCTTATAGGTTGCATGTGAACTTAGGTTTATAGTTCATTGATTTGCATAAAACCCTTCAACTTGTTATACTTGTTCAAAAACGGGTAACAATGTTTTTTTTGTTCACATTTAGGTAACAATATTGTTCACATTTAGGTAACAATATTGTTACTTAAATGTGAACAAAAAAAACATTGTTACCCATTTTTGAACAATTATAACAACTATGTTACCTAAGGTGTACAAAAAAACATTGTTACCTAAATATGAACAAGTATAACAAGTATGTTACCTAAATGTGAACAAAAAAAATAATGTTACCTAAATGTGAACATTTGCAAAAGTATATTACCCTCTCAAGTCATTAACCCATGAATTAATACTCTAGATTTAAGCGGATGTATAACGAGTACCTTACATGCCACCTGAAGTAAGTCGGATGCTCACGTGATAGGCGTCTTATGATGACGTGTCAGTGTGTAGAGAGCTATGTGGTTAAAAGTGTCGGTAGTTATTGTATGACTGTATAACGAGTACCTTACAGTCATGAGATTGGCCTTAGCGGTCGAGGAAGAACTCACTTAAACATGTGCTTGCAATTCATGCAGGCCTTAGTGGTCGAGGGAGAACTTGTACGGTTCATGTAGGCCTTTGTGGCCGATAGATTGGGTTTAATCACCCGATATATTGTAGGAACCTTTGTGGTTCATATCGGTCTTTGTGGCTAGGCGATTGGGTTTAATCATCTGATATATTGTAGGAACCTTTGTGGTTCATATCGGCCTAGTGGCCAGGAGATTGGGTTTAATTGCCCAACATATGTGGTTAGAGCCTTTGTGCTCATACTATGGTAGGAATGATGGTGAGTCTCTATGGCTCGAGACCGTGCTCATACTACAAAGGGGTTGCGGTGAGTCTTAGTGACTTGAGACCGTGGGGGTTGAGGAGGAGACAGATATAAAGCCTTTGTGGCTTACGACCGGAGAGGTCGTAGAGTGGAGGAATCTATGTTGGAAGTGGGTGTGACGAAGTATTGTGTAGTGGTACAGAGTTGTTAGTTAAGTGTATGCTTGTGTTACTTGTAATACACCTTGCTTATTCATTGAGTTGGCTTAGGTGTCGGGGACACGTGTGTGACTACATAAGAGTATCTTGTGGTCATTTAAAGTGAGTATGACAGGTCCTATATGCTTATATTAACGAGTACTTATAAGCTGTTGCAGGAAGTTGTTGCACCCATGAGTTGGATGATATGTTGTGTTGTGAATAAGTTATTTTATGTGTTGTAGTGTTGCTCACTAAGCCTTGTAGCTTACATGTGTGTGTGTTGCGTTGTGTGTAGGTTAGCGAATTGTAGCGCCCGACTCGGATCGTGGGACGATTCTCGGTGATAATATCTTGTAGTATCCTGACCATACGAGCATAAAATTATTTTACATATGTTGTAAATGCAATTTTTTTGGGAATACTCTGTGCTGAAACTGGGCGTTACATTCAACAACCTATCTTACAATACATCTTATTATAACTCTTGCTTTTTTACTTACGCTCTTATCCTAAGTCTGTAGTCTCACTTAAACCTCATATAGTTTATGCCTAGGTTCGAGTCTCGACACCTAATTCACTTAAACTATGGCTCTGATACCAAGTTGTAACACCCCAAGTCATATACATCTTTAATGGTGTACTAATTTATAAAACATTGGTAAGTGAAAATTTCATTCTTTTAAAAACTTTTATTTTAATCATTAAACCATCACTTAGAACATTTTGGTCCCAACTAAAACAGATGAACTTTAAGAAAATGTTTAACAACCTTGGGGGTTACAGCTCATATCAAAACAATCATAGTAAAGCAATAAGACATCTCAATGCTAATGTCCTATAATCATACAATATTTCTACCAAAAATTCGGCATGACCTTTGGGCTAAGTGGATAAAATCCATATTGATACGACTCAATCCAATGTATCCCAAAAACAAGACATAACAACTTTATAATACAACTACAATGGTTATTCTAAACCATAAATATAATGTCTCTCAATTACATATCAAACTATACCGCACTTGGATTAACTCTATCTTCTTGATAATCTTTTCTATCTATGTCCACATGTCAGCTTCTAAGTCCTTTCTTTCTATCATCTGGTGTCAGTCATCCTAATCCTGAGTAAATAGATTATAGAAACAAACATACGTAAGACAATAAGCCTCGTGAATAACATGAGTTTTAGACCCAACAAGTTTAAATCAATTTGAATATCATTGACTATTATAAAACAAATAAAACCTTCCTTTCTTTCATAACCTGCAAACTCCACTTTATTGTCAAAACATAAAAACATAGATCATTACTTCATTATAAAATCTTAGAATCACTACTTTATCATAAAAACATATAATCATTACTTATTATCAAAATAAAATTTCATTGCTATAACATTAAAACATAAGTCATTATTTCATCATAAAATTATAGACCAATTGCATTCATATTCATTAATCTTATTTACAATTCTTACGGGCACCCCTGTAAATTCATCCCCTTCCCGAATGAAACATATCCACTCGTAAGGGTGTGCTTGCGTAGGTTTTCATCCTCCTCATTGAATGGAACACATTCATCCATAAGGATGTGCTAAAAGACAACTACTTCGTGAAGGAATGTATCATCTTAGTAGTGTCTGTTGACCCCCTAAATATAAATAAAATCAATAGATTGTATCCCCCTTAGTCATTTTTCCTGATAAAAAACATAATATAAGTTAATCTCCATTTTATAATTCATTTTTGAGTTCTTAAAGATATTATATTTTACCGTTTATAATTTAACTTTTTATTTAAAGTGTATTTACGTCTACCCGAATTTAAAGGTTCTTGACCCGACCCGATTCGGATCCGATGTCCGACTATATGTAGCTTGCTTTCTCCCCAAGACGGAAGCTTTATTGAAAACCCATCTGCTCTCCGTCTTTCTCCCTGAGCCCTGAAGTAACGATGGCGACGCCTATGGCAGAAGATACAAGCTTTGAAGACGATCAGCTGGCATCCATGTCAACCGAAGACATTCAGAGGGCTTCTCGCCTTCTTGATAACGAGATTCGGATCCTCAAGGTTTTGCGACATGGATCTCTCTCTCTCTCTCTCTCTCTCTCTCTCTCTCTCTCTCTCTCTCTCTCTCGTTATTTCATATATGTCTAGCATTTTTTAAAACTTGAAATTGTTTCTTGTGGTACAATTAACAGGAAGAATTGCAGAGAACCAATCTCGAATTGGATTCGTTTAAGGAAAAGATTAAGGAGAATCAGGAGAAGATCAAACTTAACAAGCAGCTTCCTTACTTGGTCGGCAATATCGTTGAGGTACTATCAATGTTTCGTTGTTTGTATTCTCGACTCTCTTGCTTTCATTCTACCGAATAAGCAGCTTGCTATTTTGATGAATGCTTACGAAAGTCATGTAGTTGCAAAACCCTAAATTCGTTAGTTCACAATCCCTTCACCTCCAATTTTCAATAGGTATTTCCTTATCGGCGATTGTTCAAAACTACGGCCCTCTAGATGATACAATAATCCCTCTATAATCTACACTGAAGATGACTTTTGAGATAAGAACTCTGTTTAGTGTGCTGAATTTGAAATTCAACTTAGATCTCGCTTTTCAAACCTCAGCTTTCACCTTGTTCGATTTTGAGAAATATGTTATCTACAAATACTTGCTTTCATACATCAGATTCCTACATTCCAAGTGTTCAATACGCCATTTTTCACTAATCTCATCTTCTATGCTACAGATTTTGGAAATGAACCCAGAGGATGAAGCTGAAGAAGATGGTGCAAATATTGACCTCGACTCCCAAAGAAAGGGCAAATGTGTAGTCCTAAAAACATCCACTCGTCAGGTAACCTACAATACATAATCACCTTTCATCAATCTTCCTCTACATTTCTCATGGATTATGTATAAAATATCTAATTTCTCACCAATATGCTTACACTTATACCCTCTACAGACCATTTTCTTGCCTGTGGTTGGCCTAGTGGACCCTGACAAACTAAAACCAGGTGATTTAGTAGGTGTAAACAAAGACAGTTACTTAATATTGGACACATTACCATCCGAATATGATTCACGAGTCAAAGCCATGGAAGTTGATGAAAAACCAACTGAAGATTACAATGATATTGGAGGCCTTGAAAAACAGGTAAGCCTGCTTAAACATATTGACTTCAAGTCTTCAATCATACACCTTAAAGACAGTTTTTTTTTTTTCTTTTTTATGATACCCTTTTTGGTCTTTTTTCTGTGACAGATACAAGAACTAGTTGAGGCTATAGTTTTACCAATGACACATAAAGAACGGTTCCAAAAATTAGGAGTTCGTCCACCAAAAGGAGTGCTTTTGTATGGACCTCCAGGAACTGGGAAGACTTTAATGGCGCGTGCATGTGCTGCACAAACTAATGCCACTTTTTTGAAGCTAGCTGGACCACAACTTGTTCAGGTACTAATACTATTCAATCATTCAATGTATACCAATAATATTTTATGCTTAAATGAACTTTAAATTTCATGTAGTAATTAATGAATCTTTGATGTGGTGATTTTGGTTATAGATGTTTATTGGTGATGGTGCTAAACTTGTCCGTGATGCATTTCAATTGGCTAAAGAGAAGTCTCCTTGCATCATTTTTATTGATGAAATTGATGCTATTGGTACAAAACGGTTTGATAGGTACGTATGCCACTTCTTTATTCTAAAAAGAATATTTAAATGCAAAAAATAGCAACGTACTTTTATTAATTCGTTTATAATTGGATAGATATCTCAAAGTACAATGTCCTAATAAGTAAAAAACTTGAAAGTCCAAGGCTATAATTGGTAGAATTTCTAAAATACAATGTCTCACCAAGAAAAAGTACAAAATAAACGAAAGTACGTTGCTATTTCTTGCATTTAGCTAAAAAAGTTGTCTTTTTTATTGTTTATATGACGTGTTTTTCTTATAAAAAATAAAATCTTTTTTATTGTTTATACGACGTGTTTTTCTTATAAAAAATAAAAATCTTTTTTATTGTTTATATGACGTGTTTTTCTTATAAAAAATAAAAATCTTTTTTATTGTTTATATGACGTGTGTTTCTTATAAAAAATAAAATCTTTTTTATTGTTTATATGATGTGTTTTTCTTATAAAAAATAAAAATCTTTTTTATTGTTTATATGACGTGTTTTTCTTATAAAAAATAAAAATCTTTTTTATTGTTTATATGATGTGTGTTTCTTATAAAAAATAAAAATGTTGTGTGATTACAGTGAAGTTAGTGGAGATAGGGAGGTGCAAAGAACTATGTTAGAACTTCTTAATCAGTTGGATGGTTTCAGCAGTGATGACAGGATAAAGGTAAAGTGTGTCAATGTTAATACTAGGGTTTTTTAGAAAGGGTATTTTGGTCATTTTACAAGTGTGGTTGCAGGTGATAGCAGCAACAAATCGGGCTGATATTTTGGACCCTGCCCTGATGCGATCTGGACGGTTGGATCGTAAGATCGAGTTTCCTCATCCAACTGAAGAAGCAAGGGCCCGAATCTTGCAGGTTTCTTAGTTCTTATTTATTTATTTTTCATTATTATTATTAATCTTGTTTTTCATGTTAATAGAAATTGTATTTTGTATATATTTTTTCAGATCCATTCGCGTAAAATGAATGTTCATCCAGATGTCAACTTTGAAGAGTTGGCTCGGTCAACAGACGATTTCAATGGTGCACAATTGAAAGCTGTTTGTGTGGAAGCAGGCATGCTTGCCCTTCGCCGTGATGCCACTGAGGTAATCCAGAATCCGACGGAATCGGAATCTGTGATTCCATTCCGTGGTTACCAAATGAATGGAATTCAATTCGTTCGGAATCCCCAAATTCCACGTTTGATGGATTTCGGGAGGGTGGGAGGAATTCTATTCCGTTCTTCCTTTTTTATTAAAAGACAAAAATACCCTTGTCGACGGAATCGGAATCTGTGATTCCATTCCTTGGCGTGCATTTGGTTTGCCAAATGAATGGAATTCAATTCTTTCGGAATCCCCAAATTCCATGTTTGATGGATTTCACCCTTCCAAGGGGAGGGTGGGAGGAATGGATTCTATTCCGTTCTTCCTTTTTTATTAAAAGACGAAAATACCCTTGTTTATATTCTTCCTATTACAACATCGTATTTTTTCAAAACATACAAAGCAATTTTCACTGCTATAATTGGATGCATTTTTCCAAATGAATGGAAGTACGTTGCTATCTTTTGCATTTAGCGTGTGAAATAATTATAAACTAAAATTTAATTATATTCCTTCTAGAACATTCTATGAAAGTTTCTAAGAGTTGTGGTGTTTACAGGTAAACCATGAAGACTTTAATGAAGGAATCATTCAAGTTCAAGCTAAGAAGAAAGCAAGCTTAAACTACTATGCTTGAGATGTATGTGTTTTTTTTTTACTAAGTTTGTACAAGATTTCATGTCTTTATAATTCCAAGGTTATTTTTATGATGTTTTTACAACACTTTGGCATTGTTTTTTAACAATTAAGTGCACCATTCATTTAGATTGGTTGGTTGTGACTTGTAAACTGATTGGGTCGATTTCAATAGGTATTTGATTTTGTAGTTTAAACAAAGATCTAAACCATAAACTAAATTTTCAAAAATATTATTACGAAATGCATTTCATAATAGACTGTATCATGAGTCCACTTTCACAATGACAAGTCAACGAGTCTTGTATGTCAACAAGATATTTAAGTTCCAAATTCTTTCAAGTTTTTGGAGAGTTAATCGCCCCCTATTGAAAGAGATTTTACCTTCCATTTTGAGAGGTTTGTCTTGGATTTTTGGACAGACTTCATTCCAAGATTGTTCACGAACATAATTGAACATATATGAATATAAAAGGAACTTAAATGAACAAACGTAAACGAACAACATAAACGAACGTTCATGAACATAATTGAACGAATGAGACCATTGTTCGTGTTCGTTCGTTTAACTAAACGAACTTCCCATCGAATAGTTTACGAACGGTTCGCTGAACGTGGTTCGTTTATAGCCCTAGTTACGGCCACACTGGTGCTTTAGCAATAAACCAATCACATAAAAACATTGCATCCTCAACATAAAAAATGAGACACCTCAAATCCACTGGTACCGACCTTCACCCACCTGAAACATGTCATGCGAGATAGCTGCTTTAATTGCCACATGCAAACCTTCCATGACAATAATAAACAAAAACGATAATAGAAGATCACATTGCCATTCTCTCAAACCTCTCTCAATCTGGAATTCAGCTATCAGAGACCCATTTACGAACAGATACGTCATTGAAGATCTCAACACCAGCTGATCCACCTTCTCTATTTGGTTCCGAAATCCATCTTTTGAAGAACCACATCCAAAAAATCACACGAAAAGGAGTTGTAAGCTTTTTTAAAATCTACTTCAAAAGCCATTATTTATTATTTATTTTTTTCAATTAATTTTGTGCCATTCATCTCACATAGCCTCAAATGACCGTCTAAAATTTGACTTCCTTTGATAAAAGCGAACTGCTCCCTGTTAACAACTTCTCCGATAACTGCAGCAATAGGATTAGCTAATAGCTTGCCAATTATCTTATATTGGCAACCTATCAAGCTAATAGGTCTATAATATTTTAAAAAACTTTGGGTCTTGCACCTTAAGAATAAGTGCAATAAACGAAGGATTACACCTTTGGGGATTGCATAAGACTCTCGAAATTGGTTAACCAGTTTCACGAAATCCTCATCATTGAGATCCCAAAAACGCTTAAAAACTCGGAAGTAAAGTTGTTAGGTCCCAGGGCTTTATCTATACCACAGTCCTAAACTGCTCTTTTTTTACTTCTTACCATGAGAAATGAGGGTCCATAATATCATGTTGATGAGGGGAGAGTTTTCTAAATAATTTCGAATTTTCTGCTCAATGCGAGAAAAACTCACTTATAACCACTTCTTTAAACCTTTTCAATTAAAAACAAAAGTGGAAAAAGCTAAAAAGGAGTTGGGCTATAATCATAGAACAAAACCCTAGGGATTATCGAACTGTGACCCGATCACAATTTAATCCAAAACGATCCCTGATATGTGTGGAAAATTTATCCACAATACCTTTCGAGACTAGTCTAAATCACGATCTAACTTGCTCATCTTGGAGCCCTATTTGTTAGACTAAAGTAAATGTATGGCCTCCAAGAGGAACATCATATAACTCCCCATCTAAAAGTACTAGCATGCAACTCGTTCACTAGCATCATATATTCATATACCTGGTTGAAATCCAGCACCACCTCCCTATCCATTCTACAAATCAAAGCTAAAATCGTATTCCACAAAATTATCTTATGTAACAAATCTTGCAGAGCATAAATATTGACCACCAAAAGATGCGTATTAATATGAATCCACTTCCTTTCATTGCCACATAATTTTCATCAAACAACATATGTGATTTTATCAAACTTGGATGGGTCCCGCATAGAAAGAAACACCACCCCTGGGGGAGTTTCGACGAGCATTAGATTACGCATAGATATAAATATTGCCCTAAAATATCTAATAATCACAGGTTACATGTGATTCATCTTGGCCTCTTGAATATTCAAAAAATTAATGGTGTTTTTATTACACAAATTCTCAATCCACCCGCGCTTATCATCACCACCCCACCTTGAACAATAATCGTGATAAAATTTATTGATCAACGTCTCACACTCTATTCCTATCAGTAAGCTTTGTCAAATCCCGTACACAATACCACACTTACAGAATCTCCATTACGTATTGATCTTGAACTTGAGAAAGAAAAAGACCCACGTGTACTTGTTTAGAATTATCATCACTAAAAATTCTCTTGCATGTCTTGCCATCTTCCTTGTAGCCAATATTTTGTCATCGTTGTTAATAACTGACGTGCCTTTAGGAGATGTATCAGTGCAGTCCAACGACTCTTCACGTGCCTTTAGGAGATGTATCAGTGCAGTCCAACGACTCTTCACAGTTGTATAAGTGTTGTCCAACAGCTTTTTTGCAGTTGTATTATTGTTGTCCAGTAGCTTTTTATTTTTTATAGTGGTTGTTGAGTTTTGGCCTGATCCCATTGCATTGTGGGCTAGTATTCGGACCCATACCAACTCAGAGATATATAAAAATAACGTTTTCCCTTTTGGTTTATTCTATAGCTAAAAGCCTAGAACAACTCAGAGATATATAAAAAGTTAAAAACACATCCAAAACAATGAACACACAAATGCATTAATCCCAAACATAAACAAATTCTAGGCATTTTGTACGATGTTTGAACACAATATCGTTATTATATATCTCCACGGCAAGAAAAAAGCCAAAAGTCCATCACACAAACACCAACTCAATCAACAAACCATCATCATCATCATCATCATGATCAATGGACTCATTTCAAGGCCATTCAACATTGTATCATCATCAACAAAGCCTCTTTGCTTCCAACCCAAAAGCAAAAAAGCCCTCCAACAACTCTTACCAACACTTAAAACATTTAAATCCATCATTCATTTTTTTTTTCTTACAGTTGGTAAAAACACGAGACACCAAATAAGTTTCATTTCATTCATTCTCTCATAAAAAAACCCCAAATAAATTACGACCGATAATGTCCTTGCGACGATGTCCGATCCGACCCATGCCTCTGCCGGAAACCGCCGCCGCCGCCACCGCCTCCGCCCGCCTGATGAAACCCCCAACCCGCATGCGGGTCCCGTTCCCAACCATGGTGGAATTGATTCGGCATCGAACTTTCCGCTTCTTGAAAGGCTCTACCGTTTGACGAACCACCACCGCCGCCGCCGCCGCCAGATGCCGGGAGGAAGTAGATGCCGCCGCGGAGCTGGTCGGAAGACGACCCTGCCGGACCACCGATTTGGGGCGGGTTGTTGGATCTCCGGGAACCGGAAATGACGGGTGTACGTAGACCCGGTAAATTGCTGGGTTGTTGGAAATAAGCTTGAAGAGCTTGTGACCGCTCGCGGGCCCGGGCAGCGCTGCCCGGATAAGGATGAATCATTGAAGACCCGACCGCACTCGGAGCTCTACCACCAGAACTAAAGTGAAAAAGAATCAGAACTTGAGTTTGACTTTCTCAAAAGTCAAACCAATTAAAAAATCGAAACTTTACCTTTGACCAACAAGAAACGGATGCACATAAGACCCAGGTCTCGCCATGTCAGCATTACTCCTAACCGGCCTACGTGGCATGACAGACGGCATTGCGGGTTGCTCACCACCACCGCCGCCGCCGCCGCCACCACCGCCGCCACCTACACGGGCGGTTGAAGTTGGAAAGAGAGTGTGATAGCGGACATCCATTGTCGGCAAACCATAAGAAGAATTTGGCATCTCGCTTGATGCTGATTGGCTGTTCCATTGATTGTTGTAGGTCCCACCATCACCAACACTTGCACTTGATGTTGATGATGATGATGAAGGGTGGACCGGTTGAACATACGCTATGTATGGACATAGATGAGTCGCTGATGATACCGCCGCGTGTTCCGTGAATATCGCGTGTTGTCCAATTAGATCATGATCTATTAAAAAAAGAAAGAAAAAAAAACGAAAGAATTTATTTATTGATTGATTGATAAAGTTTTCTTGAAATGTTGTTTTGTAAGTGATGAAAATCTTACATGCAGTTGTTGGGAATTCCCCTTCGCTGCAAAACGGAAAATGTTAGAAACGAATAATAAGGGCAAAATGGTCATTTTCATTAAAGAGAGATGATAAAAATCATAAAATAAAATGTTAAATGTGCTTACTCAAAAGAAGCAGCGAGTCGAGTGAATCCACCAAAGGGGCACCACATTGACTGTTAAAAAAAAGAAAAAAAACGAATGAAAAATGTAATATAAAAAACAATGAAAGTAGGATGCTATAAAAGAAATGCAACTTACAGATTCAGAATAGCTTAAATCATACAAATCTTCATCATGTGTCCAGTCATCCATACTGAATTCAGGATATGGTCTACAACCATTTGCATAAAGCCATTGACCTTTCTCAATTTTCCTACAGTTTGGACATTGCATCACTCCCTTCACATTAAATGCAGAACCAATACAATCTGCAACAAAAAACAAATAAATCATCTTTTTTGAAATGACAAAAATGCCCCATACTTTCTCAAAGAAACTCCATGCATATCATGTGAAGCCCAATTTATCACGATACTTTGCGAAAAATATGAAGTATCTAAATAAAGAATATCGCCCCGAATAGGACAAACTGACGATTTATTAATCAATGAACAAAGGTTTAATTAAGTAATATCATTAAGTGCCTTTTCAAACAAATTCAGTAGTATTATGTTTTTCATATATATGCGCGTTCCTATAACATAGGTTAGCTTCTGTTTTCATTCCTATATCATGAAAAACTCTCCTTTTAAGGAAATGAAACCAAGAAAACAGTCAAAACACAACCCTAGATCAAAGAGAAGCATAGGGGTTTTAGGGAATGTAGCCATAAGCAATTTTTGAGTAACAATGCATTGTACTGATTACTTGATAGAAACAGAAATTATTGGTGAAAGATTTTTTAGATCAGAGAATGTTCAAGGATCCTAATCGTATCTTCAAATCAACTACCCTGAACAACTTTTGGTACTGATTGCAAAGTGAAGATCGTATTACATGATATATATGATAATCCCTAACAAGAAGTGATCAAAAACGAAGAAATCCCTGATAAACAATGTTGTTTATCTTAACACTACTGAAAAGTTTTAAATAACGAGACAATTTGCAATTCTCAAGGTTCAAACCGATCAAAACACCAAAACGAGTTGAATTTGCAATTGGGTAAGTAATCCGTGAACAACGATTTCTAGTCGCAATCGATTTCATTTTTGAATGAATTAAGAAAAACAAAACAAGTTACTAACCCAGATGGAATTGATGGCCGCATTGGAGCTTTGCCCAAGCACGATCTCCGTTATCGGTGACAACCTCGAGGCAAATCGAGCATGAAACCGACAAAGCAGCTTTTCCTCCTCCGGCAGCATCTCCGTCGTCTACGAGATCTGCATCTTCCAACCCCATATATTCTCAAGCACACAAATCCCTAGCCCTATTCTATGTGATAATTATAATTAGAACTTCAAACAAATAGAGAAATCTCCTTAAATTCCTTACTTGCCCGACAACACCTACGGGAAATCAAGATTCCCCTTTTAGGTCTTTGTATCTTAAATTAATCAATAAAATACGAAAATCAGAACCGATTGGAGCTCGCAAATCTCTTAGGGTTTCAGAGTTGAAGCAGAAATTTAAGAATCGCAAGTGCCGATGAGAGAGAAATGAGAAAACGAAGAGATCATTTCACGATTGTATGAAATGAAACTGAACCTTAGCGCATTTTCTCTTTCCTCTTTCACACCTTGTTGCCTGTTTTACGGCCGTTGGATTTGGTCCGTACCGGATAATTTTACCGCTGTTTGTTGTAATAATTTTCTTTCGACGGTCACGATTTAGCCGAGACCTGACGTAACATAGATTTAGATGAGATGACACAACACGTTACGTACATCCCCCGGATCCTCCGTTTACCTTCTTTTTAAGTGTTGGAATAAGACCTTCAAGAATGTGATCTATTTGGAATAGATCCTTCTAACTTTTCTATGAGTCCTTGTTTTTAGGGATGTTCGTTTGGATGAATCGGTTTGATTCGATCCAATTAAGTGAATCAAATTTGATTTCGGTTTTCAAAACTTGGATCCGAATTATCCAAACTAAATTCAAATCCGATTCGAACCAGCCAAATTACAATTCGGTTGGATCGGTTATTATAATTCGGTTTCCAAGAATCTAAATCTTTGAAATATATATAACTTGAATATTAGCAAACTCTATAAAAAACTAAAAATTGTTTAGTCGTGAATTGAAGTTTATAAATAACTAGTAATTAAAATAGATTATAATTTAATATTTACATATAAGAAACTTTTAAGAAGTACATATAAAGTTTTTTTAGTAGGTAAGACTTTATAATATATTAAAAAACAATTTAGTAAAACTTAATAAATGATTATAGATATTTATTAAAAATAATAAATATAAATAAACAATTGTAATTCGGTTTTTTGGACTATTCGGTTTGTGTTTCATAAACCAAAACCAAATCCGAAATCCAAAATAATAATTTGGTTTTGCTGAAAACCAATCCAAAAATCCGAATATCCGAACCAAATAGTCTAATCCAAATTATCCAATTGGATAATTCGGTTTTATCCAAATAGTGAACAGCCCTACTTGTTTTTAAATCAAGAGGATGTTTATATAAGTTTATTTTATTCATAAGTAATTTTAGGCAAAAGTACTTATTAGTTTATGGTTTTTTAAAAAAGTGTTTTGAAAAAAGTGTTTGCATAAACTTATGTGATTGGAAAAGTTAATAAGTTGATAAAAAAAATTTAAAAAGTGTTTAGTTTAGCTTTTATATATGTAAAATGATCAAAAAAGAAATTAAAGAAGTATGGTTGGTGGTAGTTGGGGCTATTTATGTCATTTTATATTAAAAAAGTCACAAGCTCTTCAAAGAGTCATGATTTTGTGACATTTTAAAAACAACTTTTGAAGGTATTGGAAAAGTTAAAATGAAAAACACTTCTTACTATACAAACATGTTTTTTAGCTTATTGGCTTTTTGAGAAGCCAATAAGCACTTTCAAAAAGCTTATCCAAACATGCTTTAAGAATAAGAAGAAAATTGTTTTTGTTTTTTTTATATTTCAATGTTTTGTAATAATTGTTTTTTGTATGTCTTGAGGTGAAGGATTTGTGTTATACTTGTTTGGCAATGTGTGAGGTGCTGATTTAACGTGTTGGCCTTGGCAAGAACACCACGACGTCCTAGGCAGTCCCACCATTTAGAGGGCTTGTTGTGGTGAAGACCTCATTGTCGTTCTCTATTCTCTTAGGTAGTGTTTGTTTTTTAAAATGTAAAATGTCTTTTATTTTTTTTCAAGTCTGTGGAAAAAGATATGGACCAAAAGTCATTTTCCATGTCTTCGTTATTCATAAAAAAATTGTTTGTTTTTAACATCTTTTTGCAATCATTCATTCTAACACCGATTTTAGTTCAAATAAATGGTAGGGGTGGGGTATGAGTAGGTAAGGGATGGTGGTGGGGTGGTTGATGGAATAAGCGGGTGAGTAGGATAGGGTAAGTAGGGTGGGTAAGGTGGGGTGGTTGGTGGGTGGAGGTTGGTTGGGTAAGGGTGGGGTAGGTGGGTGGGATGGGAGTGGGGTGAGTGGGTGGGGTGTGGTATGGTGGGTGCACGAGGTGGGGGTGGGGTAAGTGGGTGGGGTAAGGTATGGTAGGTAGGGTGAGGGTGGGTGGGTAGGGGTAGAGCGTGTTATGGGGTAGAAGGTGGGCGGGGTGGGTGGGTAAGGGGTAGGGTATGTGGTGGGTAGGGATAGGGGTGGGGTTGGGGTGAGGGTAGGTGAGGTAGATCGTTGGGTGAGTGTGGGAATGGTGGGTGGGTAGAGGTAGGAGCGGGTGGGGTGGGGTGGGTATAGTTTTGGTGGATAGGGGTGACACACTTAGGTCGTTATGCAGTCAAAAATAGAAAAATAAAACCTTACCCGCAAACTAGTATAGTAGCAGAAAGGGTCGATCCGTGGGAGTCTCGTGGTTAAGATATAGTGTCAGAATGACCAACTACAGTGTCACGCTATAGTCGGCGGAGTTTCCTTCACTTCCCGAAAAACGACAAATTGCAGTACCGAAAACTAAAACAAACATTAACCAAACTAAACTATTCCAAACTTCAAACCAAACTTACTTACTGATTCCAGAAGTGAATTCCAGAAAAATCATAAGCATAAAACAATCCAAAACATCTAACAAGCAATTAAACATAAACACTACCGAAAACATGCAATTTAACTCAAACCGAATGATTATCATAAACTAAAACCAAATCCAGAGATCATAAGTTACTGACTTCGAAAATATTCTAAACTAAACTTGTCCCAACTGATTCTACAATCCAGAATCGAAGGAATCAAGCAATAACTAAAACTAAGAAAATACTAAAATAAATGAGAAAACATAAAAATACCAATTGAAGCTGCTAAAATCCGAAATCTTGAGTCAAAGAAGCCTAGGTTCCACCTTTGGGTCATTTATTCGCTACTGAAATTCGACCTAAAGACCTCTATTTATAGTTGAGAATTCGAGCTAATCGCATCGCGCATGGCTTAAAACCGCGGTCGTGGCCTTATCATTATCCACGTTTTTCGCTATTTGAATTTCAACTCATCGCCTGATCTTTGACTATCTGCGACGCGCGTGTTTTCTACTCGCGACGCGCGTACGTTTTCGACTGAAAAGTGAACTTTATCCAAACTTCTTCATTTTGTCCATGTTTAGTCCCTATTTTTATCTTTTCTTACACAAAAGCACTTGGCACAAAAGTGAGTAATACCATAAAATATACGATATAATTTCATAAAGAATAGGGCCTAACAACGACTAAAATACTTGATATTGATAGGCGTTGTCAAACATCCCACACTTGTGCCTTGCTTGTTCCCAAGCAAGAGAGTTTTTAACAAATTATAATTAAGACTCAAACATTTTTGAACGCCTTCAGTTTCAAAGTTTATTGTTTCTAAAAATTAGATCGAAAATGGTTTTTGATAAAAATGACCAGAATACCCTTTGGAATTTACGACTTTTTAAAGAACCATTGATTACAAATTTTCAGACCACAAGTGTACATACTCATTCAAATTCTAAAGGCCGCTAAAGAAATGTCCATGACTTTCGATGTTGTCCATGTAACGAGCTTTTAGAAATACTATCCCAGACCAGACAATCTTAAGTAGTAAGGTGCATAAGTACCCCTTCGGGGTCACCCTTTTCGGATCTACCGACTCGAACAACAAAGGCCACTGATTGACATTCCCTTCCTAAATTCCAATCCTAAAATGTTCTAAATCTAAAAATTTTTAACTCCTAAAACTCAACTTATTTGACTAAACAATAGCATGCTTACAATTAAACAGTATCTCTTGAAAAATACCGAGCTATGACATTTAAAAGTTATTCGTTTCAAAATTACAATCTCTTAAAAATATTGAAAAATTGCTAAAAGTTTTGAAAATTACTTGTTTTCCGCAAAAATTTCAAAAAATAAACTCTTTCGACCGTCCACACCCCACACTTAAAACCGTACAACGTCCCCGTTGAACATAAAAATATTTTAAAACAAGGGAGAAAGAGTTACCCCTTTAGACGGTAGACTGCTTGTTGGAACTAGTTGTCACAGGATAAGAATACGTACATCATGATTCAGATTCCCGGAGTTGTGGCGCAACAGTGAACATGCCAATGATTGGCAAGTGTAGGGGTACAATGACCCCATACTTGTGTGAAACAACTCCCCAGTAGATTCCATTGGTACTTACATGCAACACTCACAAAAAAATTAAACGCAAAAAGAAAACACAAAATATAAGACTAAAAATATAGGTTATGTACAATATTTTCAAAAGATAAAAAGAAAAAGTACAATCAATCATCGTGCTGAGTCCCGGATGGACCAGCCTCATCATCGTGAGATCGGGAGGGGAAGGGTCGCGTGGGTCGTCCAGACCAAGTAAGGAGCTCGAGTAGTGCCTCTTCGATCCACGCCTGCTTCTCCTCCGAAAATGCCATCCTCTCACGGAGATCCTGCAATGCAGCTCGCACATCTAGAGGCTGCGGTGGTGGCTGTATCTGTGGTGGTGGCTGGACTGGCTCTTCCACTCTCTGGCGCTGGGAGGGTCGGATCAACGGCTCCTCCTCCTCATCCTCCTCCTCTATCTGTGGATCGGCTGCCTCGATCGTCGGCATCAGCTCGAATATACCCCGCCTCGGCAGCTGGATAATCCCCATGTTATCAAAATAATGTACTTAAGCCTGGGCGGGTAGTGTCGGGGAAAGGCCGGCAAGAACCTCGGCCGTGAGAATACCGTAAGATCGGGCCAGGCGGGTGATGTAATCTCCGCCAGCCATGGGACTCTTGGCGGTCGAACCCGCCGCTCGAGATACCAATGAAACCGCCATAGCAATTGGCAAGTTGAGGAACCTGCTGGGGTCAGAGACGAACCACATATAGTATACATCATCTCGCGACACCTTCTCGCATCCCTTCCTCTGCATGATGGAAGTGGATACAGTCCAGTGCATCAGTCGGTGGAGCGGGTCGCGGAGCTTGCTCTCATTGGCTGAGCCAGCCTTAAACATCTCATTGGACATCCCTGCCCAAGTAACACCATCTGCCTCCTTCCGAGGCTGATCCCTAAAGCATGCAGCAAAGAACGGTGGAAAGTGAATGCCACCGATCTCTGTCTCGGTGTAAAGCCTAACGCGTCTGCCAAACTCCCGGAGTGTGCACTCCCGGCTCTGCCCTCCCAGTCTAAAGCGGACTAGTTGGGCTTGTGGCTCCTGCGAAGCTGGGGTGTATCTGCAGGTGGATAAGAACTCGAGCACGAGCTCCTTGTGTGCAATGTCGTCTCTGGTGGCCATCAGTCTGTCCCATCCCTGGCAAGTAAAAGTATATGTCCCCTCAGGATGGGTCCATATGCGGTGGATGAAGGGCAAAAGCTGATCCCACAGCCCCACCTGGGTCAAAAGTTCTCGATCAAAATGGATCGTCGGGAGTACCGACTTCGTACGAAGCTCTCTGAGTCGGGTCCGGTAGCGAGGGGTCTCCTCAAGCATATCGGGGAACTGTAAAAACTCATGCCCCGGCCTGTAATCAACATGCTCGGCCATCTGCATACAGATCACAAAAGACTACTTTTTGCAAAATTAGTCCTTGCGCGCCGCGGATCCTTGCGCGTCGCCCCAATACGTGCGACGCGGCTTATGAACACACCGCGTCGCGCCGTATGACTGTTGCGAAGATTCACCAAAAACCACCTGTTTAATCCATTTCAACACGTATACAAGGCACCCTAACCACCGACTAGCTCCCCTAGGGGTGAGAATTTTGCAAATAACTCACCCTATGAGTCGGCATAGCCGATTTTCTAAATTTTTCTATTTTCGACTATTTCGATCAAATTCTCACTTCAAACGGATGTAATAGCTTGAAAGAATGAGTTCTAAGTGACATACCTCGATAGCAGATACTAGAAAGCACGAAAAAATGCGAGAAAATAACGTGATCGAGGGTGCTCTGTTTGGCGCGTCGTTGTATGTGTGTGGTGCGACGAGAGGTTACATACCTTTTATGGCGGTTTCTGACCGATCGAATTCCGCGACGCGCGAAAGGCGATGCGCGTCGTGCATGTCCCAAATCAACCCCTGCGCATTGGGTTACTTTGTGTACGCGTGGCGCGGTTTTGTCCCTACCGCGTCGCGACCTTCAACTCTTGCAATTTCTTTCCATTGACCCCACACTTGCTTCGTGCTATGAATTCCTACAATGATGATGATTAAAATTTCCTAATTACTTCGAAAACAAAGAACCTAACCTATTTACGGATGGGTTGCCTCCCAACAAGCGCTAAGTTTAACGTCTTCCGCCAGACGTACTTCTTCTTATTCTTCCTTCGGTACCAGCTTCCTCATTTTGGGCGCGAAATCGTGGACCAATGTTGCAAGCAGCATCGTGAGTTGCGTCATCCGATCACTTACATGACCGATCCATTGCTGCTGAGCATTTAAAAGCTAAAACACCTTAGCTTCCCTGTTCCGTGTGTCCCTTGTATACTCCTGGTGTTTTCGTTCCATCGCTTCCATCATATCAAGGATTTGTTGCTTATCAACTGTTGTCAGCAAATGTCCTTGTGTTTTTTCCAGAGGATTTCCTCGTCTTCACTTCCACTTTCATTATCCTTCATTCGATTTCTGCCTTTATCATTCACTATTGGCGCCATTAATGGTTTGTTGTTCAAATACTGGTTGTCATACCCTGGTGGCAAAGTCATCGGGCACCCGAACATATTCAATCTTCGTTTTCTAGTGCCAAAGGTGATGTCCATATCACCCGTTTTGCAATCCATCACAGCACCAGCTGTCGCCAAAAATGGACGTCCCAAAATCAGTGCCGGTGCGTCTTCCAGACTTTCATATTCCATTACCAAAAAGTCTACCGGATAGAAGAAATCGCCAACCTTGACAATCACATTTGTCAATTTGCCTCGTGAGACCTTTGTGGATTGGTCTGCCAATTGTAACACTGTTTTCGCGGGCTCCAATTCTTCATTTTTGTATTTGTCGTAAAGATACCCAGACAAAACATTTACACTTGCCCCCAAATCCAATAGCGTATTCCGAATAATCACGTCGCCCACAGTGACAGTAATCAATGGTGAACCGGGGTCTTTTTCTTTTTTGGGCAGTGTTCCCAACAAAGCCTCACCCGCCTTAACAATAAGTCGCATTGTCTCTGGTGTCGGCATCTTGATTTGTCCGTTTCTCTAGCACATTTCCCTGAGAATTCTCGTATCTTCTAGCACATTCCTTAATTCTTCCCACAATGGTTGATTAATTGATGGCCCACTCGGCACATATTGCTTTCTTTTTGCCTTTTTGACTTTCTTTTTCTGCTTTATGCCAGCTATGGTTGTCTGCTCTTCTTTTTGGATATCCTCGCCTTTGTTCTCACTCTCCTTTCCTACCAAGTCTTCCATTGCGACATTCCTCCATTCTGTGTCCACTGCGTTGACATGTTCCTTACCAGCTCTTTGAGTATGGTTCAGATTTACCTCCGTGTTACTTGGTAACTTCCCATTATCTCTCCTTCGTTGGTCTTCACACATTTGTGCAATCTGCCTCTCCATGTTAGAAATTGCCTTAGCATTCGCCTGTGTCTGCTGTTGACTTGTGTTCACGATTTCATACATCTTTGCTATCATTTTTGCTGGCGTTTCTGTATTGGTACGATTGTTGTTAACAGCTGTTGACCTGCTGCTGTTGTTGCTACTACTGGGACGATGGTGGCAGCTTGGAACTGTCTCTACTGGTTGGAGGGTGGCCCTTAATAGTTGTTTTGACGGTTGTTGTAAGGCTGATTGTTATTATAATTTTGGTTTCCTTGATTGTAAGGTCGGTATGGTCATCCATTATTGTTGTTGTATTGACCTTGACCATAAACCTGGTTGACCTCCTAGGTCCTCTTCCCTTGTTGATTACCTTGTTGAAGATTTTGTGGTCCATGTTGAAGAGTTTCCATCAGCCTATCAAACTTCCTATTCAATTATCCTATCTCCTTTTTTACCTCTTTTTCCACTCATTATTGGTCCCAACTAGCTTTCTTGCAGAATAATTTGCTTTGGAACCATTACTCAATTGCTCCAAAAACCTCCAGGCGTCGTCTGGTTCTTGCATCATAATCTTCCCGCTGGATGAAGCATTGATCATAGCTTGATTAGTTGCATCCATCCCATCGTAGAAGAATTTGACGAGTTGCCACCGTGGAATGTCGTGGTGCGGACAGGATCGCATCAGCTCCTTTAATCTCTCGAATGCATCATGAAACGCTTCTCCCGGCTTTTGCTGAAAGTCCTGAATAGCTCGCCTGATTTCTGTCGTCTTGCTGGCCGGGTAAAACTCTTGGAGAAATTTCGCCTTAAGTTGTTCTCAGGTTGTAATGCTATTAGGCTGCAAGGATGTGAACCAATACTTTGAATTATCTTTTAGAGTAAAAGGAAATAGCCTTAATCTAAAAATGTTCCTATTAGTGTTCCTATGAATATTAGCATTTGCTACAGCCAAAAAATCATACAGATGATTGTAAGGGTCATCTTGCTTATATCCTCTAAATTCAGGTAAAACACCTAATAGTTGTGGTCTAATCTCTACCTGGCTATCAGCATTTTCAGGAAAGTAAATACACGAAGCATCATCATACTGCCTCGGTTGGAAGTGTGATGCAACTGACTGCCCGATCGGTTGAGCAAAGTACAAGGGTGGAACGAAATTACTGTTATATAACTCGTTGTTATAATGTCGTTGTCCTTGTTGTTGTTGATGTTGCTGTTGGTATCGTCTCGGAGGTCCCTGACCTCGATTCCATTGCTGATTTTGCTAAACTGGATTATTCGACATCCATCCTTCATCTTCATCATCATAGACTGGCTCCCTATCTTGATATTGGTACTGTTGCGGTGGTTGTTGTAGTTGTAATTGAGGTTGAGTTTGAGGTTGTGGTGGTATGGGTTGAAAAGGTGGTTGAGGTTTATAAATGGGAGGTTGTTGTTGTGGTTGCGGTTGAGAAACTAGTACCGGCTGTCGCAAACGTGGGGTGCCATCTCGGGTCGGCGCTCCCCAAGTCATTACAGTGGATACGGGATTTCCCAAAGGGTTGACAATTGGTTGACTCAAAGGTTGAACCATAGGCTGAGTGCATGATGGTATGGGTGCAGGGGCTGAAACTGCACCACCACTAGCACTAATGGAACCTATATGAAATTAAGATGAAACCGGGGGTATAAATGATGCTTCCCCCGTTACCTAGCCCGTAGGCTCATTGGTAATGTCCTCAACTACTACACTATCAGGACTCATGTTGATCAAGCGCCTACGTACATGGTTTCTGCGCGCGATTCGTTCAATCTCAGAATCAAACAAAAGAGGTGATGATTGCTCACCCCGACGGGTACGCATGCACTAGTGCAAACGACCGTCAAAACTAAAAACCAAATTACTAAATCAACTAAATAACCCAAAAACTAAAATATAAATCAGAAAACAAACCACTGACACTCTATATTAAGCACACAACTCCCCGGTAACGGCGCCAAAATTTGACACGCCGAGGTCGTTATGTGCTCAAAAATAGAAAAATAAAACATTACCCGCAAACTAGTATAGTAGCAGCAAGGGTCGCTCCGTGGGAGTCTTGTGGTTAAGATATAGTGTCAGAATGACCAACTACAGTGTCACGCTATAGTCGGCAGTGTTTCCTTCACTTCCCGAAAAACGACAAATTGTAGTACCGAATACTAAAACAAACATTAACCAAACTAAACTATTCCAAACTTCAAAGAAAATTTACTTACTGATTCCAGAAGTGAATTCCAGAAAAATCAGAAGCATAAAACAATCCAAAACATCCAAGAAGAAATTAAACATAAACACTACCGAAAACATGCAATTTAACTCAAACCGAATGATTATCATAAACTAAAACCAAATCCAGATATCATAAGTTACTGACTTCGAAAATATTCTAAACTAAACTTGTCCCAACTGATTCTACAATCCAGAATCGAAGGAATCAAGCAATAACTAAAACTAAGAAAATACTAAAATAAATGAGAAAACATAAAAATACCAATTGAAGCTGCTAAAATCCGAAATCTTGAGTCAAAGAAGCCTAGGTTCCACCTTTGGGTCATTTCTTCGCTACTGAAATTCGACCTAAAGACCTCTATTTATAGTTGAGAATTCGAGCTAATCACATCGTGCATGGCTTAAAACTGCGGTCGCGGCCTTATCCTTATCCACGTTTTTCGCTATTTGAATTTCAACTCATTGCCTGATCTTTGACTATCTGCGACGTGCGTGTTTTCTACTCGCGACGCGCGTACGTTTTCGACTGAAAAGTGAACTTTATCCAAACTTCTTCATTTTATCCATGTTTAGTCCTTGTTTTTATCTTTTCTTACACAAAATCACTTGGCACAAAAGTGAGTAATACCATAAACTATACGATATAATTTCACAAAGAATAGGGCCTAACAACGACTAAAATACTTGATATTGATAGGCGTTGTCAAGGGGGTGGGTGGGCATGGGGTAGGGTGGGGTAGGGTGAAGTGTAGTTGAAAAGTTCCAAAAAAGGTTCAAAAATTAAAAAACCTATGTCTTTTGTCTTCCAGAAAACAAACGGTCTTTTTAAAAAATATCTACCCTTCCGCAGATGTTTTAGGGGAAAAAGACTATTTGAGGAAAAACAAACACCCCATTGTTGTCCTTTTTCCTTGTATAATGTCTATTATGATTTGTAAATTGCTTTTTAAAATATAAAACATGGTTGTAACATGGTCTGAAAGATGGAGTGGAATATGAATGAGGGTAGTGAAGTGTAATGCCGTAATATTTTCGGTAAGTAAATTTGAGTTAAATTTTGAGTAAATAAGATTTATTAGGTTGTAATATGAGTTAGAACGATTAGAAATTTATTTAAGATGAGTTTAAGTCTAAAAAGTGTCAAAAAGTGAGAACCCGGGTCGTGTCCAAAAACCCGGGTCGGGTTAATATCCGGAATCGAACAAAGAAAAAGTCGTAAATGTAAACCGGGTCGGGTTCGGAAACCCGGGTCGGGTCTGACCAACCCGGGGAGGGTTCTGAAAATTGGACCGGGTTTTGACCAACCCGGGGAGGGTTCTGAAAACCGTACCGGGTTGCGGTAGTGGGTTAAATACGAATTTTGACCTCATTTCTTCATTTTACGAACAAGAAACCTCCCAAGTGAGATTTTCAGAGCCAAGAATGCGATTTTGAGCCTCTTGATCGAGGGTTTTGCGTAGGAAAAGCTTAGGGAAGTCGGATTTAACACCGAAACACGTTCTTGAGTTCTTGATTTTGAGGTTTGTGATTTTTGGTTTTAGGGTTTTAAACCCTAGGTTCTTAAATCTGAAATTTTTCTTTGAATTAGCTCATGTGTTGTTAATAGGTTGTTAATATGTGTTGTGTTGAGTTTCTATTACGATTATTGTGAAGTTTTAACGGTTGATTTGGTAAAAACCGCAAAATTTGGAAGTTTTGAGTTGATAGTACATGATATTCATAGTTTGTGATCTTTGTTAGCTATTGATTCTTGGTCCATTGAGTTAGATGTTGTTGAATTGTTTTGAGGATGTTTGAGGTATGCTATGTGATGTCATTGTTAAACAGATACTCACAGAAGGGAAGGAGATACACGAGGCACGGGTGGACCACGAACTGAACAGACCTCAGGTGAGTAGTTATAATTCATTATGAATGGTTTGTCTATATCTAAATTGAATTATTGCACATCTTAATTAGTTGAGATAACCAATTTACTTGAGTTAAACAAGGTTGAGAACTCTTTATTTTATGCGAGTACTTAGCTTGATTGAGTACACCAAATGACTGAGATAGTCATTGAGATTGAGATCTCTGATTTGATTGTGAAATTTTTTGATAACTATTAGAATGATTTCTAAATTTTGATAATTTTCTCACTGAGCTAAATTAGCTCATAAAAATAGTTATATGGTTTGTATTATAGGTGACAGGGGTAAGAAGATTGCTGAGGGATGATTGCCTAGACATGGGACTTGACTTTTGACTGTTTGTAAACCAAAATACACTCTTTTGTATAGTTTTGTAAAACGGTCTTTTGTAACCCAGTTTTTGGGACACGTTGTTTATGTACTTGTTCTTTTGAATACTACTTGTACTTATGTTGCTTAACTTTGATTATAGCATGATCACTTATGTTTAACTTTGAGTGATGATGATGTAATCCGGAGATAAGAAACTGGGTGTTACAAGTTGGTATCAGGGCAAGGGATTGAATGAACTAGACTTTGAAGGGTAAATTCTAGACTCAAACTAAAAAAGTGAGAGGTCCGAAATTGTCCCAATGCAACTAATCTTCTAAGCACACATAGTGAGTATGTGTGTTATTCGGAGAATTTTGATGAGATATATGATACAAAAAGAGTATTGAGATAAATGAGATTGTAATGAGTTAAATTTCTTTTCAGTCTCATTATGAGTTCTGGAAAGGAAAAAGAGGGAGGTGATCGCCGAGACGAGCATTCGGGATCACAAGATTCGAGACTGGGGCGCTAGTCTAAAGGCGAGAGACCGCCTGAGTTAACATCATCTTTACAAGAGCTGATTGCTGCGGAGGTAGCAGAAGCAGTTAAAAGCTTATTGCCTCCCTTAGTGAGACCTCAGACGGAAGTGATGAACAGAGATAATCGAGACCGACCTCCTATCACACCTGTGGTTGGGGAGGGTCAGAGACAGCCGGTTACTATACATACTGAAGCTGGAGGATCGGGTGAACCAAAGGGTTGCAGTTATGAAACATTTCGCATGTGTAAACCGAATGATTTCTTTGGTACTGATGACCCTATTGTTGCACAAAACTGGTTAACACATATCGAGAAAGTTTTTCGTACGAGCAAATGTGCGGAAAAAGATAAAGTTGAGTTTGCTACTAATTGTCTGCACAAGAATGCCTAGTTTTGGTGGGAAAACATATGTATTGATGTAGAAAAAGGTTTGGAGATTGAACCAACATGGGAAGAACTCAAAGTAAAGTTTATGAAAGAATATTGTTCCAACACGACGATGAAAAGCTTGGAGGAGGATTTCTTGAGATTACAGCAGGGAACAAGGTCGGTATAAGAGTATATGACAGAGTTTAATGAAAAAGCCAGATTTGCTTCTCATAATGTAGATACTGAAGAAAGGAAGATTGATAGGTATCTGTAGGGACTGAAGACCCAGATAAGAGAGTTTTTACAGAGTTCAAACTTTACAACTTATCAGCAGATTGTCGAGGCAGCCAAATCTCGAGAAAAAGAACTGCGGAGACAAGATAATGAGAAAAAGGGAGACCAAGAAGGCGGAGGCGAGAAGAGGAAATGGGAAGGAAAACCGGAAGGTGGTTCTCAAAAACAGCCAGTTCCGAGTTATCAACCTCGAGGTGATTCAAGGAAGATTGAGAGCAAGTGGTGTGAAAGATGCCGTCGAAAACACGCTGGAAATTGTGATGCGAGTACCCCGTCTCTTATGTGTTATCAGTGCGGGAAAACAGGGCATATGTCTCGAGATTGTTTAGAGAAAAGTCGTGTGTGTTTCAATTGCAGGGAAAGCGGTCATATTTGCCCGGATTGCCCAAAGCCGAGAACCGATTCCCGCCGCGAGACTCCGAGGGCGGGACGAGGTGATAATCGAGGCGATAGACGAGATAGAGCTGGTGGGAACGTTAGAACTCGAGCTTTTCAGATGACCGTGGAGGAGGCTAGAGAGCGACCGGATGTGATTACAGGTATCTTTAGCCTAAATTCTCTTCGAGCTCGTATGGTGTTTGATACTGGTGCTTCAATTTCTTTTATATTTGTACCTTTTGCGTCTCGAATTAATGTCCCGATATCTGAGATGAGTGAGAGTTTGATCGTTGATATTGCCGACGGGAGAGATGTTATAGTAAATAGTCATTATATAAATTGTCGGCTTGAAATCAACAGGATTTCTTTCCTTATTGATTTGAAGCCGATGACTACTCGTGCGTTCGGTGTGATAGTTGGAATGGACTGGTTAGACGATAATAGAGCAAATATGGATTGTCACGGAAAAACTATTTCTGTAAGAACTCCGAGTGGGTCCCGAACGTTAATACGAGGCGAGCGCCGTTTTCAACATATTCGTCCGGTTGTATCTTTCGCGAGAGCGCGAAGGTATACCGAAAGAGGTGCCCTTTTATTTATGGCACATGTTACTCCAATTGAATCCGAACATTCCACTGTGAAGGATGTTGAGGTAGTAAGAGATTTTGCTGATGTTTTTCCTGACGATCTTCCCGGCTTACTGCCAAATCGTCAATTAGAGTTTGTTATCGATTTAGTTCCGGGAGCGAAACCGATAGCTCGAGCACCCTATCGGTTGGTGCCGTCTGAGATGGAGGAGTTAAAGAAACAACTACAAGAACTTTTAGATCACGGTTTTATTCGTCCGAGCTCGTCTCCGTGGGGTGTGCCGATACTGTTTGTTCGAAAGAAAGATGGTTCTATGTGTATGTGCAAGACTACCGCGAGTTAAACAAGATTACCGTGAATAATCGTTATCCCCAACCGAGAATAGATGATTTGTTCGATCAATTGGAGGGAGCGGTATATTTTTCGAAGATTGATTTGAGATCAGGATATCATCAATTAAGAGTAAGAGAATCTGACGTCCCGAAGACAGTATTTCGCACCCGATACGGTCATTATGAGTTTTTAGTAATGCCTTTCGATTTGACGAATGCCCCAGCGGCCTTTATGGATTTGATGAATCGAGCTTGTCATCCATTTTTAGACAAGTTTGTGATCGTGTTTATCGACGATATTCTAATTTATTCGAGAAGCTGGGATGAGCGCAAACAACATTTACAGTTAATTTTGAGTCTTCTTCGCAGAGAAAAGTTATACGCAAAATTTTCAAAGTGCGAGTTCTGGTTGCAAGAAATTCAATTTCTTGGCCATGTCATAAACCGAGAAGGTGTTAAAGTAGATCCTGCCAAGATAGAAGCAGTGATGAGTTGGGCACCACCCAAGAGTCCGACTGAGGTTCGGAGCTTCTTGGGATTAGCCAGTTACTATCGACGATTCGTTGAGAAATTTTCGAGTATTGCGTTACCCTTAACAAAGCTGACCAGAAAGACAGAGAAGTTCATCTGGACTGAAGCACAACAAGAGGCCTTTGAAAAACTAAGGCGGGCGTTATGCGAAGCCCCGGTGTTAGCATTTCCTCAAGGTGTAGAAGACTTTGTTCTTTTTACCGATGCTTCACAAATCGGTCTTGGATGTGTATTAATGCAAAGGGGGCGAGTAATTGCGTATGCATCTCGACAACTGAAGTCTCATGAGCAAGCATATCCCATACATGATTTGGAGTTAGCCGCCATTTTTTTGCATTGAAGATTTGGCGACATTATCTTTATGGTGTAAAGTTCCAGGTGTATTCAGACCACAAGAGTCTAAAGTATATGTTTGACCAAAAAGAGTTGATTATGAGACAGCGAAGATGGATGAATCTTTTGAAAGTCTATGATTGTGAAATACTTTACCATCCTGGTAAAGCAAATGTAGTAGCAGACGCGTTAACTCGAAAGGAGCCCTCTATTCGAATCGTTTCAGCTCGGATGGGAGTGATTAGTAAGTTACCAGAAATGATTCAACGTGCCTAGAGAGAAGCCAATGACATGAAAAATGAGAGAATGGTTGGCTATGTAGATAAATTAGTTGAAAATGCACGAGGAGTAAAAACTTTTCAGGGACGGGTGTGGGTCCCAAGACACGGAGAAATGAGACAGTTGTTGCTTGAAGATGCTCATTGTACTCGGTACTCAATCCATCCAGGAAGTACCAAGATGTATAGAAGTCTAAAGCCGTTTTATTGGTGGCCAGGAATGAAACGTGATGTTGGGAGATATGTAGAGAAGTGTCTGACTTGTTTACACGTCAAGGCAAATCATCAGAGACCATACGGATTAGTTCAACACTACCTGTACCGATGAAAAAGTAGGATGATATTTCTATGGACTTTATCACCAAATTACCCCGAACTCAGCGAGGGTTCGATTCAATATGGGTAATTGTTGATAGGTTGACCAAATCAGCACAATTTATTCCCATATGAGAAGATTATTAAGCGTCCAAATTAGCAGAGATCTATGTTAGGGAGGTGATGAGACGACACAGAGTACCTGCCTCGATAGTCTCTGATCGCGATAGTCGTTTTACTTCTCATTTTTGGCAAAGTTTTCAAAAACATTTGGGAACTAAAGCCTTAATGAGTACGGCTTATCATCCGCAGACTGATGGTCAAACCGAGAGAACTATACAGACGTTAGAGGATATGCTTAGAGCTTCAGTGATTGATTTTGGAGGTAGTTGGGACGATCATCTACCTTTAACCGAATTTACGTATAACAATTCATATCATTCTAGTATTCAGATGGCACCCTTTGAGGCGTTATATGGATCAATGTGTAGAAAACCATCATGCTGGTCAGAAGCGGGAGAAAAGCCACTAGCGGGTCCCGATATTATAACTGAAACTGAGGCAAAGATTAAAAGTATTCGTGAGCATATGAGAGTTGCTCAGCAACGTCAAAAACAATACGCATATAAACGAAGGAAACCATTGGAGTTTCAAGTTGGAGATATGGTAATGTTAAAAGTGTCTCCCTGGAAGGGAATTATTCGTTTTGGGAAACGTGGCAAGCTAAGTCCACGGTTTATCAGACCTTTTTTTCGTGTAATTCAACGAGTAGGAGCAGTAGCTTATAAACTCAAGCTTCTTGATGAGTTAATGGGAATTCATAATTATCTCACATCTTCGTAAGACTTTATACGATGAGTCGGCACGGGTTCCTTTGAAAGAAGTTCAGTTAGATCGTAAACTTCAATATCAAGAGCAATCGGAGAAAACTTTAGATAGAAAGATTAAGAAGTTCTGGAACAAAGAAATTGGAATTGTGAAAGTGCAGTGGAGACATCACCGCGGTACAGATGTCACATGGGAACCTGAAGAAGAAATGCGATTCAAATACCCATTTTTGTTTCAAGAGATTCCGAGGACGGAATCTTTTGAAGGGGGAGATAACTTGTAATGCCGTAATATTTTCGCTTAAATTTTGAGTAAATAAGATTTATTAGGTTGTAATATGAGTTAGAACGATTAGAAATTTATTTAAGAGGAGTTTAAGTCTAAAAAGTGTCAAAAATTGAGAACCCGGGTCATGTCCAAAAACCCGGGTCGGGTTAATATCCGGAATCGAACGAAGAAAAAGTCGTAAATGTAAACCGGGTCGGGTTCGGAAACCCGGGTCGGGTTCTGACCAACCCGGGGAGGGTTCTGAAAATTGGACCGGGTTCTGACCAACCCGGGGAGGGTTCTGAAAACCGGACCGGGTTGCGGTAGTGGGTTAAATACGAATTTTGACCTCATTTCTTCATTTTACGAACAAGAAACCTCCCAAGTGAGATTTTCAGAGCCAAGAATGCGATTTTAAGCCTCTTGATCGAGGGTTTTGCGTAGGAAAAGCTTAGGGAAGTCGGATTTAACACCGAAACACGTTCTTGAGTTCTTGATTTTGAGGTTTGTGATTTTTGGTTTTAGGGTTTTAAACCCTAGGTTCTTAAATCTGAAATTTTGCTTTGAATTAGCTCATGTGTTGTTAATAGGTTGTTAATATGTGTTGTGTTGAGTTTCTATTACGATTATTGTGAAGTTTTAACGGTTGAGTTGGTAAAAACCACGAAATTTGGAAGTTTTGAGTTGATAGCACATGATATTCATAGTTTGTGATCTTTGTTAGCTATTGATGTTGGAAATCATGGTTCATGTAATTAGTTTCAAAAACATGAGTTTGCAACGGAAGCATAAAATCATGAACACAAATTCCATTTTCAAGAGGATCATGCTACATGCATGTAGAGATAAGATGAAGAACAAACATAGTTTAAGTTCAAGATCATAACCTTTGTTCTTGGGTTTGGTTTGGATGATTTTGATAGCTAGGAATCAAATTAGAATCCCTCTATAGTTGATCCACCACAAGCTTGAACACCCTTGAATGCTAGTTCCACAACTTGCAAAATATGACTCCTTTTCTTATGAAACCAAAAACCAATTTTTGCTAAGAACTTAAGGAGAGTTTTTGGCTGATTTTTGAAGCAAGAATTATCACACAAACCCTCTCAAAACCGTCCACCATATATCCCACCAAGGCAAGAGAAAAGCACATGCAACTAGCTTAAAAGAAAGATCTATTTGATTTCTATAATCAAAAGCTAGAAGACACAAGGCATCTTCCTTTTCTTTTAAGTTCTTAATGCATTCTTTTCCTTCCAATATGGCTAGTTATATGATGACTAATGAAGTGCTAGTGGGTTGTTATTATTTATAAAACTTAGATAATTATAAGTTTATAAATAATACATCTTCTCATTTCTTTAATGGAATAACATTTAACCCATAATCAAATATATAAATAAACCATCTAAATATACAATCTTAATTGTATAATTATATATATATATACATACATATATATATATATATATATATAACAATATATATATATATATATATATATATATATATATATATATATATTATTTAATTTACTAATTAAATTAAATAAAAGGCTTACTTATAAATCAATTAAATCGTTAAACAATTTAATTGTTACTTAATTAATTCATCACATATGAATTACTAATCAACCTTTAATTTTGTAGTTATTATTATTTACCTCAAATAATAATAACCTACAAGATTAAATTGCAAGTTTAGTATCATTTGATGTTAAATCAAATTTAACGTTCTAAATGATCAATTGGCGTCAAACTTGTTGTTGGTGTGACCCTATAGGATCATGTATTATTAGTAATATCATTTTATGATCATCCTTGGGCATATAGAACTAACAATCTCCCACTTGCACAAGGTTGCATCATAGAATGATATCGACAGTGGTAAACGTCTAGCAACATTTCACTGCCCCCAATAACACATGACATTGTGCCATTCAACAACATTCAATTCTTCAGAAAACACGAGGCTCTAATTGATGTATAAGGTTATCTATCAATTATCCCTTTGTCACAGACATCATGTTGAACATGAGACATGGATCTTAATCATTCTCATTTTATGTTCAACTTTCAATCAGGCGCCTTAGATGTCTAACTCTCAACACATAAGAGGAACAAATCCCGTCTTGACTACATACGCCCCTCATATAGTTAGTACTATGCATGAGTATGGCCTTTATGGTTGTCTGTATTTCAAGAACAACAGTGAACCATATCAAAGCATAGTACACTCTACACTTGAGTCCCAAATATGTATCTCAGGTCAAAGGATACAATGATAATACCTTTATTCAAGAATCACTTATGATGATGATCCATGGAGTGATCTTGAAACGGGTCAAGTCCAATACTTGTTCACTGACAAGTACCTATGAATTTGGTTGCAACCTTTTGCTACTTTTACCCATAAAAGTCAACCAATCCAATTCATATTAGTCTTACTTCATAATTGCTCCCACAACTATGATCGACTATGGACGTTTAGAATAATCAAATTATTCAAGGATTAAACATGCTAATAAAACACAAAATTATGAATGAAACATCATGTCACATATATTACATAATTCTTGTCGTTTACATAAGTTCATATTCATAAAACATTAAACATAAATCAAATCCATTCATTAGAAAAACGGAGTCCTATACCCTTAGCATGACTTTCATGCTTAGTTTGGGGTAAAGGTTTCGTGAATGGGTCTGCCAAATTTTGATCTGTATGAACCTTGTGAATACTAATTTCACCATTCTTAACTTCATGTCTAATGTAGTTATACCTTCGGTGAATGTGTTTGGTTTTTTGATGCAATCTAGGTTCCTTTGCTTGAGCTATAGCACCTAGATTGTCACAGAAGATTTCTATAGGGTCCCGAATGGAAGGAACAACCCCTAGATCTTCTATGAACTTTCTCATCCAGACAGCTTCTTGAGCAGCTTCCGAAGCAGCAACATATTCAGATTCTGTAGTGGATTGTGCAATCACTTCTTGTTTGGAACTCTTCCAAGACACGGCTCCTCCATTTAAAATAAAGACATACCCAGATTGAGATTTCGAATCATCCCTATCTGTTTGGAAGCTTGCGTCAGTGTAACCTTTTACCTTTAAGCTTTCTTCCAAACCGCCGTAAACCAAGAACATATCTTTAGTTCTTCTCAAGTACTTAAGAATGTTCTTTACAGCAGTCCAGTGGGCTTCACCTGGGTTCTGTGGATACCTACTAGTCATACTTAAGGCACATGAGACGTCGGGCCTAGTGCATAACATGGCATACATGATGGACCCAATTGCCGAAGCATATGGGACATGTTTCATCCTTTCAAGTTCAGTCCTAGAGTTTGGGCACTGAGACTTGCTTAGGATGGTGCCATGAGGCATTGGCAAGAATCCTCTTTTGGAGTCTTGCATCTTGAACCTTTTCAAGATTTTATCAATATATACACTTTGGCTAAGACCAATAAGTCTCTTAGATCTATCTCTATAGATCTTTATGCCTAATACATAAGCAGCTTCCCCTAGATCCTTCATTGAGAAACAACTCTCAAGGAACGCTTTGACACCTTTTAAGGTTGGGATGTCATTTCCAAATAAAAGTATGTCATCTACATACAATACTAGGATTATGACAATGCTCCCACTAGCTTTCTTGTAAACACAGGAGTCATCCTCATTTTTTATGAATCCAAAACTCGTAATCTTTTCATCAAAACGGATGTTCCATGTTCGAGACGCTTGCTTTAATCCATAGATAGATCTTTTAAGCTTGCACACTTTTTTTGGATGCTTGGGATCGACAAAACCTTCAGGTTGATCCATATAGACATCTTCCAATAAGTATCCATTAAGGAAAGCGGTTTTGACATCCATTTGCCATATCTCATAATCATAGTACGCGGCTATGGCAAAAAGTATCCTAATCGACTTGATCATTGCCACTGGAGAAAAGGTCTCATCATAGTCAATACCATGAGTCTGTGAGTATCCTTTAGCGACAAGTCTAGCCTTAAAAGTGTGAACATTTCCATCCACGTCGATTTTCTTCTTGAAAACCCATTTGTTCCCAACAGTCTTACAATTGGTGGGAAGATTAACCAAGTTCCAAACTTGATTATCGTGCATGGATTGCATCTCAGTGTTCATGGCCTCAAGCCATTTATCAGATTCAGGATCTGATATTGCACTCTGATAGTTGACGGGTTCATCAGAATCTATCGTATAACATTCCTCTTCCATCAAAAGGTAACCATACCTTTCTGGTTCAATTCGAACCCTACCAGATTTGCGAACACCTTGTGTTACAATTTGTTCCTGATCAACCGTTTGTTCAGGTTCAACAATTTCTTGTTGAATGCTAGATTCAACTTCTTGTGTATCAGGTTGTGGTTCCTGAAGTTCCTCAAGTTCCACAAACCTCCCACTAGCCTCTTCCGTCAGAAACTTGTTTTCTAGGAATTCAGCTTTTCGAGAAATAAATATCTTATTCTCGATGGGATTGTAGAAATAGTATCCAAGACAATCTTTCGGATACCCTACAAAGATACATTTAGTTGAACGGGGTTCTAATTTGTTTGAAGCTTCTTGTCTAACATAAGCTTCACAACCCCATACCTTGAGATAGGATAAAGATGGAACCCTTCCATGCCATATCTCATAAGGCGTTTTATCTACCTTCTTAGTAGGTGCCATGTTTAGGAGACGAGCAGCTGTTTGTAAAGCATAACCCCAAAAAGATAAAGGTAGAGTACTTTTACTCATCATGGATCGAACCATATCCAATAGTGTTCGGTTCCGCCTCTCAGACACACCATTATGTTGTGGTGTTCCAGGTGGAGTAAGTTGTGAAACAATTCCACAAGTCTTAAGATGATCCATAAAGTTTGTACTTAAGTACTCACCTCCTCTATCAGAACGAAGAACTTTAATTGTTTTGTTGAGTTGATTTTCCACTTCACTTTGAAACGTTTTGAACATTTCAAACGCCTCATGTTTATGTTTAATTAAATAAACATATCCAAAACGACTAAAGTCGTCAGTGAAGGTGATGAAATATCTTTCACCATATCTAGTCATTGGCTTGAAAGGACCACATACATCCGTATGTATGATTCCTAACAAGTCCTTTGCTCTCTCATTGGTTCCAGAGAAAGGAGCTTTAGTCATCTTGCCATGTAAACAAGATTCACATATATCAAATGAGTCATTCTCATTTGCCTTCAAAAGTCCACTCTTTTGAAGTTGGGATATGCGATTCTTGTTTATATGCCCAAGGCGACAATGCCATAGATAGGTTTGACTCAAATCAAATTTGGGTTTCTTGGTGAAAGTGTGGTATAAAGAGCCATTGTTAGTCTTTTCATCAAGGTTTACTTCATAAATTCCATTTAAAGGCCTAGCCTCAAAATAGAATACATTATTTTTGTAAACACAAATATCATCATTATTAAAGGAAAGATCAAATCCACATTGTCTTAATTTAGCAACCGAAATAATATTCCTAGTCAAGCTAGGAACATAGTAAACATTCAACAATGTCATACACAAGCCATTAGGTAGTAATAAATCAAAACTTCCAATTGAATCCACCGCAACCCTTGCATTGTTTCCAACTCGAAGTACTACCTCATTTGCCTTCAGTCGCCTACTCCTTTTGAACCCCTGCAACATATTACATATGTGAGTTCCACAACCAGTATCAAATACCCATGTGTTAGGAGATAAATTATAAAGTTCTAGGTCTATCACATAGATACCTGAAGTGCCTTCACCGGCCTTCTTCTTCTTCAACTCCGCAAGATAGGTAGGGCAATTTCTCTTCCAATGCCCAGCTTTGCCACATTCAAAGCATGTTTCATCTTTGGCAACCTTTGCCTTCTTCTTGGGCGGATGGGAAGGTTGGACAACTTTCTTGCCCTTACCTTTGAAAGCTTTTGCTTTCCCTTTGCCCTTGGAGTTGGTGGGGTGTTCTGGTCTAGTTCTCTTTGTTCCACCTTCCTTGATCATGAGAACTTGAGTGGTTTTCTTAGGCAGATTCTTTTCCGCGGTAATTAGCATCCCATGTAATTCCGGGATAGTCTTGTTGAAACCATTCATGTTAAAATTCATGACAAAAGGATCAAAGGACTTTGTCAAGGAGTTAAGGATCATATCCGTTGCTAGCTCTTCGGGCATCACAACTCCAAGACGTGCCAAATGATCAATGTGACTCTTCATTTTGAGCACATAAGAGCTTACCGACTGCCCATCCTCCATCTTGCAAGCATGGAAAGCCCGAACAGTTTCGAACCTTTCCGTTCTTGCAAGTTGTTGGAACATTTCCTTTAGTTGATGAATCATGTCATAGGCAGAATGATTCTCCAAATCCTTCTGAAGGTCGGGAATCATGGTTGCCAACATGAGGCATGATGCATCGATGGAATCATCCATCTTTTTAAGCCATGCATCGTGTGCGGGCTTAGGAATGGCAGGGGCTCTTCTGGAAGTGGTTCATTGAGAACATATTCTTTCTTTTCTTGTTTGAGAACAATTCTCACACTACGGTGCCAATCCAAGAAGTTGGTATGGTTAAGTTTTTCTCCTTCAAGGAGAGACCGTAGTGAGGTTTTGTTAGGAGCCGAGTGTGTGTTGTTTGGTGCCATCTACAAAATTTTAACAAGGTTTTATTTAGTAAATTATGATATTAAGTCCTTAATAATTAATACCCTTTCTTGTTTCATAAACTTTAATTAATTAAGGTCTAGAATCCAAGTTGCATCACGAATAAGTGGTTAGGTATCCTTTATCCCGCCTATTCGAATCAACAAGGTAGGTAACGGTTTACCAATTATATCCAAATATAATTTCTAGAGTTATGGGATCCTATTATAACATTTATAAGTTTGGCATGTTTGATCCCATCTATGCCTTGGATTTCTAATGCTTAGGTGACCTTTATCACAAGAGATTTCCAAACGAATCATCCTACTTAAACGGACGTGTAGTTTTGACAACTATTAATGGTTAGGTGTCCTTTATCCCATCAATGTTGCAAAACTACTTCTTGTATCACAAGAAGACTCCAAGTGGTTAGGTATCCTTTATCCCACAAGGAAATACAAGTGATACATGAGTGTCTTTAAGAGGGATGGCATTGATTCGTATTTCGTAAGGGATTTGAATGTTTTACAATTCTAATTTTGAAAAACATATGGTATCATGTAGATTGCATGCATCCAATGAACATGGTACCATTAAATCTTATTTTGTTAATTGGTTCCTAAATCATAAAATCTCCATTTTATTGATTCTTTGTTTGTGGTCAATATTACAATTAATATCCAATATTGAGTTTGATCACATATATTAGAACCAATTTATAATCCTAAATAATTACCATTATTACTTAGGGTTGGAGTTTGTAAGAGTTTATAAAATATCCATTTTATTTCTTGTTTCAATCATTTTCAAAACTTGACTTAATAGGTTTTAAACAAAACCCATTTTAATAAAACCCATTTTATCACATCTTATGTTTTAAATGTCAACTTTTGAAAATACAAACTCCTTGATGATTATGTTTAATTATCTAGGTTGTCTAGCATGCAAAATCTTATTTTCATCCACAACATAACATAATAAAACATTCAAACATCACAAGCATGCATGGGTGCATAAACACAAGCCAACTAGTTTGATATTTCATGTGAGCCACACATGAAATATCAAGTCCAAACCTAGGGACAAAAAGGTGACAAAAACTCAACCAAATGATCTCCGATTTGGCTACAATTTTGCCAAGCTTCTTATATCACCAAATGATACTTGAACCACCATTTATTGACACCATTGAGTGACATGTGATGTTTCTATGGAGCCCTCAAAATTTTCGAAATCAGGGGCAGCAGGAAGGAATTTTTGTTGTTTTTGTTGCATTTTTCAATTCATTCTTGGCTATATTGATGCTAATACTTGTTGAAACTTAATGTATATACTAGATATTAAAGTTACCAACAAGTATATCACCAAATGACCAAGATATGAATTTATAAAACACTTCCAAAACAATTTTGAAATCTGGACAGCAGCTCTTCAGAAAGTGCTGCTGTTGGGTGCAATCTTCTCTTGGTCTTTTACTTCCTTCTCTTGTTACATTTTGTGAAATAAATAAAATACAACTATTCTAATATTTACAAAATGAATATTAAGAAGGAAATAACTAATTATTATTACAAACCATTTGAATAAATGAATAGATTACAACCATATCGAATACAAACACAAAACATGCATCATATGGTCCTTGGCTTGTTTATGCACCATTTTATCACATAAAATCATAAGAAAACCAACACTTTGTTTTTCTAAGGCAACAATTTATGTAACCAAAAGCATGCATACATAAGATATAGTTGGTTACATAAAATCATAGATAATATACTTGCATGTTGCCAAAGAAGCCATGCATGAAACTTTCATTCAAGAAGATGAACATTCATGGCTTCCAAAAACCAAGTTTATCCAAATAAACTTATTATCTAAACATGCAATATAGCCATGGCTCTGATACCAATTGTTGGAAATCATGGTTCATGTAATTAGTTTCAAAAACATGAGTTTGCAACGGAAGCATAAAATCATGAACACAAATTCCATTTTCAAGAGGATCATGCTACATGCATGTAGAGATAAGATGAAGAACAAACATAGTTTAAGTTCAAGATCATAACCTTTGTTCTTGGGTTTGGTTTGGATGATTTTGATAGCTAGGAATCAAATTAGAATCCCTCTATAGTTGATCCACCACAAGCTTGAACACCCTTGAATGCTAGTTCCACAACTTGCAAAATATGACTCCTTTTCTTATGAAACCAAAAACCAATTTTTGCTAAGAACTTAAGGAGAGTTTTTGGCTGATTTTTGAAGCAAGAATTATCACACAAACCCTCTCAAAACCGTCCACCATATATCCCACCAAGGCAAGAGAAAAGCACATGCAACTAGCTTAAAAGAAAGATCTATTTGATTTCTATAATCAAAAGCTAGAAGACACAAGGCATCTTCCTTTTCTTTTAAGTTCTTAATGCATTCTTTTCCTTCCAATATGGCTAGTTATATGATGACTAATGAAGTGCTAGTGGGTTGTTATTATTTATAAAACTTAGATAATTATAAGTTTATAAATAATACATCTTCTCATTTCTTTAATGGAATAACATTTAACCCATAATCAAATATATAAATAAACCATCTAAATATACAATCTTAATTGTATAATTATATATATATATACATATATATATATATATATATATATATATATATATATATATATATATATATATATATATATATATATTATTTAATTTACTAATTAAATTAAATAAAAGGCTTACTTATAAATCAATTAAATCGTTAAACAATTTAATTGTTACTTAATTAATTCATCACATATGAATTACTAATCAACCTTTAATTTTGTAGTTATTATTATTTACCTCAAATAATAATAACCTACAAGATTAAATTGCAAGTTTAGTATCATTTGATGTTAAATCAAATTTAACGTTCTAAATGATCAATTGGCGTCAAACTTGTTGTTGGTGTGACCCTATAGGATCATGTATTATTAGTAATATCATTTTATGATCATCCTTGGGCATATAGAACTAACAATTGATTCTTGGTCCATTGAGTTAGATGTTGTTGAATTGTTTTGAGGATGTTTGAGGTATGCTATGTGATGTCATTGTTAAACAGATACTCACAGAAGGGAAGGAGATACACGAGGCACGGGTGGACCACGAACTGAACAGACCTCATGTGAGTAGTTATAATTCATTATGAATGGTTTGTCTATATCTAAATTGAATTATTGCATATCTTAATTGGTTGAGATAACCAATTTACTTGAGTTAAACAAGGTTGAGAACTCTTTATTTTATGCGAGTACTTAGCTTGATTGAGTACACCAAATTACTGAGATAGTCATTGAGATTGAGATATGTGATTTGATTGTGAACTTTTTTGATAACTATTAGAATGATTTCTAAATTTTGATAATTTTCTCACTGAGCTAAATTAGCTCATAAAAGTAGTTATATGGTTTGTATTATAGGTGACAGGGGTAAGAAGATTGCTGAGGGATGATTGCCTAGACATGGGACTTGACTTTTGACTGTTTGTAAACCAAAATACACTCTTTTGTATAGTTTTGTAAAACGGTCTTTTGTAACCCAGTTTTTGGGACACGTTGTTTATGTACTTGTTCTTTTGAATACTACTTGTACTTATGTTGCTTAACTTTGATTATACCATGATCACTTATGTTTAACTTTGAGTGATGATGATGTAATCCGGAGATAAGAAACTGGGTGTTACATGAAGTGGTGTTGACGTGGTGGTGAAATTTAAAGGAGAAATATGAGCATAATAGATAACCTAAGTGCCTCCCGAGTATGAGTAATTTTTTAAATATGTATGATTGGTGACTTACAATGTGAATAATACAACGAAATATGTTCTTAAGATTTTATGACGATCCTTGTATCAGTAGAAACTCACAAGCAGAATGAATTATATGTGTGTATTAGGGGGAAAGTGTGTTGTACCTTACGATCGATCTTTATGAAGCATGTATCTATAATAAGTGTGTTTGTACCCCATGATCGATCTTTATGAAACATGTGTCTATAATGTTATTGTTCAATGTGGCTTACAATACTATTGGGAGGCTGTGTAACAAAATTAGCGAGCTTATGATTAAACATTTCTTCTAAGAAAAATTCAGGACATACAAAAAAATATTTTGTTATTGTACGAATAATGAATTTTGATGCTATGTTGATTTCCATACAGTATTTTATATGGATGAACTTTGTTGGATCATTTAAAGTACTTGTAAATTATAAAAAAATGGTTAGGAACATTACTCAAATGTTCTCACAGTACTCTATGATGCCTATGTTTAGTCAGGGAGATTGTATATTTTGAGAATAAGAATAAAGTGTAGTGTAAGAAGAGATATATGTATTGGTTTGGCGTTGCTCTTTGTAAGCTTGTATAGGAGCAGGATGTTGAGACATAATGATGGCAATAATGTAACATTCGTGTTTTGGGCCTAGGAGTTTTGGGCTTAAACCGACAAAATAAAACTTAATTTGTAAATAAAGAAACAAATGAATAAATAAATTTAATATTTTGTTTTATTTTTATATTGTGGATAAATGATCCAAATATAGTTTTAAAATCAATTTCTAACCAAATGTGAGAAATTTTGTCATAAGGACTAAAAGTGTCAATTTGGCCAAACTTACCCTAGGTAGATTTGACTAGTCATGGATTTGGAAATTAGAAGATATTATGAAGGAATTGATGTGGAGTTAAATTAGGTCAAATAATTCATTGAATTAATATTAAGGACCCAAATTGTGAAGAATTTTCATGTAAGGGTCCATTTGTGTTAATTTGAGAAACTAAGGGTTAATGTTGACCTAGATAATGACTCAAATGAATTAAATAATTATATTTGTGGCATAATCATGAATATGAAGACTTCTAATGAGAATAATGGACTTTTGGGTGTTGGGTGAAGAAAGATCAAACTATAGGGACTATTATTGCCAATTTTGAAAGATACCAAGTCTTAGTCAGGGGTTTCCCCCATTTCAGCCACAAACATGTTTTTGAGGATGGAGAGGTAGAGAGATGGCGATTTTCCGTGGTTCTTGTTCTTGAAGATTGATCATATACTTGAAGTTCCTAGCCAATCTAAGGTATAAACCTTTCCTTTTCTAGCTTGTAAACCCATTTTTGGGTAGGGTTTTATGTCAAGTCCGAAAATATGAATTAGGGGAGGAAATCCTAGGATCCATAGTGTTAGTTTATGATTCTAGTTTATGTTTTGATCAACATCCAATCTATAGATGCTCTAGATCCAATTACTTGATTAATTTGGGTGTTATGAACCCTAGAATTTGGGGATTTGATGAATAGTGAAGGAATCTTGAAATTGATTGATGAATATGGTAGTTTTGGATGAATGGATTCAATTCTAGTGATTCCCTAAGGATTCCAACCCTTGATGTGTAATCTTAGACTTTGAATCACTAGAATATGGGAATTAAGTGTTGGAATGGGTTTTATCCATGTAGGCACAATTTCGCTCATATCCTTACAAACATTCTTAATTACAAATATATCCTTACAAACCTTTAAATTACGTATATATCATTATAAAACGCTTAAACTCACGTATATACCCAATATTAGATTTTAATAATAATTAATTGTTTAAAAAATTAAAAAAACTAATATTAAAATGATTTTTTATCAGAAAACTAATTAAAATAAAATATTGCAATTGCCATCCTCTCAATATCCCAGACTGAATCGAATTCGCATCTGATCGGAAATACTATATCACATTCGCATCTGATCGGAAATACTATATCGCATTCGCATATGAAGCAATAACTCCAAGTTTTTCACGATTCAAACCAAGTACCGATTTAAAGCAAGGTATTTGATCAGAAGAGCATTGAAACTCCATGAACGATGATTTGAAGCAAGGTATCAGTTCTGATCTATTTCCCTCACTATCAATCTGAACTGACTCGATCGATTGAATCTTTCAATTCCGAAATCCATCTTGAGATACTCCGAAATCCAACTTGAAATCAAAGCAGTATATCGATCAATTGAAGAAAGGTGAGTTCTATTGAACCTCTCAATTCCGATTTATTGCTTGATTTCAAGTTATCGATCTATCAAGAGGGCAAGATCCAAAGTGGCAGTTGAAGAGAGGTTTGTCTGCACTTGTTCCACTCTACTATGATACAAAGGCAAAGGTTTTTCTGACACTTGCTCATCGATCTGTCAAGAGGGTATTTCAAGTTATCGATAAATTGAAGAGAGATTTGTCTTTTTGTCTGGAAGGTCACTACATCTACATTCAAAAAATCAACAATTACATTGAAATTCTTCTTGATTTACCTGATTGAAGAACCTAAACCCGTAAAGAAGTCTTGCAGATACGATCTATAGCGGGTTCGTGAGATCAGAGTCAATTTCTTCCGATTTGGTAATGCAATATGCGATCAGAATTTGGTTTTAGCCTGAATGTGGTTTAAGCGTGAACAAGCTAGATTATGGAAGGATTATAGGGGTATTTTAGTAATTTAGGTTTATCTAATAAAAAACAGTTTTTTTAAAAGATTATTATTATTAAATTAATCTTTTGTGTATATATGTGAGTTTTTAGGGTTTGTAACGATATATACGTAATTTCAAATTTCATAAGGATATACACGTAATTATTAAGGTTTCTAAGGATATAAACGAAATTGCTTTTGGTTTAATGGATGAATGAATCATTACAGCAATTGGGAAGTAATAATGGAGTAAGAATCATTCCTAATGATTCCATGGAATGGAAGAAGGAATCTCCACTTGTAATCATCGATTGATGGATTGGAATTGGGTAATCCATGAGTTTATCCTTTTGAACCAATGATTGGAATTGGGGAATTCCATGAGGCTATCTTCTTTGGAATTGTGTGGGAAGGATTCCCCCAAGGGATGACCTTGGTTAAGAACTTATTGTGGGCTTGATGGTGTTTAGTGTAATGATTGACTTAGAACATAGTCCATTAACCACTTGTTAAGAGATAAGAACTTGAATTGTGATTTCCTTTGGTTTAAGTCATGAACACTTGGATTAGGAGTTGAATACTTGGAAATGAGTTCTTAGATGTGTATTTTCATGTATAATTAGTCTTGGGTTGAATTGGAACTTGAATTGAGTCAAAATGGAGTGAAAAGGACCAAAAATGAAGCTACAACAGGTCGTACACGACCCGTGTTGCAGAACACGACTCGTGTAAAAGGGTCTATGCAATCTGCTGAGTTTGATAGGGGGTTTTCCATATTTTCATCATTTTGGAGTTTTTAGCTCTATGATTTGGGCCTTGGGTCATTGTTTTAATGCCTAAAAATGAGATGTTTTTCCTGGATTTAGGGAAAACCATTCCCGACAATAGGAAATCGCATGATGGAATTGCTAACCCTCATGGGGCTAGTGTGATGGCCACTAGTCCTAGTTTTGCCTATACAAGGATCGAGTGACATGCTTTGTGCGTGTCATTTGTGAACTTAGGTTGGTGTCATTGTGGTGAGTTGGACTTTTATGAGATGGACATGGGTTTGGGATAGTTTCATTATGCATTGCATTTTCATATCATAATTATCCATTTTTGAGTAAATCTTTATGATTTTTTAAACTAATGTTGAAGTGTGTTTTAAAACTATTTTGGAGGTTGTCCCGAGTGTGGTGGTTATAGTGCCCACTCTGAATGGGTCAGCCTCGGGTAAGCTCACTAGGCATTTCAATTGCCTAACTTATTTTGATGTGTACTCAGGTTGAGGAGTTTAGGTGACTTTAGAAGAATTGTATGTTTAGAAGGCCACGGGTTGTATGGTTTCCATTTAAGCTGTGTAATGGTATTTGGATTGTAACAACATCGCTACTTTATAAACTAAAATGTTTTATCTAAAGTGGGACCAAACGATTTTTACGTAATTTATACTCTGAATTATTTCTCAATAAATCCCATGTGTTTTAAAACGGGTTTGAACGAAAAATGACTTATTTTGAAGATTTTGAAATTAAAGTTTTCACTTAAGGATGATTTTTGAATAATGATGATAAACCATGGGTTAAAATGACGTTTTTATGAAAAGCCTTAAGCGAGGGTGTTTCAATTTGGTATCAGAGCATGAGTTTAAGTGAACTAGGTACTAGGAGTAGTGCTTAGACTTAAACTGTGATGCTTTTAAGGATGTTTGACCTCTTAAGTAGCTGGCCTTTAGAACTTAGTGGTAAATGATTGCTTGTGATTAAGTTCCTAACCATTTAATTAGTGAATTCAGTTTGACATAAGGAATATTTTTTTGGCAAAAGGATTCATGTGCGAAGATTCTTATGTGGAAATGAAGTGCAACCTTGAAAGATCATGAGTACATGGCAACATGAGGAACAACTTAGTGTGAATGGCAACTGCTAAGGAGGAGGCGAAGAAAGGGACAACTTATATTGGATGAAGCTCGAGGAGTAGTGAGATTTATAAGGTGGTTTGACCTTGAGAGTCGATCAAGGGATGAAGGGGTGAGAATACAAATAATACCTGGATTATTCTTTGTTAAGAATGTAGTACATGGTACATCATGGTTAAGTATTATTAAAAGGGATGTTTTTTTCCTTCTTGCTGGATTCTTGGGATTCACTGTATACTTTATGATAACCGACAGTTTATTTGATTGGTTAGTGTCTAATATGCATTTGATAATCCGACTTTGGATTGCCGGCCCGGATTCAATATGTAGGGTTTGTAATAAAGGCTCCATTCCAAATGTTTAAATAAGAGTCAATGCTATTAGCGTTTGCACTTCTTATAGTAACATATGGTCCTTGTGTTAGGACATGTATTCAGATCTTGTAACAATGTGCCATTTCATCTTGTCCCATATCTAATCATAATAAATTGATGTGACATGCCATGATTGTCGTATTTTTTTCCTACTTCACATTGGCGGTTATTTGTAGGGGTTTCATCTTCATTTGTTTGTAAACTATGATTTTTCCAATATATTTCTGCTCGTCTTTTTCTCAATGCTTTTTATGGTATTTCTTTGCTCAGCGGGGTTACTTCAAATATTATTGTTGTACAACTTGAAAATATCGTAGAAGAGTATGATTTGGTTGTCGATGGTGGTTCATAATCACCGATTGATAACATTAACATCAAAGAACTTACTTTTGGTAAAATCGTCTCTTACATAGAATTTCTTGAAGAAGCACTGTACATTTTGTGTACTCGCTATTTTGGTCAATTCATTCAACATTATCATATATAAAATTTACTAAACTGAAACTAAATACAATTTCCAACCGTGTTGCTTTCAAGTTACATTGTTGTGTTAATGGTGTTACTATAGATGTTTGTTTTTTTGTTGTTGTTATCATATAACTCAAAGCGGATATTAGTATATGTTTCGCACCCATCATCACAGTTCCATCATTGATGGTCATCTACACGATCAAAAACTGGAATTGTGTGTTCTTTTGGGTAAACGATAACATGTTGACTTTCACAAATCATAATATTAAACTGATTCGAGACAACCATTCCTTTTTAATTGATATTTGCAAGAGTTGGTGGCAAGAGTTATGACATAGTTATGTGGTCATTTTGTAAAGAACGCATATTTCCTGATTTTGTTATTGCCATAACATTCATGAACCCTCCATGGCATTGTCAGCATAAAAATGACAATTTATTTATAGAAACAACATGTAATATACTTAAATTCATAAGTTAAGGATGTTAGATTAAGTGAATGGAATACTTTGTAATATTATAATATTAAGGATTTGAATTCATGGAATAATGAAATGTGACAAGTCATCTTAAGGATGACATACAAGAACTACAATGGGATGTTTAGGATTAAGAGTTCTAATTAGGATGATTAAATGGTGCTTAATTTTAATTAATTAATTTGTGCTTGTTATTAGGTGACAACTAGGCATCCATACAACTTGTAAGAGTATTAGTGATATTACAATTAGTTGAGGCAATTTTATTACCCACAAATACATCTCCCTACTACAGATGACGTGATTTGATCCTTATCTTGTGTATATTACTATGTGCCTAACTATGTCTTAATATATGTAATACATGTGCATTCATGAAAACACTTTTACGATGAGTTTTATAAGTAGAGAAAAAATAGTAGTATTGAAAATTGTTTCATACATAAGTATCGTATCCACTTAGGATGCTTGAGACTTGTGTGTTGTCCACATACTTTTATTTTGGGAATATGATCCCACGCAAGCATTAGCTCTTGTGAGTAATGATTGCCATTATAGATTGTCAAGATCAAGGGGTGAGCATTGCAAACCCATTCCCTGGCCTCTTGTATGATAGTCACATGTTACCAAAATTTACGAATGAGGCCTCTAAACATGTTTAATGAGAGATGCTAACACCTTGTTTATGCTTACCATCTTGACTCTTCGAGAGAAAAATACATTTTTATGAGTAAAGACCTAGGAAATAGGTCGGGATGGCAACAAGACCAAACAGGACTAGAAATAGGCTCCCCTACCCCTGAATTCCCCCATTTCCACCCAATCCCGACCCTGACCCCGACCCCGATCCCAATCCTGATCCTGAATTCCCCCATTTCCTATCCCCCGATGCCTCCCCCGAACTCCAAATTTAACCCGATCTGCCCCCGTTCCCTCGTATTCCCGTTTGAGACTCGAAAAACAATGTTTTCCCTCGACCCCGAAATCGCTAATAATTTAATAATATAAATATAATTATTATTTATTATTTTATTTATATACAAATGGGGCCCTCATGGGTGTTTCGGGACGGAACCACCTGCTCCCGACCTCGACCCCGAAAATCAAACAGGAGTGAAATCTGCCCCCGCTCCCGCTCCCGTTCACGGATTTTTGAAAAAAATACCCCTGTACGGAATCGAGATCCCACGAGACTTTTTTCCACCCCTAAAATAGGATGTAAAAGCATACACATTGCATTATTCAGTCATCACAATAAACCATGCATACAAGTCTTGCTCTGTACCCACTCACCACACTCACACACCTACTAGACCTCCCCATAGCCTAGTACTACCCACCTACATCCTAAACAACGCACACGAGATATAGTAAATGATGTAGAACATCAATACAACATAGTGATGAGCTTACCTCGAACAGCAATTCATATATCTATCCAGCAACTCCGAGAATCTAACCAAGCTCAAGTCGCACACCTTATACTCCTATAGGTATATTAATTTATTATAAAGCATAATAATTGTAACACCCAACTTTTAAAACAAAAACACCCCTGAAAATTTTTCATTTTTAACAAAGGTTTCAATACATAAAACCATAACAAAGGGGTATATTTTAATAAAAACGGGTACAAGTGTATCAAGGAGTATACAAATATAGTAACCTCCTTAAGCCGGGCTGCTACTGACAGCATCTACAAGTCCACTTCTTGAATCACGGACTTTATCCTTACCCTTATCAGGGTTATGCTAACCTGCAGGGACATTTAACAAACGGTATGAGCTACAAAGCTCAGTGAGTAATCGTATCTGCAAATAACATGTATAAAAATACAATCATATATCTGTCTGGATATCGAATCCAAACTCCTAGCCTTACTGGCTAACCACATATCTCCTAGGATTTCACATCCTAATCTGTAGCCTTACAGGCTGAATCATAATAACCTGTAATTATCAAGCCACGTCAGTTATTTGCACATATAATCATGTCTAACCATTTCTGTCCCATGTTTATTAGTCACAATGGACTGCATCATATATCATGGCTGTATAAACCGCATCATATGTCATTTTCAATATACAAGTCATAGCCCAAAGGCCGCACCAGCTGGGCTCAATAACCCGGTATCATAGTCAAAAGACCGCACCATTTGAACTTAAAGTCAAATATTAAAATCAATTATGGCTCACGAGTTTGTCCCACTTTTGCCTAGACTCACGGCTCCGTTCTTGTCATGTCATTGACTCACGGCTTACCCGGTATTGTCTTTTTACTGACTCACAGCTCCGTTCTTGTCTATTGTAGACTCACGGCTTATCTGGTATTGTCGCATTGTTTATTCATTTATTGACTCATAGCTTCGTTCTTGTCTATTGTAGACTCACGGCTTATCTGGTATTGTCGCATTGTTTATTCATTTATTGACTCACAGCTCCGTTCTTGTCTTTCTCAGACTCACGGCTTATCTGGTATTGTCATATCATTTTTATTGACTCACAGCTCCGTTCTTGTCTATATCAGACTCACGGCTTATCTGGTATTGTCTTTTCAACGCATCTGTCAACTGTTCATTTTTGTCCCCCAAAGCAGTTTCAATCTGTAACAGTTCAATCATCATATATCATATATGATATCAGTGAGATTACTCACCTGGATGCTAGCTGCATTTAAATCCCGGTTGTTTCTTGCCTTTGCGTGCACCATAACCATTTATCCCATACATATATATTCATTTATATACCAAATGATAATAGGTTAACAGCCATTCTAATTGACTCTAATACATAAGAGTTCAATAATATATCATTACAAACAATGTCTAGATGATAAACTTTCCATTTACCATCTTTTCATGAGTTTTACTATTTACCGAGGCATTCGTATTGATCTACAGTGCCCCCGAGGAGTCGAAAACTCAATTTAATATTTTTCCAGGACTTTTCAAACCATCATGGACTTATGGTTCAAGTTTGAGGTAAATCGGACAAGCCAAACAAAAGTTAGCGTTTGGACCCCCTGCTTGGAGGGCGCACTGCGCCTGGGACTGGGCGCACTGCGCCTGGGCGCACCCCGCCTGGAACCTGGGCGCACTGCGCCTGGCGCCTGGGCAGGTTTCCAGATCAGTCGCGATTTTGCACTGTAGCATGCAGTTTTTACCCATTAAGCTCTTATTTCTGTTCTTAATCGTATGGGGTTTGTTTTAGGACCAACACCCTTGACCAATAACAAGTTTTAAGCCATTAGAACCACCTTAATCACACCAATTCATGATTTAGGGTTCTTGAGCAAAGTTGCAAATCTTCAAAAATAGCAACCTACTTCCATGTTCTTGAGTTATGTTCTTAATTAATGATTTATTGGAAGTATTAACCACTTAAACCACATGATTCATAACTGAAATTTACAAATTTCAGTTTCTATAAAAGCTCATCAAGAACACACACAAAACTTAGGTTAGAATTCAATTTACTAACCTTATATGCTTAGAAATCTTCAATTCCAAGCTAGGATTCCAACTTTCCACTTCAATTCTTCAAGAACTTGCTGAAATCGTGCTCCAAAAACTCTCCCGATCATCACCAATGTTCTGCACATTTGAGGGGAGTTTTCAACATTTTATATTTTCCAAATTTTACAAATTTGGTCCCTAAGTTCATTTTCTTGGACTTTTGACACAATAATCAAGTTTTATTACAATAAAACTTTCATTCTTTATACATTTGCCACAAGCAACAATATTTTTACATAATTGGTCCTTCACATGGTCAAATGACCAAATTACCCTTTTATGGTAAAATGACCAAAAATCAGTTTTTTTTAAACATTTTAAGTCCACAACTCAAAATTTTATTACAAAGTAAATCCTTTTCTGTCCAAAAGACCAAATTACCCTTCTAAGGTAAAATGACCAATTTGCCCTTTTATTATAATTACATAATAAACCATGTCTTGGCGTTACAATAACTAAGCCTTACCCTAATTATATACTTGTAGTATTAATATACTTATTAAGTTCATTATTCATCTTTTATCCTTACACAACAGGTCTGTTGTTGACCCCTTTAGACCAACCTAAATCCATCCAATTAGGGATTTTAACAGTCACTTAATTTAGCTCTTTAGCATTCCAAGGATATAACGCACACATTCTAACGATTTTTCTACTATCTTATACTACTAAAACAAGTTTGGGGCACCAATTTGTCAAACCCGGACCAAGTTGCAAAGTTTGCAACTTTCAATATAGGAAGGGTTATCAAAAAGCCCTGAAAAATATGATATAAACTAGACCCTAAGAAAAGACTACAGGTCATGACCTTATGCCATTTTCATTTTCCTATAATTACCTGTGAATTAAACAAGTGGGCTAATCTGTTGAGTCAACGAGCTGGACTAGACCCTAAAGAATAAATCCAATTTCTAAATGGGTTAAGAACTGAGTCCTACAATTTTCTATGGACAAACTACACATCCAAACTGAGCTAAGGCCACTGACCTTGCCCCTAAAATGATACTTATATGATTATTTAGTGATTTTCACAAGACAAATGGCTTAATTTGTCAGGATTTCGGACCAGTCTGTAAAGATTGCCAATTTCACCTAAATTAGGGTTGGAATCATATCAAACCTTTTTGGTGGAAGAAACTACACTCCTAGATCTTTTCAAGGATATAAGATTCGACCATAATGGATACTCCCATGATTTTACATGATTTTTCCAAGATGACCTCAAAACATTAGACTCTGATTCACATAAAATAACAACTAGGGTTTGGGTTTTCAACCTCCTAACCCATTAAGACCAACATTAAGACCTTTAAAGGTCTGAGATAACATCAAGAGTAATGAAGACATGAATATTTAGAGTTTTATAGCAACAACAAATACATTTAACACACACACACACACATCTAACGGTGGAGAAGTGGTGATGGTGTGCGTGTTTTCAACCGTGGGACAAGAAGAAGAGAAAGAAACCTTTACCACGATAATGCAAGGACTAGAACACAACCTTCGCCTCTCTCCCCCTCTCTCCATCCTACGGTTCTTCTCCTATCTATCGACACTATCTCATTTTCTCTTCACGAAACAAGCAACATGATGGCAAGGAGAATGGACTTCACGTCTATAAGGATGGATCTAGGGTTGTGGTACTAGATGTGATGTATAAAAATAGTTTAGAGGTGTGCCATAGGCTCTAATTCAAGAATCATGAGGCCTAAGGACCTTATTCCCATCAAAATGCAAACAACTCAAGGGATGTCCATGAATTTCATGAAACTTTGTTCCCTTTACATCTTAGGTCCCTCTAGTTTGGTACATGATTTTTGTTTAACCCAAAAACCATTTTTTGAGCATTTGAAGTTTCTAACAATGTAAAAAGTCACTCCTCCCCAACATAATTAGAAATATACTTTCATTATTACTATTATTATTATTATTATTAATCAGGATTTAATTCTTTAATTCGTCTTCTAATTAAATGTATCTCTTTTTATTCTAAATACGAATCCAAAATAATTAACGTTAACCATAATCGCTAACGCCGAAAATGGGGCGTTACAACTCTCCCCCACTTATAAGAATTTTGTCCCCGAAATTCCACTCTAACACCTCAGGGTCAAAACGCCACAAAATCCTCATACAAATCTTTGATCTATATTGGTGCATCCTCGCCCAACAGATTGGGTTCCAACACCTTCTCACATATGATACCCGGTGAAGTGACATACCGATGATATAACTATCATTGTAGGCAAACTCAAGCAATAGGAGGTAAGCATCCTAGCTACCCCCTCCTTAAAGTCCAAAACACTTCTATATGCAACATCATACATCCCATTTCATCCTTGACCACCAATACTTCTCCTATCCGATCTCCGTATTGCAATAGTCCAACATCCCCAGACCTTTCCACGATCAACTTGATTGCATAAATACACACATAACACTAGCATACACCACCTGATTAACCCCTGCAAACATAATTCTACTCTTTTTCCCTTTCAATAATTGGAAGGGTGGGGGCATATTGAAGCTCGAGTCCTTCTGTGACTCACAACATGACATTACAGGTCTGAACACATTCTTTCTGTTTAAGCGCCTTCTTTCACCATAATAATCAATTCTCCCCCACTTGGGTTCAAACATGATCCTATTACTGATCATCTCAATAACATGCCACCTACCCTTGCAACAATGCTCAAACCTCTTTTAATCTCAACCGCACCACACGTCTCTATTCTAACAACTCTAGATGATCCTATTACTGATCATCTCAGTAACATGCCACCTACCCTTGCAACAATGCTCAAACCTCTTTTAATCTCAACCGTACCACACGTCTCTATTCTAACAACTCTAGTTGTGCCAAAGCTCAATCTTACTTCTCGCAATTGCACTCGTCAACTTGACCGACTCTGCCATTTAGATTGAACATAACACTTGCCTCAAAACCTTAACTTCTCCCTAATACATAGACTTTTCTATCATCTAACTACACTATCGAACAACAATAAAGTAGGAGCAAAAGAACCAATAGTAAAAATATACCTGCTACCACGTTAGGTGTCTCATGCATCTCCTTGGCCGTGAGCTGGAAAGCTCTACCATGCGTCCCCCCAATCCCTGCTGGCCCATGCGCCCATCAATCGTACGAAGAGGAGCCGCAACAAGGGCTCTCAGTGTTCCCCCTCCACAGTCTTCAAGTTCGGGCAATCAGCTCTCACATGACCCATCTGACCACACTAATAGCAAATCTTCATCGACGCCTTGTAGTCTCAAGCGTAGTGCCCAACTTGACTATACCTAAAATATATGACTGCTCCCTTACTCGCGTCATCCTGCAATTTGGGTTTCCCACTCTTCTGATCCGAACACGAGTAAAAAATCCTCGGCTTCTTTGCCAATGCGGATACCAATACCACGACCTGTGTCGCCTTCCACTTTCGAGCCTAGGTCTTAAGCTTGAGCTCTCGCCTCCTAGCTGCCTTGATCATGAAAACAAGAGTAGTAAACTGGGTGGCATTCACAAACTCCTGATATTGGTACGCAACATACCCGCATACCTAGTCACCTTAAAGTCCTCAAAAGTTGCATACTGAGAACAGAAGAGCACCTCTCTGTGAACTCCCGTGTCATCTCAGTCACGGTCTCATCCCTCTGCTCCAATGCCATAAACTCGCAGGAAAATCCGCTCCGTCTCCACTTAAGGCATGTACTACCTCCCGAGCCGTGTCACAAAGTCCTCCCAAGTTAATGTCTCAAGCTGCGCCAATGTCATGGATACGGTCTCAACCCCCCACCAATCCTCCGCCGCCCCTCATACAAGGTTCATGGTGAAGCGAACCCTCCAGTCATCTAACAACCGCTAGTGAAGAATATGCCATCAATATGAGATATCTATCGCATGCCAACAATGGGGTTTGCTTCCCTCGACGACTGGAACGGTAACAATTTGTTCTTTTGACATGTCCCTTAGCTCATCCCTAATCCCGATATACATACCAAAGATTCAACCACAATGGATACTCACATGATTTTACATGATTTTTCCAAGATGACCTCAAAACAATGGACTTTGAGTCATATAAAATTACAACTAGGGTTAGGGTTTTCAACCTTGTAACCCATTAAGACCAACATTAAGACCTTTAAGGTCTGGGCTAACATCAAGAGTACTAAAGACATGAACATTTAGAGAAGTAACAAACACATTCAACACATACACACACACACACACATCTCACAGTGGAGATGTGGTGATCGATGGTGTGTGTGTTTTCAACCATAGGGCAAGAAGAAGAAGAGAAAGAAACCTTTACCATGATGATGCAAGGACTAGAACACTACCTTCACCCCCCTCTCTGTCTGTCTCCCTCCTACGGTTCTTCTCCTCTCTCTCGGCTCTCTCTCATCTTTTCTTCACGACACAAGCAACACGATGGCAAGGCGACTGGAATTCACAGATACATGGATGGATCCGGGGTTGTAGTACTAGACGTGATGTATAAAAATAGTTTGGAGGTGTGCCATAGGCTCTAGTACAAGAATCATGAGGCCTAATTCCTAGGGGTGGAATTGGTACAGTACCGAGTTTTTTTTCTCTATACCGTGTAGCGTACCAACATGGATGGATCCAGGGTTGTAGTACTAGACGTGATGTATAAAAATAGTTTGGAGGTGTGCCATAGGCGCTAGTACAAGAATCATGAGGCCTAAGGGCCTTATTCCTAGGGGTGAAATTGGTACAGTACCGAGTTTTTTTCTCTATACCGTGTACCGTACCAACTTATTTGGCTACCAACAAGTTTGGTTGGTACATATTGGTATTGGTATATACCAAAAACTTTTCTTTTAATATTGTTTGTCCTAATCAATCGTCGCTTACTCACTAGTTGCTTGTGTTAGTAGTTTGGTTTTAATATCTAGTATTGTTTGAAAAAAAGAATTAGTATTAAGAGTTGTTTTAGTAATTCATTTCCGAGTATGACTTGTTAGTTATTACTCCTAATTCAAACATAAATATTATGAGAGTTGAGATTGATATATATGTATGTGTGTGTGTGTGTGTATATATATATATATATATATATATATATATATATATATATATATATATATATATATATATATATATATATATATATATATATATATATATATATATATATATATATATATATATATATAGGGCTAGGTTATAATAAGAATGACAATTATTGTGTTACCTTGTAACCAAATCCTGGCCATTAGATTTCATTTTCGTAACAATGAAAAAAACACATTCTTAACAGAATAAGTTTTTGACATAATGAGTTCTAACCATTCTTAAAAGAATGAACTAAATTTTGTACATTCTTAAAAGAATGTGTTTTAAATGAGTGGTCCAGATTGAGTTTCAAGGTTACACAATACTTGTATGGATATATTTGATCCTATCCCTATATATATATATATATATATATATATATATATATATATATATATATATATATATATATATATATATATATATATATATATATATATATATATATATATATATATATATATATATATATATATATATATATATATATATATATATATATATATATATATATATATATATATATATATATATATATATGATTTGGTTGGTACGATACAACCATGAAATTCAAAAATTTGTACCGTTACCGTACCAAGACTGCTTAATTGGTATGATACTACCGGCTAAACATATTGGCTACCAATTTTATTGATATGGTTGGTAACGTGTTGGTTTGTTCTCCACGTACATATTTGCCAGCCCTACTTATTCCCGTCAAATTGCAAACAACGCAAGGGATAGCAACTTTGTTCCATTTACATCTTAGGTCCCTCTAGTCCGGTACATGATTTTTGTTTAGCCCAAAAACCATTTTTTCAACATTTGAAGTTTCTAACTATGTCAAAACTCATCCCTCCCCAACGCAATTTGAAATATACTTTCATTATTATTATTATTATTATTATTATTATTATTATTATTGTTTTTAATAATCAGGATTTAATTCTTTAATTCATTTTTTAATTAAATGTATCTCTGTTTCTTCTAAATACGAATCTAAAATAATTAACGTTAATCATAATTGCTAACGCCGAAAATGGGGCGTTACACATATGTGTATCTAAAAGTAAACAATAGTTATTATACACGAAATAATATGTGACTGTAAGAGTTTTATGTCATTGTTCAATCTTTTAAAACGTAGCTAAAATTAAACAATTGTCATTATAAAATACAAAAATATGACTATAAGTATTTTATTATCATAGTTTAAAATTTTATGCATGTTTATATGGTAAATAATAGTCATTGATAAAATAAAAAACCAATAACTATAAGTTGTTTATGGTCATGGTTTAATTTCTAGTATGTGTCTAAAAGGAAACATTTTCCGTGGTATAATAAAAAATCCATGACTATAACTATTTTATGACCACAATTGATCTTGTGATGTATTTCCAAAACGTAACAGTGGTCACAATAAAAGATAAAATATGTGATTAGATATATTTTTGGCCATAGGTTAATTATTAATTTGTGGCTAAAAGTTATCAATAATCAGTATAAAAGAAAAAACATGTTCCTATAATTATATTATGGCCACATTTTAATTGTTTGCCGTCGTGGGTGACTAAATGTAACTAATTGTCATGAGATAAGAAAAAACTCATGATTATAACTATCTTATGACCATAATTTAATTTGTGATGCGTTTCTAAATTTAAAAATGGTCACGATAAAAGATGAAACTTGTGACAAAAAGTATTGTTTAGTCATGGTTTAATTATCAATTTGTGCTTAAAAGTTATCAATAATCATAATAAAAGAAAAAACATGTGATTATAATTATATTATGGTAATAATTTAATTATTTGTGTGCTAAATGTAAACAATTGTCATGATATAAGAAAAGCTTCGTGGCTAGAACTATTTATGGTCACAATTTAATTTGTGATGTGTTTCCAAACATAAAAATTGTCATTATAAAAGTTAAAACTTGTGAGTGAAAGTATTTTTTGTCATAATTTAATTTTTAATTTGTGGCTAAAAGTAATCCATGGTCATAATAAAAGAAAAAAATATGACTATACTTATTTTATCTCACATTTGAATTACTTGTGTGTGATTCCAAGGGGTGTTCAAAATCGGATATCCGAAATTTCAGATATCCAAAAATTTCAAATTGTGGATATTGATATCCGAATCCGTATCCGAAATTACGGATTCGGACACCGATATGTCGGATATCTGATTTTTTAAAACTTTTATTTTCAAATTTAATTAAATTAGCATAGAAAATCACCAAAATAAACATCTTCGTTTTTACATTATGGTATTAAAAACCAAAAGAAGTAAAAAACACAGGAGATTAATCGACGAAACATAGTAATATATAAAAAATAAGAAAATATATTTTTTGGATTTCAGATATCCGAACTATATGAAATTTTGTAAAAATCACTATCCGAATCCGAAAAATTGGATATTCGAAAATTCAAATATCTGAAATTTCGGATACTTTAGGATCAGATTTTTGGAAATGGATATTTTTGAACACCCATAGTGATTATATATAAACAATTATCATGAAGTAAAAAACCATGAGTATAACTATTTTCTCATCATGATTTAATTTGTGTTGTGTTTCTAATGTAACAATAACCACCATGAAAAGATAAAACCCATGACTAAAAGTATTTTTGGTCATAATTTAATTCTTAGTTTGTGAATAAAAGTAATCAATAACTATATTAACGGAAAACCATGTGATTATATTAGTTTATAGCCTCAGTTGAATTTCTTGTTTGTGACTAAATGTAAATAGTTGTCATGATATAAGAAAAAACTCGTGGATATAACTATTTCATTGTCATAGTTTAATTTGTGTTGTGTTAGTAAACATAATAATAATGACAATAAAAGTTAAATTTGCGATGACAAATATTGCTTGGTCACATTTTATTGTTTGATTCGCAACTAAAAGTACACAATAGTAATAATAAGAGAAATAAAGTGCGATTATAAGTATATTATGGTCACTGTTATAAAAAAGATGATTGATACAACTACAAAAATCGCTACTATATAATCACAGTTTTTACCTATATTCACGGTTTTCATAGGATATAGTCACGGAAATTAAGCATAACCATCACCAGGGGGCACCCAGCCCCCCTGAAATTTGACTCCGTAGTGTAAAAAAAATAAATTTATATATGGGTGCCCCTCCTGAAATTTTTTTTATACATAGGTGCCCCCCGTGTCTATTTTTTCTGGGTCCGCCACTGACCATAACTTGTCATAAGTGACGCGATTTATGGTTACATTTTCAATGAAAAAAACCATCGCTAAATGTCTATAGCCATGTTTTTTTTTGCGTGACTAAATAGGTTTTTATACAAGTTGAACTTGTATACACCTTAAGGATTGTCCTTAAGCTAAAGGTACTTTGTGCATCTTAGCCATGTTTGTGAATATTTCTATCACCTCCTCTGAGGTTTGTTTTCTTGAGTTGTGAAGTAATGAGAGGTTCATGATTACAACTGGGTTTAAAGGGAGATTTAAATGAAACCAACGTAGATTAGATGTGCTATGATAAGTGACTTTTGGCTTACCTAAATTATTTGAAGCTAAACTTTTGGTGGATCTTTAACGTTTTCTTTTTGTTCTAAAAAAGTGCATACTTCGCTTGGGGCATATTGAGTACTTGGAGTACTGTATGACATATTGATTGTGTACTGTTAGTGGTCATATCAATATCAAAGATGCATAGTCCTAGTCAGGTATTATAGCCATTTGTTACTCATATCACCACAAAACAAAACAATTTCACGTGCAATTGTAATTCATATCAACGAGACAAAACCGTAATTTTTTGTCCAATCTTTTAAAGTAGGACAAAGATTATCTCTCGAGCTCTCATGTGTGCCAAAGACATGAATGTCTTCTGTGTCCTCTTCATAATCAACAACTATAAACCCTAAGAACCGTTCAAACCCTGTCCAGTCTTTTCCAATCTGTCTAATCTTACCCCTTATAATAAACACATCCTAAACAATTAGTGACATTATCTAGCTTTAGCTTTTAATTCACACTAATTGACTACCAAAGTTCACACAATAGGAGCGGGAAAGTCTTTATCGCCCTCTTTCACTCGTCTTAATGGTTGATAATGGCAAGTGATTAAAAATTTTGGGTTTTATTTTCCTTTTTTTTTTGGCCTCCTTTAGAGCCAAGGGTCAGACACGCTATGCGAGCCGACTATAAGAAACCTAATCCATATTGGAACTGAAATCCCCTAGCATTGTTAAAACCCGAATCCTCGTCCGTTTCTACAAAACTACTACATTTTGGGGGAAGTCCAAATCATAAAGTTTTGCAGGTTATTCTTCTGATAACTCATGAACTCGCTCAATAATGTAGGATATGTAAATCAGATACACAGTCTCTTGGACTCGCTCAATAATGTATGAGATATAAACAGCACCTGAACTCGCTCAATAACGTATGAGATGTAAATCAGGTACACATGTCAGGTACACAGTCTCTTGAACTCGCTCAATAATGTATGAGATGTAAATCAGATACACAGTCTCTTGAACTCGCTCAATAATGTATGAGATATAAATCAGATACACAATCTCTTGAACTTGCTCAATAACGTATGAGATGTAAATCAGGTACACAGTCTCTTGAACTCGCTCAATAACGTATGAGATGTAAATCAGGTACACATGTAAATCAGGTACACAGTCTCTTGAACTCGCTCAATAATGTATGAGATGTAAATCAGATACACAGTCTCTTGAACTCGCTCAATAATGTATGAGATATAAATCAGATACACAATCTCTTGAACTCGCTCAATAACGTATGAGATGTAAATCAGGTACACAGTCTCTTGAACTCGCTCAATAACGTATGAGATATAAATCAGATACACAATCTCTTGAACTCGCTCAATAACGTATGAGATGTAAATCAGGTACACAGTCTCTTGAACTCGCTCAATAACGTATGAGATGTAAATCAGGTACACATGTAAATCAGGTACACAGTCTTTTGAACTCGCTCAATAATGTATGAGATGTAAATCAGATGCACAGTCTCTTGAACTCGCTCAATAATGTATGAGATATAAATCAGATACACAATCTCTTGAACTCGCTCAATAACGTATGATATGTAAATCAGGTACACAGTCTCTTGAACTCGCTCAATAACGTATGAGATGTAAATCAGGTACACATGTAAATCAGGTACACAGTCTCTTGAACTCGCTCAATAATGTATGAGATGTAAATCAGATACACAGTCTTTTGAACTCGCTCAATAATGTATGAGATGTAAATCAGATACACAATCTCTTGAACTCGCTCAATAACGTATGAGATGTAAATCAGGTACACAGTCTCTTGAACTCGCTCAATAACGTATGAGATGTAAATCAGGTACACATGTAAATCAGGTACACAGTCTCTTGAACTCGCTCAATAATGTATGAGATGTAAATCAGATACACAGTCTCTTGAACTCGCTCAATAATGTATGATATATAAATCAGATACACAATCTCTTGAACTCGCTCAATAACGTATGAGATGTAAATCAGGTACACAGTCTCTTGAACTCGCTCAATAACGTATGAGATGTAAATCAGGTACACATGTAAATCAGGTACACAGTCTCTTGAACTCGCTCAATAATGTATGAGATGTAAATTAGATACACAGTCTCTTGAACTCGCTCAATAATGTATGAGATATAAATCAGATACACAATCTCTTGAACTCGCTCAATAACGTATGAGATGTAAATCAGGTACACATGTAAATCAGGTACACAGTCTCTTGAACTCGCTCAATAATGTATGAGATGTAAATCAGATACACAGTCTCTTGAACTCGCTCAATAATGTATGAGATATAAATCAGATACACAATCTCTTGAACTCGCTCAATAACGTATGAGATGTAAATCAGGTACACAGTCTCTTGAACTCGCTCAATAACGTATGAGATGTAAATCAGGTACACATGTAAATCAGGTACACAGTCTCTTGAACTCGCTCAATAATGTATGAGATGTAAATCAGATACACAGTCTCTTGAACTCGCTCAATAATGTATGAGATATAAATCAGATACACAATCTCTTGAACTCGCTCAATAACGTATGAGATGTAAATCAAGTACACATGTAAATCAGGTACACAGTCTCTTGAACTCGCTCAATAATGTATGAGATGTAAATCAGATACACAGTCTCTTAAACTCGCTCAATAATGTATTAGATATAAATCAGATACACAATCTCTTGAACTCGCTCAATAACGTATGAGATGTAAATCAGGTACACAGTCTCTCTTGAACTCGCTCAATAATGTATGAGATATAAATCAGATACACAATCTCTTGAACTCGCTCAATAACGTATGATATGTAAATCAGGTACACAGTCTCTTGAACTCGCTCAATAACGTATGAGATGTAAATCAGGTACACATGTAAATCAGGTACACAGTCTCTTGAACTCGCTCAATAATGTATGAGATGTAAATCAGATACACAGTCTCTTGAACTCGCTCAATAATGTATGAGATGTAAATCAGATACACAATCTCTTGAACTCGCTCAATAACGTATGAGATGCAAATCAGGTACACAGTCTCTTGAACTCGCTCAATAACGTATGAGATGTAAATCAGGTACACAGTCTCTTGAACTCGCTCAATAACGTATGAGATGTAAATCAGATACACAGTCTCTTGAACTCGCTCAATAATGTATGAGATATAAATCAGATACACAATCTCTTGAACTCGCTCAATAACGTATGAGATGTAAATCAGGTACACAGTCTCTTGAACTCGCTCAATAACGTATGAGATGTAAATCAGGTACACATGTAAATCAGGTACACAGTCTCTTGAACTCGCTCAATAATGTATGAGATGTAAATCAGATACACAGTAGCTGACAGGTGCCCACGGTGAGCCCAATCCACAACAGACTTTCAACACCGTACAACCCTTGAACCAACTTCATATGCTCTTTAGACAAATCCAAATCATAAATTGAAGTAAAAATGCAAAATCCATCTAAATTATTTATACCAAAATATTTGTATTTAAACTAATCATCACAAAAATAGTTATAAACCAATAAACCATAAGGCAAATGTCTTAGACCATAAAAAATTCAAGGTGGTGAAAACAATATCCATCATGAAAGTCGGGCATTTCCTGTATGTGCAAAATTTGCAGCTTTGATAACACTAAGTAATCAAGAAGCTAAAATGCAAACTAGCATTATGCAAAACCAATAAAAACATTTGAAGGAATATTAATTTGTCCACTTTTAGTGGAGATTTTTTTGGTACTCTAACATATGAAGATTAAAAAGATATCTAATCTTTGTGATGATTGGTATCGAGAAACTTGGCATATCTTTCCGATTTTGCCCCTGATTTGTGATCATAGTACTCAACCACCGCAGCTCCAGCTAATGCTGCCAGTGTAAGAGCCTGTGCATGCAACCTAATTCACCACAATAGCTACCAGAAGTTAAACCATAAAATAAAATTGATAATATATAATATTCTGTGTTCTGTTCTGTTTTTACTTGATGGACTTAATAGAGTTTTGTATGGATAAATGATGATTTTTTCCTTTTCTTTTTAGATTTAATGAATAAAGAACGATAAAGAAAATCAGGGAAATGAGGCTTTCCTATTGAGTCTTAACTTCTTAAAAAAAATTTCCTCATTTATTTTTTTTCCTTCCATTTGCCTAATTGCCCAAGTGTACAGTGACTACAGTCAAATTCTCAAAAAAATTTTTAAACAAAACATAATTTCTTCAAATGAAGTGTTGACTGTTGTTGTATTTCTATTTAATCACATTCCAACAAGTTGGACTTCTATCAAATTATAAAAAAGGAGATGAAAAATGCAAAGCATTCACATTCTTTAAGTTGAAGAAGGTTTACAAGATTTAGGGGTTATTAACTTATTACTCCCTACATTCTACAAATTACAGAGAATGTTAAGAATGGGATAACTAAATAGGCCTCCATGATTTGCATTAGATATAATGCAGTGGTGTATAAATTATAATGAATCGAATATTTAGTGTTCTAATGTTTTATATTAACCCCATAGATCAAAGCAAGTTTAATTATAGAACTATGAGAAGGGAGAAAACAAAAATACAGTGCAATGGAAAGGAATTTCAATCTCAGAAAATACATGCTTAGATGAATAAGAAAAATGGATGCATAATTCACAATTGGAAGTAAACATTTAAACGAGAATCTTATTTTATGTCGACCATCAAGATCAAAGAGTCATATCAAAAGCACTTAATGACGAAGGAAATAAGGGAAAACAACGATTATTAGGGCAGGCATAAGAATACCTAGCGTGAATGATCCTGACGCTGGTTTTCATGCCGGGCTGAGACCAATTGTACGCGATGGATCCAGCAATCCCGCTCAACCACAAGCATCCTAATTGAATACCCAAAATCAATTGCAAATTTTATCAAATTTGTGGAAAACGGAATGCATAAATGAGAAAACGAAAAATTACCAACGGAACGAAGCTTATGCTCAATAATCCACTCTCTCATGCTATCAATCTTGTTTGATTCAGCCATCTTTGGTTGTTTAGTTCGACAGAAACCAAAGAAGTTATGAAAAACGCGACGGAGATTAAGAAGAAGAAGGCGGTGGGAAGAAAGGTAGCCACGAACGGTGTTGGTAGGTGGGGTTCAAACACGCCACATGCCACACGGCACCTTAACGAGTTTTAATGTCTGTACCTGAATTAAAATTATATAATTAAAAATATTGGTAGATATACGTCGTTAAAAATAATTAGGTATTGGATTAAAAGTATTTAGGTATTGGATTAAACTTAGGTATAAAAATGAATCGGTTTTTAAAGAATTCTTTTTAAGTGTTTGATGGAGAGGTTTTTTCATTTTTATTTTATTAGATTAAGAATAGATCTAAGATATGATGCTTGTTATTTGTTAAGTTCAACGCCATTGTGTTTAGACCTGATAATTTGAGACACGAATACACGAGTTCGTGAGAGACACGACACGACACGAATACATTTTAAAAACGGAGATAAAATTCATTTCTCTTTCTGTATTTGTATTGTGTCAAATTCGTGTGTGACACAAATTTACGACACGAATACACAAATCGCCAGGTCTAATTGTGTTGTTGGTTGAAATGTCATTTACCTTAACATCTCGTTAATTTTTGTTTTTTAATAATAGAAATATTTAAGTTGAATAAAAAATGTTATTAGCTATAAAAAACAATAAGTATATATTAAACAAAAAAGTTAATATTGAATAGTACGATTATGTTGAATCATATAAGAAGACATTAAAAAATATAAGTTGAAGATTAATTGTTATAATGGTCGAATGTAATTCACAAAGAAGGTGTTTGAGAGTGTTTATAAAATTAGCTTATTGACTTTTTAACTTTTTAGACAATAAACAGTTTTTAATAAGTAAGGGTATTCTTATTTATAGTTTATTGATTTTTTTAAAAAACTAAAAAATCAATAAGCTAATTTTATAAACACTCTCAAATATCATCAAATTTTTTTAAATTAGTACGAAATAATATATTTGTTTATTTTGTTACATTATTTCAATGTCTGATTCCCATTTTTGCACGTGAATAAAATTTTGTATAAACTTTTTACTAAATTAATATTAAAGTTAATAATATGGTCGTTTTTTAATTCTAATCGGCATAGTATTTTTTTTAAATAACAATTGTTATTCTCACGGTAAGTCAAAAGTTTTATTAATTTTCAGTTGAATTTAATTTATAATTTAATATTATTTTTTACTATTGTTAATATTAGTTAACTTGAAACTATTTATTTGTTTTTTTAATTCATTTGATATTTCAATGATATTAATCCAAGGTTACACATGAATACAATTTATATAATTTTGGATTTAATATTATTTTTAACTACAGTTATATTAAAATAATTTATCACTACTCATTTGTTATTTATCCATGGTTACATGTAGCAATTAATCAAAATTTCCAATATAATTTAAGAAAACATTTTAAAATTTAATGTGATAATTTTTCAACTATCAATCTAATATATTTAATTTATTATTTTTGGATATAGAGTAAAATATACAAACTTAATATGTATCCTAAAACTATTTTTAGATAATTGAAAAAAGATAGTTATCATGCCCAATACTATTTTTTAAATAATTGAAAATATTTAAGTAATTTTAAGTTATTTCATAATTACAGTAGTTAAAATTAATATTGAAAATTAAATTTAACTAAAATTTATATAAAAGTAAATTAAAAAGCATGATAAAACACACTATCTAAATGGCCTACGTCAAGCCACCCACATAACCTATGTGGAAGCTCAATCACGAAATACTAACGATGATTTAGACATGTCAGGGTTTGAACCTTCGACATCTTTTATGGAATTAAAAAATGCTCAAATAAATAGTTTATAGATTAAACAACTACAATAATAGTTAAAAGTGATATTAAATTGAAAAATATAAACCTTAAATACTTAATATAATGAATGCCTCATGGAAAATGCAAACCAATGCTATATAACATGTGGAATCAATGGTTATATTAAATTTATAAAAATTACTTATTTCTTATTTAACCATTGTCCAATGTAGTAATTAACCAAACTTTCCAATGAAATTAAAATGTTGGTAATAGAAGTGGCCCTTATCACTCATAAAGTGGAAAACGACGAGAGCACATCCGAAGGCAGATCCCCAAAGTCCATACTTCAAAAGTTGTTAAAGATGTCGAAAGCCTGATATATTGATGACTAAACTAATGTCATGACTAATTTGTAAGACCCGTTCCGCCGAGTCGCGGCCCGGATGGATCCGCGACGCGGCTTGGGAAGATTCTAGATTCACATATGAGTTGTACGTGCGGCGCGGCTCGGAAGAATCCGCGGCGCGGTGCGCCGCAGCCATGAAAAAACCCTAATTCGGATTTAAACGCCTATATAAAGGGTCCCAGCCCTAGGGTTCGTGTTTTAGGAAGTTTTCGGGAGTAGAGCCGACTGGTTCCAGCAGAGGCTCTTCGGTTCCAAGGCTTTGAAGGTTTTGAAAGATTGGAAGGATGGGATACGACGTGGGGGAAGGCTTGTAGCCGATCGGGTGTATTCCTCCGTTTTCCAGAAGCAAGGTAAGAAGGTCTACCTTTCTGATATTTCATTTTACCCGTCAGATGGTGTTATCCCTTGATTAATAGTCTTAGATGACTTATAATATTTAGGGTTTTGGACCATGGACATGCATGTCCATAAGAAAGTGACCTTAGGGTAGTTTCTGATCCTAGGAGGGGTGTAGAGTGGAACCCTAACCGATGACTGTTCTGGTTAAGAGCAAAAGAGGATTTCAGACTATTGTGAGTCCGCGACACGAACAGGCTATGTCGGCGACGCGGGTTCGAGTAAAACCCCGTAAGTGTAATGATAGTCCGCGACGCGTAAGAGGAAGGTCGCGCCGCGGTGAGCGGCTGTTTGACCCAAAAGCTTATTTTCGACCAAATGTTGGGTCTAACCTTTAGGCCAGTCTATAGGAGTTCGGTCAGTGATTAATATGTTGTGTATGTGGGATTTAGGTGATCAGACGAGCCTAGTTTGGGATATTAGCGATTATCCGGACGGTTGTGATTCAGGTGAGTATCCTCACCTTACTATATGATGTTGCATGTTAGGCATCTTGTATGTTATTTACAGTTATATGATTTGCTCTATATCTGTGGTTATTTGTTGTTGGGCTCAGTACTGATGCGTGTCCCCTCGTAGCTGTTGTATGGCGAGTTGGACTATTGCCTTGTCCCATAGCTGTTGTATGATGGGCTGGGCCATAACCGGGAACCCATAGCTGTTGTATGATGGGTAGAACCTTCCCGTGTCCATAGTTGTTGTATGATGGACGCCCGTAGCTGTTGTATGGCGGGTAGGGTCGGGTCGTTCTCGAGGACGGGTTGTTTAATGTGTGGGCATGTATGGTAATTTATGGACTCACTAAGCTTTAAGCTTACCCGTTGATTTTATAACATTTCAGGTATTTCAAATGACAAAGGGAAGGGCAAGGCTTGATGGCAGCGCATCGCATACAAGAGATTTATGTTAATGAACTATATTAGTATTTTCAAATGTTTCCGCTGTTGGTTAAGTAATATGTTGAACAGTTTTACTTTTTGGAATAAATATTTTATTGAAACCTTGGTAATAAATAACTTTTAAAAATTTCGGAATTGGGGCGTTACAAATTGGTATCAGAGCATTGGTTTGAGGGATTTGGATGAACTGTATTGGGAATCCAAACTCAAACTTAGGACTGAGAGCTTTTCGTTAAAGAAATAATGTTTTCTCTATAAAAGTTTTAAGTAGTTGGGTTGAATAACATGTGGAAGATTCCCTTGCATGTTCTTGTTTGATTGTTGCTTGGGGGTTTGAAACATGGTATGCACACCTGACTTATGATTTTTAACATATAATGAGTTTCGAAAAGAGTGAGATGCGATGCGAACCGTCAACCGAGCTCAAGTAAGTTTTTGTGATTCCCAATTACCCATGCCAAGTTTGTGTTATGTGATGATATATGTATGCCAGAAAATATGCGTGGAATTTAGTTAGGAAATGCATGCTAGAAATGCTTGGATTAGGATGCCTTCTGCCTGTTGTTTGTTATTTGTGCTGCTTTAGAATCTATGCTAACACTATTAGGTTGCTTAGTGAATGCTATTGGGTTATATACAATTAGGATAAGATAGCCTAAGAATTCTTGGTCTAGCCTTACTGGCTGTTCCTTGTTTGGTTGTGACTTTGGGGTACGATCATTTATTTTAATGTCTATCATATTCTCGATTGTGTACGACTGTGTGTCCGTGAGACGACTCGATGGTGTTAGCAGAAGTTCTTTTAGACATGGGTGGGGTGTAAGATCCTAGGTAGCCTAGGATAAGTGTTAGGCACTTGGGTGCGAGACAGTATGAATACCAATGTCAAATAGATGAGTGAGTGGTGAATTAGAGTAATGGGGGACAAATTCTGGAACAAGTACGAATAGGTGTGGAAGGTTGTACAGGGCCCGTACTACCAAAAGCACAGGATTCATACATGAGTCAGGAAGAGTTACCCAAAATTCTAAGGAACCGGGTAGGGTAGAGAATCAGGTATGATTCACATTATGGATTAGTGGCGAAAAGGAAGCACACGTCTTCATCGTGGCAATGTTCGATAATGAAGAGTGGATTGGGAGTAGTTTCGGGTGTAACCGATTGAGGTAGATCGTGATGGATCATAGGTGCAGAAATTTATCGTAATTGAGGTATCAACGAGGGTTATGATTGATAGCAATGGGTTAGGTGATGCATCCGGGTTGCTAGCCGATGCATCTGGGTTTTGCATGTCGATGTTTCGAAGGTCTATGGATATGAATCCCGATAGACCTTATTCCTGTTTAATGGACTAACGGCATGGTATGAGGATTGGATTTGTTACAAAGGTTCGAGGCGCTGATCGATCGCGATCAGCACTAGGTATTGGCACAGATTCCAAGTAGGGGAGAGTTGGTGTTCTAAGAGAATAAATGAAGCTTAATGCGTGTATAGCTCAGCTACTGGAATATGGGAGTACTTGCATTACGAATTATCAAGCGTTAGCTTGGGTTATGATGATAGAGAGAGAAGGGATTGGCAGCTTGTTGGAAACTGTGGCTTGGGAATCTGCAGATAGGTTCCAGAGGATTACTAGGTACTCCTTTAGGGAATGGACTAGAATCCAGATTGATTTAAGTGCCGACATTATGTCGACTTGTGTCACTCGAAGAGCAGGAAGGGCCCGTCCAGCTGCTAAAGCTGATGGACCTTGACTCCTGCTACCCAGCTGAAGTTAGAGTAATTGGAGACTACGTACAAGGTATGACGAAAAATGCGAGTAGTGTGTGACTTATGGGATAAAGACCCACAGAAGATGGCTCCTTGGATAGATAGCCACAAGTAGAGGGTTGAAGCGGAAAGGGAAGGAGGGTTCCCAGTGTGACATAACCGACCATTGAGGATGGAAGTCTCATGGCAATGAGGGAGACGGCGTGGGGATGGATACCCGCGATCTAACAAGGCAGGGAGCTCGCCGGCAGGGGCTAAGGCCTTGAAAAGGGAAAGTTGTAGCTTGGAGGAGGAAGATGGGAGTGTCATTGCGTGCTGGAGCTAGCAAGTGGTTATTGGTGCATCGAGTAGCTTTTCACCTTAGGGTAAAGGTGTTTGGAATAACTTTGAGTAAAGGTAATTCTGCAAATTCAAGGAAGCGGTTGGAGGTTGTATGCATTGCGAAGAGGCAAGAATCTTGGCCATGCTAGGGATGCGTGGTCACTTCCATGGGAGTTTTGATTATTTCTATTAAGGCGTAGAGAACGTTGGACGATTATATTTCGTTTCAACTTAGGACCTGGACAGCAGTAGGGGCGAGAGAGTCGAGTTTTAGTATAAAAAGGGCAGAGCATGGAAGGTGAGACGCCGGACTGAGGAGACAACGCGACCTGTTGGGTCGACTGCAAGATTACGCAAGCTATGGTGACTTGGGACACAAGGGTTCTGCTTGCATGGACCGATACTTAGAAGGATTGATGCAGAGGAATTATTCAGAGACCGGGAATCTACTTCAGACTTCAACAAGAGTTATGTGTGTAGGAAAAAAGTCTTCGAAATAAGGAATGTGGCATATATGACAGCTCATCTCAGGAGCGCTAGTCAATAGTTTCAAGGAATGAAAGTATCGCGAGCCGAGAAGCCTTCCCAGGCAGGAAAGGCTGGGCGAAGTTAGGAAGGGGTCGGAGCGAGGTTTTAAGGAAACGTTTTGGTGAGATTGTGTATCGATCGGGAAGGGTCAGCGCGGAATCAACATATTAAGCAACGATAATATGAAGACAGGACGAGGGTTATGCTAAGCGATGCTAGGAACAAGGATAAGCTTTGGCTAGGAGCATTGGGTCGTATTGGTGTAGTGATCGATTAAGGATTTTACGTCCTAGAGGATTGGTATCTCACGTGGGTACCGGGGTAATGTGCCTTGTTCGAGGTTGTGCCCCCTCGTGCCTCGGTGAGAGATAAGGTGTTGTCGGATGGAGTGTGCTATGTTGAGGTGGTACTGTGCTGTGTTCTGGTGAATACTTCGTGCTGATCGGGAGTGCCGGGTGCTTTATTGTAGCAATACTGTGTCGTGTTCCCTCGAGTACGAGATACAGTTTTAGCAGGCTGATTGGTCAGATTGGGTTGTGGGACAGATGATTTCTGTGCAGGATGAGATAATGGTTATCTGGGTGCCAAGGATCAGTACCCTTAGGATTGTTCAGTGGGATGAGAGATGATTATGGATCCTTCCATGATCACATTTGCCGGAGTAGTTGAGGTGAAGACTACCTTGGTTTTGCTGATGGCTGTTTAGCTGGTGAGAATGAAAACCAAGGGCGGATCAGGGCGACATGAAGACTGGGCGGATTGGATTCAAGATAAGGATTTAGATTGAAATTGTGGAAGGGAACGCCTTTAGGTGAGACAGTTCGGGTAAATGAAGGTTGTGGGGTAGGGTTAGCGGAGGATGGCTAACCCATTTATGGTCGCCTTGGATGTTAGATATAGACGGAGCTTTTGTACGGTGATGAACGAAGAAGTTTGTGTCAAGTTTTTCGTTGCCCGAAGGGCAACACGGATGTGTATGGTATTGGAGAGGATTACTGGTGATCTGGCCGGTAAGGAAGTGGGGAATGGTTAAGAGGAGAGAGGTTTGATCGGTGGAAAGGTCAAGGCCAATCATCAAAAGATAGGTAGCTGATTTGGTTTCCGAGGAATTCTGAGGTAGAATTTGGAGGTATGCCTGTATGGGTTCATCGCGGAAGTACCAAGGAACCCATCAGAGTATTGATAGAACCGAGGATGTTGTAGACCGTTGGAGCAGGAGTGGTCGCTTTGAGTCTGTTATAGTATGCTGAGCTACGAAGGGTGGATGATGTTAAGGCTCGGGAGAAGGTATCCCGATATGGTGCTCTGGATGGTGATATCAGGTAAGGAGGTGCAGCTCACTTAGGAGTTTAGGAGAAGGTTCGTAAAGTTGCGACATCCAACTTTGTTTCAGTATTGTGCATCATCCTTAGAAGGATGGCTGTATGGAGAGATCAATGTAGGAGTTCCTTCGGGATTACGTTCTTAGTTGATGGGAGTTGTAGTTTCCTATGTAACATTGGTAGAGTCCTTTATGATAATGGTTAGCACACGAGAAATGGTCTCTTGTGCAAGAAGTCGTACGGGAGAGGGTGTCAGGACTTCTATGTGTTCAGGAAGAGATTGTAGATCGATTTGAGCCGGAAGAAGAATCATGATAATATGCAGTGATAGGACCTGAGTTTATCGGTCGGAGTTCATCGTTAAGGTACTGATGTACTGGAAAGTGGGACCCCGGGTATACTGGATCGTTGTTAGTGTAGTAGATAGAATCTATGGCTCAATCAGGCTTGTAGTAACTTCTAGATTTCTTAGTTGAGGCTGTGTAATGCGACGCATTCTGTAGCGTGCAATTGGGAGAGAAATTGCGAGACGATGGTCCGATCTCGAGTTCCAGGTTGGAAGTTTTGTTCTTCTTAAGGTGTCGCCTTGGGAGGGGGTTATTAGGAATCGAGGAAAGCCTGGCTCTAGGTATATTGGACCATATCGAATCATCTCACAAGTAGGTTGTAACACCCGACTTATTAACCAAAATCACCCCAAATTTTTTTTTTTTTTCAAACCAAATATTTTACAACTAAAACATAAGTAGGGGGTATTAGTTAATACAATACGAGTACAAGTGTATCACGAAGTACAATACATAAAATATTATACATTCTTCAAGCCGGGATGTCACTTCAAATTCTAAATCATCAGTCACGGACTTTGTCTTTTCCTTTAGCAGGGTCACGCTCACCTGCAGGGACATATCAAATAAACTGTGAGCTATAAAGCCCAATGAGTAATCATAACAAGTATAACATGTATAAGAATAAAATTCTATATACAAAATCAATTAAGCAATATCATGCAATATAAAATCATATATGGCTCACGGGTTATCCCGCTATTTCCTAGACTCACGGCTCCGTTCTTGCCATCGAAATGACTCACGGCTTATCCGGTCTTGTCTATATAGGTTTGACTCACAGCTCCGTTCTTGTCTATTATAGACTCACGGCTTATCTGGTATTGTCGCACCATTTAAAATTGACTGACTCACAGCTCCGTTCTTGTCTATAGCAGACTCACGGCTTATCTGGTATTGTCATATATCGAATTATGTAATTTATCATTTTTGTCCCCCAAAATCATTTCCATTTGCAGCTGCCCATATAACACACATCACATCGGATAATAGTGAGATTACTCACCTGAAGGTTTGCTACAACTAGCGTTTGTTGTTCCTTGCCTTGAAATGAAATCCGTAGGATTTTGTCCCGTACCTATAATTCCATTATTTCACAATGATTATAGGTTAATATACCATTTCAGTTGGTTATAATGCACAAGAGTCTAACACAAGACCAATTCCAAGCATTAACCATTGGTATATAATTTAACACACTTCCCGAAATACACGTATTCTACTACAGTACTTTCGGGAGGTCGTATTCGTATTCCGATAATTTTCTATGAAGTTTTACAACATATTAAACCTATGTTTAAAATTTCAGGTCAATCGAATAAGCCTAGCATTAAAATCAAACTTGGAAAATTCACAGAAAACAATTTGGTTTCTGCCCAGGGCTCGAGTCGCGACCAGACCAGTGCTCGAGTCACAAAGGACCCTCTTCGAGTCGCGAGGGACCCTCTGCTCGAGTCGCGAGCGCTGGGCAGTGCGCAGAAAACTCCGATTTTGTGCTAGAATTTTCCATTTTTCCATTTTAAGCACTTATTGCTCGACTTAATCGGTTGGGGTTTATACCTAGGCTAAAACCTTACATTTTAACAAGGTTTTTAACCCCCAAAACACACTCAATCAATCATATGAAGATTTAGGGTTCTTAATTGTAACACCCCAAAACTTCAATTTCATCTAAAATAACAATCTACTTCCATTTTCTTGAATTAAGTCCTCATTAGCATGACTTAATGGAAGTATTACGTCATTTTAATCATTCAATCATAACTGCAAATGCAGTTTTTGAGTTCTACAAAACTCATCAAGAACAACTAGTCAAGAACTTAGATTACTAACCTTTCAAACTTCCAATTCTACCCTTTGAAGTTATAATCCGATTTTCAAGCTTCAATCTTCAAAAATTCTTCCAAAATTCTGCAATTCCCGTACAAAGAAACCCTCCCGTAGCTCACCAAAATTCTGCATAAAATGGGAGAAGCTTCCAACCTTTTATACTTCCAGAAATTGCAATTTGGTCCTTAAAGTTGCATTTCTTAAACTTTTGCCACAACTAACAAAGTTTATGACAGAAATTAGATTTTATAACATTTTAAGTCCAAGACTCAAAATATTATTACAAAACAAGTTCTTTTCTGTCCAAAAGACCAAATTACCCTTCTAAGGTAAAATGACCATTTTGCCCTTTTTATTATAATTACATAATAAACATGTTTTGGCGTTACAAATTCTCCCCTCCTTTAGGAGATTTCGTCCCCGAAATCATACAAAAAGTTGAGGGTATTTCTTCCTCATTTCACTTTCGGTCTCCCACGTCATGTCGGAACCTTTGTGATGACGCCAAAGTACTTTCACCATGTTGATCTTCTTATTTCGCAGCTGTCTTACCTTGCGGTCTAACACCCGCTCGGGTTGTTCCGGATATCTTAACTTGTCATCCACTTCAATTTCAGCAAGAGGTACTTGTTGAGACTTATCAAACAAGGTTTTCCTCAAATGGGACACATGAAATACATCATGTATACCCTGAAGTTCATCAGGTAACTCCAATCTATACGCTACGGCTCCAATTCTTTGGGATATACGGAAAGGTCCAATGAAACGAGGACTCAACTTCCCTTTCTTTCCAAAACGAATTAAGCCTTTCCAAGGAGATACTTTGAGCATTACCATATCTCCTACTTGAAATTCTATCGGTTTCACCCGTTTGTCCGCATACTGTTTCTGTCTATTCTGAGCTACCTTCAAATTTTCGCGTATCAGTTTGATCTTTTCTTCAGTCTGTGCTACAATTTCGGGTCCAGCCAACGGCTTTTCCCCAACTTCAGTCCAGCAGGTCGGAGTATAGCACGGTGCTCCATACAAGGCTTCATACGGGGCCATCTGAATGCTGGAATGATAGCTGTTATTGTACGCGAATTCCACTAAAGGCAAATGATCTTCCCAGCTTCCACCGAAGTCAATGATACAAGTTCTCAGCATGTCTTCCAAAGTCTGGATAGTTCTTTCACTTTGGCCATCGGTCTGCGGGTGGTATGCAGTACTCATAAGTACTTTTGTACCCAACTGCTCTTGTAGACTTTGCCAAAACCGGGAAGTAAATCTGCTGTCTCGATCAGACACGATTGATGCTGGTAATCCATGTCGACATAACACCTCATCTATGTAGATTTTCGCCAGTTGATCTACCCTGTACTTTTCTTTATATGGTATGAAATGTGCCGATTTGGTCAATCGATCCACAATCACCCATATAGAATCATAACCTCGCGGTGTCCGCGGCAACTTTGTTACAAAATCCATAGTGATATGGTCCCATTTCTTCTCTGGAATCGGCAATGGTTGGATTTCTCCATATGGTTTCTGATGGTTTGACTTCACTTGTAGACATGTCAAACATCTTTCTACATATCTTCCGATGTCCCTCTTCATTCCAGGCCACCAATACATCGGTTTTAACGTCTGATACATCTTGGTATTGCCCGGATGAACTGCATATCGACTATAATGGGCATCTTCTAGAAGTAAATTCCGCGCTTCTCCTTGTTTTGGAACCCATATTCGACCTCCGAAGGTCTTCAATTTCTGAGCATTTTCTTCCAGATGCTTCAAATATCCAACCATTCTTTCGCTTTTTACATTCGCCGGCTTACACGCTTCTTCTTGTGCTGCACGAATCAATTCTGGTAACCAGCTTACTACCCTCATACATGCGGATGTAATTTTCAGAGGAGCTTCTTTTCTGCTTAGGGAATCTGCTACCACATTCGCCTTGCCAGGGTGGTACTGAATTTCACAATCAAAGTCTTTCAACAGATCCATCCACCTTTGCTGTCTCATATTAAGCTCTTTTTGATCGAAGAGGTATTTCAGGCTCTTATGATCAGTGTAAATAACAAACTTTACACCGTATAAATAATGCCTCCACAGCTTCAATGCTAGAACCACCGCAGCTAATTCCAGATCATGAACTGGGTATTTCTTTTCGACATCTTTTAATTGACGGGACGCATAGGCTATGACCCGACCTTTCTGCATTAGAACACACCCAAGACCAATTCTAGAAGCATCGCTGTAGATCACATACTCTTCTCCGCTTTGTGGTAGTGCTAACACCGGTGCTTCACATAAAGATTGTTTCAATTTCTGAAACGCTTCTTGCTGCTTTTCGGCCCATGTGAACTTTTCACCTTTCTTAGTTAACTTGGTCAACGGAGCAGCTATTGAGGAAAAATTTTCAACAAATCTTCTGTAATAGCCTGCCAAACCAAGGAAACTTCGTACTTCAGTTGGACTTCGAGGCGGTTCCCACTTCATTACGGCTTCAACTTTTGCTGGGTCGACTTTCACCCCTTCGGCATTAATTACATGGCCAAGAAATTGAACTTCTCTTAGCCAAAATTCACACTTGGAGAATTTAGCATACAACTTTTCTCGGCGAAGCAACTCCAACACTTGTCGCAGGTGGACTTCATGTTCGGCTTGGCTTCGCGAATACACCAAGATATCATCTATAAATACGATCACCGATGTATCAAGGAACGGTCGACACACCCGGTTCATAAGATCCATGAATACGGCTAGAGCATTGGTTAACCCAAAAGGCATCACCAAAAACTCATAATGACCGTATCGCGTTCGGAAAGCTGTCTTCGGAATGTCTGACTCCCTTATCTTCAACTGGTGGTATCCTGACCTCAGATCAATCTTGGAAAAGTAGGACGCGCCTTGTAGTTGATCAAACAAGTCGTCTATTCTGGGTAGCGGGTACTTGTTCTTTACTATGATCTTGTTTAATTCCCGATAGTCAATACACATGCGCATCGACCCATCTTTCTTCTTAACAAACAGGATAGGGGCTCCCCAAGGCGATGTACTCGGTCTGATGAAATCCCTGTCTAACAATTCTTCCAGTTGCTTCCGCAGTTCCACCATCTCTGAAGGTGCTAAACGGTATGGAGCTCGGGCAACAGGTGCAGCTCCCGGAACCAGTTCAATCGTGAAATCAACCTGTCGATCTGGTGGCAACCCTGGAAGTTCGTCTGGAAACACATCTGGGAACTCGTTCACCACATTCACATTCGCTACTCCCACTTTAATCGGTTGAGCCACCGATACATAAGCTAGATAGGACATCCCTCCTTTACTGATACAGCTTCGGGCTTGAGCAAAGGAGATGACTGGCATTCTCAACCGAGGTCGTTCACCCTGAATCTTTATCCATTCTCCATCCGGTGTTAACACTGTGATGTTTTTATTTCTGCAATCCATGTTAGCATAATTCGTTGCTAACCAATCCATCCCCACAATCACACCAAATTCATTGGTAGTCATCGGCTTCAAATCTATAGGGAAAACGGTCCCGTAGATTTTAAGCTGACAACCTTCCAGATGTTCAGAAACCCAAACATATCGGCCGTCCGCTATAGCCACTTCCAAGCTTTCATCCATTGGGGTTAACGGTACATTCAGGCGAGGCAACAAAGACTCCGATACAAAACAGTGTGTTGCTCCTGGATCAAATATAACATATACAGGTATGGTATTGAGAGTAAAGATACCTGTAATCACATCCGTCTTCTCACGGGCTTCCTCCACGGTCATCTGGAAAGCTCGCGAGGTCACTGGTCGTCCCCTGTTCTTCGGCTCTTCTTTCTTTCCCACTTGATCATCTCTGGGTCTTTCACTGTATACACCAGATTTTAGTTGGGGACAGTTCAGACGAATGTGATCTGTAGCTCCACATTGATAGCATCTTCTTTCCGCCCGACACTCCCGTGTAGAATGACCCGTTTTTCCACAATTTCGGCAGCTATCTGACCCAGTATCACTGCGACAACTGCCCGTGTGCCTTTTTCTGCATTTTTCGCACCACTTTCCTTCATCTTTCTGGCCCTTTCCCCTAGACCCGGATTGTTGCGACTTTTTCTGAGGCGTCCAACCTTGGTCTTCCGCCTTTTGTTTCGTTTCCAAGAATTTCTTTTCGTCTTCCTGTCGCTTCAGTTCTGTTTCTCTTTCCGTGGCTCGATCCACCACTTGCCGGAAAGTAGTTAGTTTCAATGGTTGCACAATTTCTCTAATTCGGGTTGTCAACCCCCGGACATACTTGTCGATCTTTCTCTTTTCGGTGTAGATATGGTGTTCCGCAAACCTAGCTTTCTCCAGAAAGCTAAGAGTATATTCCTGAACAGATCGGGAACCCTGTTCCAGATGCAGGAATTCATCCTCCAACTTCTGAGCAGTATTCTTCATTGAACTTTGTCTTGAATTGCTCCCAAGGTACCGATTGGGATGAATCAAGATCTAGTGATTTATAATAGGTTTGCCACCAATGTAGTGCACCACTTGTAAGTTGGTTCGTGGCAAATTCCACTTTATCATCATCCGCACACTTGCTTACTCGGAACACCTTCTCAATATGCATGATCCATTCCATAGCTTTGACTGGATCATCTGTCCCCGAGAATTCCTTTGGTTTACAACCAAGGAAGGATTTATATGTACACCCAACTTTCTTTATCGAGGCTTCCCCACCTTGAGTTTCCTTTACTGCCCGGGCACGACTTTCTCCCTGGCTTTCATCTTCTGGCTGTCTGTCATGAACACTTTTTGCAGCCTCTTCAGTAGGATCAGGATTGGCACTCGGATTAGGATTGCCACTCGGGTTGGGGTTATTCGTTAATGCAGGCATCATTTGCCTAACCACTTCTTCCACTATCGTCCGAATATCAGGTGGATTTTGTCCCACCGGTTCCCTTGCTGGTGCTCTTCGCCCAACAGAGCCGCGTGACCTAGCTGGTCCACTTCTTGCAGTTCCACGCGAATTTGCACCAGTAGGATTGCTTCGTGTATTTCTCATACTTCAAAATTTCAGCAAACCGTTAGATTACATATGTAATAATAAACTTATATATATCTAACAGTCCATTTATCTGTTCTTCTCTCAAGGTTTAAGTCCAGGAATCTAATCTAAGACACCTAGTTCACTTAAACCACGGCTCTGATACCAACTTGTAACACCCGACTTATTAACCAAAATCACCCCAAAAAAAATTTTTTTTTTTCAAACCAAATATTTTACAACTAAAACATAAGTAAGGGGTATTAGTTAATACAATACGAGTACAAGTGTATCACGAAGTACAATACATAAAATATTATACATTCTTCAAGCCGGGATGTCACTTCAAATTCTAAATCATCAGTCACGGACTTTGTCTTTTCCTTTAGCAGGGTCACGCTCACCTGCAGGGACATATCAAATAAACTGTGAGCTATAAAGCCCAATGAGTAATCATAACAAGTATAACATGTATAAGAATAAAATTCTCTATACAAAATCAATTAAGCAATATCATGCAATATAAAATCATATATGGCTCACGGGTTATCCCGCTGTTGCCTAGACTCACGGCTCCGTTCTTGCCATCGAAATGACTCACGGCTTATCCGGTCTTGTCTATATAGGTTTGACTCACAGCTCCGTTCTTGTCTATTATAGACTCACGACTTATCTGGTATTGTCGCACCATTTAAAATTGACTGACTCACAGCTCCGTTCTTGTCTATAGCAGACTCACGGCTTATCTGGTATTGTCATATATCGAATTATGTAATTTATCATTTTTGTCCCCTAAAATCATTTCCATTTGCAGCTGCCCATATAACACACATCACATCGGATAATAGTGAGATTACTCACCTGAAGGTTTGCTACAACTAGCGTTTGTTGTTCCTTGCCTTGAAATGAAATCCGTAGGATTTTGTCCCGTACCTATAATTCCATTATTTCACAATGATTATAGGTTAATATACCATTTCAGTTGGTTATAATGCACAAGAGTCTAACACAAGACCAATTCCAAGCATTAACCATTGGTATATAATTTAACACACTTCCCGAAATACGCGTATTCTACTACAGTACTTTCGGGAGGTCGTATTCGTATTCCGATAATTTTCTATGAAGTTTTACAACATATTAAACCTATGTTTAAAATTTCAGGTCAATCGAATAAGCCTAGCATTAAAATCAAATTTGGAAAATTCACAGAAAGCAATTTGGTTTCTGCCCAGGGCTCGAGTCGCGACCAGACCAGTGCTCGAGTCGCAAAGGACCCTCTTCGAGTCGCGAGGGACCCTCTGCTCGAGTCGCGAGCGCTGGGCAGTGCGCAGAAAACTCCGATTTTGTGCTAGAATTTTCCATTTTTCCATTTTAAGCACTTATTGCTCGACTTAATCGGTTGGGGTTTATTCCTAGGCTAAAACCTTACATTTTAACAAGGTTTTTAACCCCCAAAACACACTCAATCAATCATATGAAGATTTAGGGTTCTTAATTCTAACACCCCAAAACTTCAATTTCATCTAAAATAACAATCTACTTCCATTTTCTTGAATTAAGTCCTCATTAGCATGACTTAATGGAAGTATTACATCATTTTAATCATTCAATCATAATTGCAAATGCAGTTTTTGAGTTCTACAAAACTCATCAAGACCAACTAGTCAAGAACTTAGATTACTAACCTTTCAAACTTCCAATTCTACCCTTTGAAGTTATAATCCGATTTTCAAGCTTCAATCTTCAAAAATTCTTCCAAAATTCTGCAATTCCCGTACAAAGAAACCCTCCCGTAGCTCACCAAAATTCTGCACAAAATGGGAGAAGCTTCCAACCTTTTATACTTCCAGAAATTGCAATTTGGTCCTTAAAGTTGCATTTCTTAAACTTTTGCCACAACTAACAAAGTTTATGACAGAAATTAGATTTTATAACATTTTAAGTCCAAGACTCAAAATATTATTACAAAACAAGTTCTTTTCTGTCCAAAAGACCAAATTACCCTTCTAAGGTAAAATGACAATTTTGCCCTTTTTATTATAATTACATAATAAACATGTTTTGGCGTTACATAGGTAAGGTAGCCTACCGATTGAAGCTGCGCGAGCAGCTTAGCCAGATTCACGACACGTTCCACGTTTCCCGACTCAGGAAGTGTATTACCGATGAAACTTCAATTGTGCCCTTGGAAGGTATCCAAATTGACGAACGCTTGAATTATGTGGAGCAACCGATTGCTATCAAAGAAAGGGAAAATAAAGACTTTACGAAATAAGATGATAAGGGGTAGTTAACGTGCTGTGGCAGCATTGTAAGGGGTCTGAATGGACTTGGGAATCCGAGGAAGAAATGCGAAGGCATTACCCCGAGTTGTTTAAAGGCACAGATTTCGGGGACGAAATCCATTCAAGTGGGGGAGAATTGTAAGACCCGTTCCGCCGAGTCGCGGCCCGGATGGATCCGCTGCGCGGCTTGGGAAGATTCTAGATTCGCATATGAGTTGTACGCGCGGCACTACAAGTGCTACTTACTACAAAAAGGAAATTAAATTATAAAACCTGAAATGCCAAAAGATGGTTGCTGAAATCGAATTCTTGGAGTCAAAGAGCCTCTACGGTCGATTTTTCACCAGGGTTTTGCTCAGGGTTTCGGCTGTAAATGCCTCTATTTATAGTTGAAATTTCCCGCAGCCGCGCCGCGTATTTAAATGAACCGCGGCGCGCGTAGTAATCTTCTCCCGTTTTCTTCGGCCTTTGAATTTGGTTCACCGCCTTGAATCCGCGTCGCGCGTGCTTGATTCCGCGGCGCGCGTACGTGTTTTCCTGATTTTATCTTCTTTTCCAAACTTTCTCCAATTTGTACGCTTTTGGTCCCTGTTTTCATTATTTTCTTCCAAACAAGTACTGACACGAAAAGTGAGAATACCACGAGATATATGATATAATTTCACTAAGAATAGGGCTCAACAACGACTAAAATATGTAATATCACTAGGCGTTGTCAAACACCCCACACTTGTGCCTTGCATCCATTTCATCACGGTGAGAAAAAGGCAAGTGTGGGGTCATTTTGTTAACTTTGCAAAACCGCGACGCGGAATCTTAGAATCCGCGCCGCGCGTATTGAGTTTTCGCGATTACATTTAAAATCAGATTTTTATACGCGACGTGGATATAAGCTTCTCGCGCCGCGACCTTATCTTAATTTGAAATTAAAGATAATCAATTAAACAGAGCTTTTGAAAGATATCCAAATTCCCACACTGCATTTAAGCAAATTGCGTAAATTTGAGATAATTTTCACTGTGCTACAAGTATCTGCATTCCTCTTTCATTCACTAAAATTCAAGTAAGTCTCTCTTTTCTTTCTCTTAGTTTGTGTAAGTCTTGAACTGCTAGATGATGCTATAATTCGCAATGCCGTATTTAATTGATGAAATTGATCACTAAATTAGGATTATAGTACTATATTACATGAAACCCAAGTGTTAGATTAAAGAAATTGGACTTAATTTGACAGAATGATCGAGTTTTCTTGCCTGAAATCGCTCGCCGCGCCGCAGTATGTACAGTCCACGACGCGGGTTATGAATATTCATTTAACGCGTCGCGGGATGTTATGTGCGTGCTGCGTCGAACGTCGAAACAGTGCAGTAATTGTCAATTTTTGTGATTTCTGCAGGCACGATGTCTTCTTCAGGTAGTTCTGAAACCATTGATTGGAACTCAATGACTACACAGATCGACCGGGTCTGCGCGGCTAGTTTCTTTAACCGCCGGGGCCTGTGTAAAAACAAACGCATACTGCCGTGCCGCAGGGTTAATTGGGACTTGACCAGAGAATCGGGCATCTTGGATCATCTGAAAGATTGGTTAGTACAAGGAGGGTATGAAGATGGGGACTTAACTTATACTTGTCGGGCGTTGGAGAATGCAACAAATATGAATGAGCCTGTTTACCGTGAGGTGTACCTACAGTTTCTTGCTAGGTATTACTTTGACCACAAGTAGAGGGGAATGGATATCGAGGAGACTGTGAGATTTCGTCTGGGAAATCACGACCGCAGTTGTACCTTGCGGGAATTCGGGTACCGCATCGGGCTGTACACCGAGGAGGAGTCGAACTCACCGGCATTCGAGGTGTTCCACAGGCGCGCTACCCAAACTATGGGGGATTCCTTTTCCCCAGCCGACTACTGGGCCACGATAGCTTCCACTCGGTACCACGAGAACACGGTCCGGGAATGCTACATGCACCTGCCAACCCACCGCATGTTGCACCGGCTGATCACCACCATGCTGTGGCCGCGTGCGGATGAAGAAAAGGTACTGCCTCAGGAGCTGCATCTGATGTGGTCAGTGACACGAATGTTGGAAACCTGCAACATTCCTTACTTTGTCGCTGACTTTTTCAAGCAAATTACTGATGCACCGATGACAATAACCGCATTTGGGGGAGGCCACTTCGTCACCAGACTGGCAGAGTCATATGGACTGATCTCCGAGCACACTACTGACAGGTTAGAGGTTATCCCTCCAATCATCTTTTGCCCGCCCGTGACCACCTCGCGGGAGGTGATATACGTGGACGATGGAGTCCCGTATGTTGACCGTATGCCCTTCCCGACACTTCGGTTTGAGCCGACTACCTCTCGGAAGCGGTCAAGAGCAGCTATCAGTTTACCCCGCAGCCTATCCCCTGCTACGATGGAATCCCGCTTTCTGGCGGACGAGGTGAAGGCACTAAAGGAAACAATGGAAACACACATGCGGGAACACCAGATCCAGTCATATGCAAGACATGAGGTGGATAAAAGAATCGAGAATACACAGAAGCAACTTCTCTGGCTAGCTGACTGCATGATTGCATTAATGGCAAAGAATAAGTGTGTTCCACCAAGACCCCAGCCGACGATTAGGGAAGAAGATGAGAGCCAATGGAAGAGGATCCGGAAGAAGACGACTACGATGATACCGCTCACAGTTGAAGGAATTTGATGTAATTAATTTGAATTTTTTTAGTAGTACATTTTTTGATTTGCACATTATTAGGTTTAGTTGAAAAAATTTGTTTTTAGGTAATTGTTAGGTGAATAAGCCTCTTAAAGGTAGTGGATAGTAATAATAAACCAATAGTTTTCTTTGTGTTGAATTGTTATTGTGAGATTTTGAAGTTGGAGTAATCTGCTCAAAATTACCGCGCCGCGACATCAATATATCACGCGACGCGGTCTTTTCTCAGCTGACGTTGTTTTCATCTCACGTAACCGCGACACGTGTCCTTCAATCACGCGCTGCGGTCATACGCAACACATACATTTTTGCTTATTGTACATATCTATCTTTTTATCTATTTATATTTGTTATGTTTGCTTTTAATGTTTTGTTGAGTCATGCATGTTATGTCAATTGGGAAGGAGTTGTCTCACAAAAGTGTAGGGTCACCGTACCCCCTCCACTTGTCTTGACCACCGGTGTGTTCACTGTTGCGCCACAACTCCAGAATGCTGAAATCAAGAATTCTGTTTTGTTCGAATTTGTACCTGTGATACCGAGTACCAACCAAGCAGTCCACCGTCCAAAGGGGTAACTCTTTCTCCCTTATTCTAAATATTTTCTGTACAACGGGGACGTTGTACGGTTTTAAGTGTGGGGTGTGGACGGTCGAAAGAGTAGTTTTTTGAAATTTTTGCAGAAATGACCAATTTTCAAATTTTTAGTAACTTTTTCAAATTTTTTACTAAGTTGTAATTTTGAAACGAATGGTTTGTGATTGTGATATCACTGGTATTTTTCAAGAGATACTGTTTATTTGTGATCATGCTATTAATTAGTCAAACAAGTTGAGTTTTAGGAGTTAGACGATTGGATTGTTTTAGGATTGGAATTTAGGAAGGAAATGTCAATCTGTGGCATTTGTTGTTCATTTGTTGTTCGAGCCGGTAGGTCTAAAATGGGTGGGGCTTGTGCACCTTGCCACCTAAGATCGTCCAGTCTGGGATGGTATTTCCGAAAGCTAGTTACACGCACAACATCGAAAGTCATGGACAATTCCTTAATGGCCTTTAGAATCTGAATGAGTAAGTACACTTTATTGTGGACAGAAAGTTTGTAATCAAGGATTCTCTAGAAAGCCATGAATTCCAAAGAACATTCTGATTAGGTTCTCGCGAACTATGTCACTCTAACTCTTGGGGCAATAAGCTCTAAAACTAAACACAGTCAAAAATTGTTTGAGTCTTAGTTAGAATTTATTAAAAACTCTCTTGCTTGGGGACAAGCAAGGCAGAAGTGTGGGGTGTTTGACAACGCGTAGTGATATTACATATTTTAGTCATTGTTGAGCCCTATTCTTAGTGAAATTATATCATATATCTCGTGGTATTCTCACTTTTCGTGCCAGTACTTGTTTGGAAGAAAATAATGAAAACAGGGACCAAAAGCGTACAAATTGGAGAAAGTTTGGAAAAGAAGATAAAATCAGGAAAACACGTACGCGCGCCGCGGAATCAAGCACGCGCGACGCGGATTCAAGGCGGTGAACCAAATTCAAAGGCCGAAGAAAACGGGAGAAGATATGTACGCGCGCCGCGGTTCACTTAAATGCGCGGCGCGGCTGCGGGAAATTTCAACTATAAATAGAGGCATTTATAGCCGAAACCCTGAGCAAAACCCTGGTGAAAAATCGACCGTAGAGGCTCTTTGACTCCAAGAATTTGTTTTCAGCAACCATCTTTTGGCATTTCAGGTTTTATAATTTAATTTCCTTTTTGTAGTAAGTAGCATTTGTAGCTAAAGTCTTTGGGAGTGACAACCACTGACTTTGAGCACTTTAGTTTTCTGTTTCATATCATTGGTTACTGTATTGGATCACTGGAATTCAGTTTTGGTTAATGAAAATTATTTGGTTACAATTAATCTTAGTTTTTCGGTGTTTTGATGCTTATGTTTGATTGTGCTTGTTTGGATTGTGTTTGGATGTTATTTTGACCTTGTTTGGGACTGTTTCCCTTGCTGAAATCAGTAGCCAACTAGGTTAGCTTTTAGGGTTTGAACCTTGGCCAGTGACTGTCCCATTGGATCTTAGTTATTGGTTCAGTTCATACCTTGATTTGGGTTATGTTTGGATTATTGAATGCCTTTGTTTACCTCTGAATTAGAGATGCACTTCTGATTTCAGAAAGTAACTAGTTTGGGTTAAAGCTTAGCTTAGTCTATGCTTGTTTTGGAATTGTCTAATCTAGGTTATGAGTTTTTGTGACAAGGGTTTGGAAACAAAAGTCCTCTGACTATAGCGTGACACTATAGTTGGTAATCTGTCATTTAGTCTAACCACGTAGCTCCTACGGATCGACCCTGACTGTCACTGTGCTAGTGTGTATGTTAGGTTTTTCTTATTTTTGATCGTACGACGACCTAGGCGTGTCAAATTTTGGCGCCAGATTGACATTTCCTTCCTAAATTCCAATCCTAAAACAATCCAATCGTCTAACTCCTAAAACTCAACTTGTTTGACTAACTAATAGCATGATCACAAATAAACAGTATCTCTTGAAAAATACCAGTGCTATCACAATCACAAACCATTCGTTTCAAAATTACAACTTAGTAAAAAATTTGAAAAAGTTGCTAAAAATTTGAAAATTGGTCATTTCTGCAAAAAATTCAAAAAACTACTCTTTCGACCGTCCACACCCCACACTTAAAACCGTACAACGTCCCCGTTGTACAGAAAATATTTAGAACAAGGGAGAAAGAGTTACCCCTTTGGACGGTGGACTGCTTGGTTGGTACTCGGTATCACAGGTACAAATTTGAACAAAACAAAATTCTTGATTTCTACATTCTGGAGTTGTGGTGCAACAGTGAACACGCCGGTGGTCAAGACAAGTGGAGGGGTACGGTGACCCCACACTTGTTTGAGACAACTCCTTCCCAATTGACATAACATGCATGACTCAACAAAACAATAAAAGCAAACATAACAAATATAAACAGACAAAAAGATAGATATGTACAATAAGCAAAAATGTATGTGTTGCGTATGACCGCGGTGCGTGATTGAAGGACACGCGTCGCGGTAATTACGTGAGATGAAAACAACGTCAGCTGAGAAAAGACCGCGTCGCGTGATATATTGATGCCGCGGCGCGGTAATTTCAGCAGATTACTCCAACTTCAAAATCTCACAATAACAATTCAACACAAAGAAAACTATTGGTTTATTATTACTATCCACTGCCTTTAAGAGGCTTATTCACCTAACAATTACCTAAAAACAAATTTTTTCAACTAAACCTAATAATGTAAAAATCAAAAAATGTACTACTAAAAAAAATTCAAATTAATTACATCCAATTCCTTCAACTGTGAGCGGTATCATCGTAGTCGTCTTCTTTCGAATCCTCTTCCATTGGCTCTCATCTTCTTCCCTAATCGTCGGCTGGGGTCTTGGTGGAACACACTTATTCTTTGCCATTAATGCAATCATGCAGTCAGCTAGCCAGAGAAGTTGCTTCTGTGTATTCTCGATTCTTTTATCCACCTCATGCGTTGCATATGACTGGATCTGGTGTTCCCGCATGTGTGTTTCCATTGTTTCCTTTAGTGCCTTCACCTCGTCCGCCAGAAAGCGGGATTCCATCGTAGCAGGGGATAGGCTGCGGGGTAAACCGATAGCTGCTCTTGACCGCTTCCGAGAGGTAGTCGGCTCAGACCGAAGTGTCGGGAAGGGCATACGGTCAACAGACGGGACTCCATCATCCACGTATTTCACCTCCCGCGAGGTGGTCACGGGCGGGCAAAAGATGATTGGAGGGATAACCTCCAACCTGTCAGTAGTGTGCTCGGAGATCAGTCCATATGACTCTGCCAGTCTGGTGACGAAGTGGCCTCCCCCAAATGCGGTTATTGTCATCGGTGCATCAGTAATTTGCTTGAAAAAGTCAGCGACTGTTGTAGGTTTCCAACATTCGTGTCACTGACCACATCAGATGCAGCTCCCGAGGCAGTACCTTTTCTTCATCCGCACGCGGCCACAGCATGGTGGTGATCAGCCGGTGCAACATGCGGTGGGCTGGCAGGTGCATGTAGCATTCCCGGACCGTGTTCTCGTGGTACCGGGTGGAAGCTATCGTGGCCCAGTAGTCGGTTGGGGAAAAAGAATCCCCCATAGTTCGGCTAGCGCGCCTGTGGAACACCTCGAATGCCGGTGAGTTCGACTCCTCCTCGGTGTACAGCCCGATGCGGTACCCGAATTCCCGCAAGGTACAACTGCGGTCGTGATTTCCCAAACGAAATCTCACAGTCTCCTCAGTATCCATTCCCCTCTGCTTGTGGTTAAAGTAATAGCTAGCAAGAAACTGTAGGTACACCTCACAGTAAACAGGCTCATTCATATTTGTTGCATTCTCCAACGCCCGACAAGTATAAGTTAAGTCCCCATCTTCATACCCTCCTTGTACTAACCAATCTTTCAGATGATCCAAGATGCCCGATTCTCTGGTCAAGTCCCAATTGACCCTGCGGCACGGCAGTATGCGTTTGTTTTTACACAGGCCACGGCGGTTAAAGAAACTAGCCGTGCGGACCCGGTCGATCTGTGTAGTCACTGAGTTCCAATCAATGGTTTCAGAACTACCTGAAGAAGACATCGTGCCTGCAGAAATCACAAAAATTGACAATTACTGCACTATTTTGACGTTCGACGCGGCGCGCACATAACATCCCGCGACGCGTTAAATGAATATTCATAACCCGCGTCGTGGACTGTACATACCGCGGCGCGTTAAATGAATATTCATAACCCGCGTCGTGGACTGTACATACCGCGGTGCGGCGAGCGATTTCAGGCAAGAAAACTCGATCATTCTATCAAATTAAGTCCAATTTCTTTAATCTAACACTTGGGTTTCATGTAATATAATACTATAATCCTAATTTAGTGATCAATTTCATCAATTAAATACGGCATTGCGAATTATAGCATCATCTAGTAGTTCAAGACTTACACAAACTTAGAGAAAGAAAAGAGAGACTTACTTGAATTTCAGTGAATGAAAGAGGAATGCATCGACTTGATTGATTGAAGACTTGTAGCACAGTGAAAATTATCTCAAATTTACGCAATTTGCTTAAATGCAGTGTGGGAATTTGGATATCTTTCAAAAGCTCTGTTTAAGTGATTATCTTTAATTTCAAATTAAGATAAGGCCGCGGCGCGGGAAGCTTCTATCCGCGTCGCGTATAAAAATCTGATTTTAAATGTAATCGCGAAAACTCAATACGCGCGGTGCGGATTCTAAGATTCCGCATCGCGGTTTTGCAAAATTACCAAAATGACCCCACACTTGCCTTTTTCTCACCGTGATCAAATGGATGCAATGAATTAAGAAAATATACAAATATACAAATGACGATCGGGTTGCCTCCCGACAAGCGCTAAGTTTAACGTCTTCAGCCGGACGTACACTTACCTGATTTATGCAGTATACACCGGGAAATCCACCACGAATTCGACCGTTTCTACTTCCAGTTTCTGGAATGTGCCTGCAACGACATAAGGTTTGAGCCTATGTCCATTGACTTTGAATGGTTGTCCACCCTTCAAATCCTGAATCTCTACTGCGCCATAGTCTGTGATGCTGACCACTACATAAGGGCCATTCCACTTACTCCTGAGCTTCCCGGGAAACATATTTAATCGCGAGTTGTACAGCCACACTTTCTGCCCTACCTCAAAAGATTTCAGGCGGAGCTTGGCATCGTGATACCTTTTCATCTTTGATTTGTATGTGGCCGCATTTTCGTATGCTTCGTCTCGTAGTTCCTCTAATTCCGACAACTGAAGTTTCCTTTCCTTTCCTGTTTCCGTGTAGTCCATGTTGACTTGTTTGATTGCCCATAAGGCACGATTGGCAAGCTCAACCGGTATATGACATCCTTTTCCATAAACCAACCGATATGGAGTTGTTCCAATCGGTGTCTTGTAAGCAGTGCGGTATGCCTAAAGCGCATCATCCAACCTAAGTGACCAATCCTTTCTATCAGTCTTGACAGTCTTTTGCAGGATTTCCTTTATTTTCCTATTAGATACTTCCACTTGGCCACTTGTCTAAGGATGATAGGGTGTTGCAATTCAATGATTCACTCCATAATGTTTTAGTAATCTTCCGAATTTAAAATTCTTGAAGTAGGACCCTCCATCACTGATGATTACTCGCGGAACTCCATGCCTGGTGAAAATATTCTTCTTTACGAATTTACACACCACATGGTGATCATTTGTACGAGTTGCTACTGCTTCAATCCATTTAGACACATAATCCACTGCTACCAGAATATAAACATAACCATGTGACGTAGGAAATGGACCCATGAAGTCAATTCCCCAGACATCGAAAATGTCCACTACCAGGATTGGATTCAAGGGCATCTGATCCCTCTTTGATATATTTCCTAACTGCTGGCAGTTGAGGCATTCTTTAGTAGTTTGGTGTGCGTCGCTGAAAATTGTTGGCCAATATAATCCAGCTTCGAGAACTTTGTACCCCGTCTTTTTACCACTGAAATTCCCTCCACATGCTGAAGCATGATAATGCTCCAATACCTCACCAATTTTGCTATCAGGCACACATCTCCGAATTATTTGATCCTCTCCTACCTTAAAAAGATCAGGATCATCCCATATAAATCTTTTTGCATATGTGCGGAACTGCTTTTGTCTTTGTTTGGTCCAATGTGTCGGTACCCGCTCCTGTAGCAAAAAAATTCACATAGTTTGCGTACCAAGGGGCTCCAGTAAGCTCCAACTGATGCTCATCCGAGAATGAATCCTTGATTCCTGCTTCCAATCCTTCAGCTGGCAATCGAGAAAGATGGTCTGCCACAACATTCTCTGCTCCCTTCTTGTCTTTTATCTCCATATCGAACTCTTGTAACAGAAGTATCCATCTAATCAATCTAGGTTTAGACTCCTTCTTAGCGAGCAAGTGTCTAACGACACTATGATCAGTGTAAACTACTACCTTAGATCCCCAAATGTATGATCGAAACTTGTCTAATGCAAATACTACGGCAAGTAATTCTTTTTCAGTAGTTGTATAATTTAGTTGGGCTTCAGAAAAAGTTTTACTAGCATAACAAATGACTATCGGTTTCCGATCAATCTTTTGCCCTAATACTGCACCAGCAGCATAATCACTGGCATCAAACATTATTTCAAATGGTTGAGTCCAATCAGGCGGTTTCAGGATAGGAGCCTCGACCAATTTATTTTTGAGGATGTTGAATGCTTTTACACATTCCTCATCAAAAATGAATGGCGCATCCTTCAAAAGAAGACCACAGAGGGGTTTGGAGATGGTACTAAAGTCTTTGATAAACCTACGATAGAAACCTGCATGTCCTAAAAATGATCTGACCCCTTTTACTGATGTTGGGGGTGGCAACGTGGATATGACCTTGACTTTTGCACGATCAACTTCGAACCCTCTCTCAGATACTACGTGACCTAACACTATCCCTTCTTTGACCATGAAGTGGCTCTTTTCCCAGGACAGCACCAAATTGGATTCGACACATCTTTCCAATACTTTCTCCAATTGATCCAGGCAGGCTTCGAATGTCGGTCCAAAAATTGAAAAGTCTTCCATGAAGATCTCTAATGCATCACCAATCATATCAGAAAAGATCGCCATCATGCATCGTTGAAATGTAGCAGGAGCATTACACAACCCGAATGGCATCCTGCGAAAAGCAAAGGTGCCATAAGGACATGTGAATGTTTTCTTTGCCTGATCCTCTGGGTGGATTGCAATCTGATTGTACCCAGAATACCCATCCAGAAAACAGTAGTACTTCTGTCCTGCTAACTTCTCCACGATCTGGTCGATGAACGGCAATGGAAAATGGTCTTTGGAAGTAGCAGTGTTGAGCTTTCGATAATCGATACAGACTCTCCATCCAGTTACAGGCCGTGTGGATACCTTGTCACCATCCTTCGTATCCACAACAGTTATCCCCGATTTCTTCGGCACTGTCTGCGTCGGACTGACCCATTCACTATCAGAAATTGGGTATATGATTCCAGCGTCTAACCATTTGAGAACCTCCTTTTTGACAACTTCCTTCAGATTTAGGTTCAATCTCCTTTGCATATCCCTTGATGGTTTGGCACCTTCTTCTGTGATGATCCTATGTATACACGTGGTTGGGCTGATTCCCTTTAAGTCCGCGATTGTCCAACCAATGGCCTCCTTATGTTTAGACAATACCTTGAGTAATTATTTTTCTTGTTCTCCTGTCAAGTCTACTGCTAAAATCACGGGCAAAGTATCCTTGTCCCCTAAAAAGGCATACTTCAAGTGTCCTGGTAGCGGCTTCAACTCCAGCTTCGGTGGTTCTTGTAGAGAAGGTTTCAGCGTCCTTGGAATCTCTGTCGGTAACTTCTCTATGTGAGCGCATTCTTCAGACCTTAAACCTTTCTCTCCTTCTACTCCTTCTTGCTGTTCGTCATTTTCAACACTTCCTTCTTCCTAAGTCTCCCTCTCATCTGATTGAAGTACCTCTAGAGTGTACTGCTCTACTAGCTCGTCTATGATGTCCACATGATAACACTCCTCTTCTTCCATGTTATTTCCCTTGGGATCAGCCTTGAAAATATTGATCTTGGCCTGCTGGTTCCCAAAAGATATTCCCATTTCTCCAGTGCGACAAGCGATGTTTGCGTTGGCCGTGGCCAAAAATGGTCGTCCTAAGATGATCGTAGGTTGTTCTCCATTAGTCGCCTGGCGGGTGTCCAAAACTAGGAAATCTGCCGGGTAATAAAATTCTCCCACCTTGATGATAACATCAACTAACATCCCCCTGGGGATCTTTGTAGATTTATCTGCCAATTGCAAAATTACGTCGGTAGATCTCATGGTGCCAAACTCGTGCTTGTCAAATAACTGTCCAGGAAATATATTCACACTTGCACCTAAATCTAACAGAGCTCTTTTAATATGCACATTGCCTAAATCTACTGAGATGAGAGGAACTCCCGGATCCTTCATCTTTGGAGGAAGCGCGTCCATTAAGATAGAACTAACGTTCTCAGGTAAGCTAATCATCTTAGGCAAATGGGACAAAATATGTTTCTTATGTATGCACATGTCCTTAAGAAACTTAGCATATGCGGGAACTTCCTTAATGAGTTTAACTAATGGAATGTTAACCTTAATTTGACTGAACAATTCCCACATATCTTCTGCCTATGGTCCCTTCTTCCCATATGGTCTTTTTTCAGGCTTTTCCAAAGCTGTAGGAAAAGGAACTGTTCCACTTGATTCTCCTTTCTCCCATGTACTCGTTTGCTTCTTCTTCTTCGCTCGCTCCTCCTTGTCCTTCTTTTATTCTTTCTCCATCTCTTCTTTTCTTCTTTCTCCATCTCTTCTTTTTCATCAAAAATTATTTCTACATCACTATCTTCGTCCACAAGCGGAGCTGTAACCTTATTATCGACTTTCTTTCCGCTCCTAAGCGTGATCACCTCATTTACTTGTACCTTTGACGTCTGCGCCCTTTCCTGAGCTCTATCCTCTTCCATCTTAACAATCAATTTTCCTAACTTCAGAATTGCTTCTGAATTAGACTTCTCCACTTCCTGAAGCTTGACTAACATTCCAAAGATTTCTTGTAAACCAATGTTCCTTCCTCCCGCTGGTGATGGAGGTTGCACCTGTTGCTGCCTCATTGGTTGTTGCCTTGCTTCCCATTGTTGATTGTTGCGGAATGGTCTCAGTGCATTGTGAAATCGACCATACCCATGTACTTGACTAATCTCCTCATGAGTCATTGAGCACTCATTATGATTATGTCTTATACCCCCACATGTGTTACATATAACTTGCCCATGCAACACATATGCTCCTTTCTCTTGCTGAAACCTAGCGAGCATTTGATTAAACTTCTTACTCACATCACTGAGCTATTTCTGAATTTCTGTCTTCCATTTGCTTTCCGCTTCAATGTTCGCTACATAGACTGTATTATCTTTCATGGTTCCGCTAACCTTCGATCCTAAGCTCAACTGCTCCAGGAATCTCCAAGCGTCTTCCGGCTCTTGCCATATAAATGTCCCGCTTGACGAGGCATTTATCATTGCTTGATGTGTTTCGCTAACTCCCTCGAAAAACAGCTTCACTAACTACCATTTAGGAACTTCATGATGCGGGCAGGATCACAATAACTCCTTCAACCTATCAAACGCTTCGTGGAAAGCCTCTCCAGGCTGCTGCTGAAAGTTCTGAATTTCTCGTCTGACCTCTGTGGTTTTACTAACTGGGTAGAATTCTTGTAAAATTTTTGCCTTGAGTTGATCCCAACTAGTGATACTATTAGATGGAAGAGAAGTGAACCAATATTTGGCCTTATCCTTTAGTATGAAAGGAAATAATCTTAATCTAAAAGCATCCCTATTGGCATTTCTAGGAGTATTAGCATTCACGATAGATATGAACTCATACAAATGGTTGTATGGGTCATCAATTTTGTATCCTCTGAATTGAGTTAGTATTCCTATCAGCTGAGGCCTAATTTCTACACGGTATTCTACATCATCAGGAATATAGATGGGTGATGAGTCATCATACTCCCGTGGCTGGAGGTGTGATGCAACCAATTGCCCTCTCGGTTGTGTAAAATACAAAGGTCGGGCAGGATTACCGTAACATTGAAGATCATTGTGTCCCTGCTGACCTTGATGTTGTTGTTCTCTTTTCGGAGGTCCCCGACCTCGGTCCCATGGTTGCTGAGGTGCTGGTGGCACCCATACTTCGTCTTCCTCATATCTCTCCTCCGTCTCTGGATACTGGTACTGTGGCTGAAGAGGTTGTTGGTATTGTGTATGTTGGAATGTAGGTTGAGGTTTAAAGAGTACTGGTTGTGATTGAGAAAATGGTTGAGAGATTGATGTCTGCTGTCTAGAAACTAGAGTGCCATCACGGGTCGGCTCTCCCCAAGACATTGCAGAGGTGAATGGATTGGTGGATTGTGGTTGTGATACTGGTGAAAATGGTGGAATCGATGGTGGAGTGCATTCTGGTGGTGCAGTTTCAGCCCCTGCACCCATACCATCATGCACTCCGCCATCGATTCCACCATTTTCACCAGTATCACAACCACAATCCACCAATCCATTCACCTCTGCAATGTCTTGGGGAGAGCCGACCCGTGATGGCACCCCAGTTTCTAGACAGCAGACATCAATCTCTCAACCATTTTCTCAATCACAACCAGTACTCTTTAAACCTCAACCCACATTCCAACCTACACAATACCAACAACCTCTTCAGCCACAGTACTAGTATCCGGAGACGGAGGAGACATATGAGGAAGACGAAGGATGGGTGCCACCAGCACCTCAGCAATCATGGGACCGAGGTCGGGGACCTCCGAAAAGAGAACAACAACATCAAGGTCAGCAGGGACACAATGATCTTCAATGTTACGGTAATCCTGCCCGACCTTTGTATTTTGCACAACCGAGAGGGCAATCGGTTGCATCACACTTCCAGCCATGGGAGTATGATGACTCATCGCCCATCTATATTCCTGATGATGTAGAATACCATGTAGAAATTAGGCCTCAGCTGATAGGAATACTAACTCAATTCAGAGGATACAAAACTGATGACCCATACAACCATTTGTATGAGTTCATATCTATCACGAATGCTAATACTCCTAGAAATGCCAATAGGGATGCTTTTAGATTAAGATTATTTCCTTTCACACTAAAGGATAAGGCCAAATATTGGTTCACTTCTCTTCCATCTAATAGTATCACTAGTTGGGATCAACTCAAGGCAAAATTTTTACAGGAATTCTACCCAGTTAGTAAAACCACAGAGGTCAGATGAGAAATTCAGAACTTTCAGCAGCAGCCTGGAGAGGCTTTCCACGAAGCGTTTGATAGGTTGAAGGAGTTATTGTGATCCTGCCCGCATCATGAAGTTCCTAAATGGCAGTTAGTGAAGCTGTTTTTTGAGGGAGTTAGCGAAACACATCAAGCAATGATAAATGCCTCGTCAAGCGGGACATTTATGTGGCAAGAGCCGAAAGATGCTTGGAGATTCCTAGAGCAGTTGAGCTTAGGATTGAAGGTTAGCGGAACCATGAAAGATAATACAGTCTATGTAGTGAACATTGAAGCGGAAAGCAAGTGGAAGACAGATATTCAGAAAGAGCTCAGTGCTGTGAGTAAGAAGTTTAATCAAATGCTCGCTAGGTTTCAGCAAGAGAAAGGAGCATATGTGTTGCATGGGCAAGTTATATGTAACACATGTGGGGGTATAGGACATAATCATAATGAGTGCTCAATGACTCATGAGGAGATTAGTCAAGTACATGGGTATGGTCGATTTCACAATGCACCGAGACCATTCCGCAACAATCAACAATGGGAAGCAAGGCAACAACCAATGAGGCAGCAACAGGTGCAACCTCCATCACCAGCGGGAGGAAGGAACATTGGTTTACAGGAAATCATTGAAATGTTAGTCAAGCTTCAGGAAGTGGAGAAGTCTAAATTCAGAAGCAATTCTGAAGTTAGGAAAATTGATTGTTAAGATGGAAGAGGATAGAGCTCAGGAAAGGGCGCAGACGTCAAAGGTACAAGTAAATGAGGTGATCACGCTTAGGAGCGGAAAGAAAGTGGATAATAAGGTTACAGCTCCGCTTGTGGACGAAGATAGTGATGTAGAAATAATTTTTGATGAAAAATAAGAGATGGAGAAAGAAGAAAAGAAGGACAAGGAGGAGTGAGCAAAGAAGAAGAAGCAAACGAGTACATGGGAGAAAGGAGAATCAAGTGGAACAGTTCCTTTTCCTACAGCTTTGGAAAAGCCTGAAAAAAGACCATATGGGAAGAAGGGACCATAGGCAGAAGATATGTGGGAATTGTTCAGTCAAATTAAGGTTAACATTCCATTAGTTAAACTCATTAAGGAAGTTCCCGCATATGCTAAGTTTCTTAAGGACATGTGCATACATAAGAAACATATTTTGTCCCATTTGCCTAAGATGATTAGCTTACCTGAGAACGTTAGTTCTATCTTAATGGACGCGCTTCCTCCAAAGATGAAGGATCCGGGAGTTCCTCTCATCTCAGTAGATTTAGGCAATGTGCATATTAAAAGAGCTCTGTTAGATTTAGGTGCAAGTGTGAATATATTGCCTGGACAGTTATTTGACAAGCACGAGTTTGGCACCATGAGATCTGCCGACGTAATTTTGCAATTGGCAGATAAATCTACAAAGATCCCCAGGGGGATGTTAGTTGACGTTATCATCAAGGTGGGAGAATTTTATTACCCGACAGATTTCCTAGTTTTGGACACCTGCCAGGCGACTAATGGAGAACAACCTACGATCATCTTAGGATGACTATTTTTGGCCACAGCCAACGCAAACATCGCTTGTCGCACTGGAGAAATGGGAATATCTTTTGGGAACCAGCAGGCCAAGATCAATATTTTCAAGGCTGATCCCAAGGGAAATAGCATGGAAGAAGAGGAGTGTTATCAGGTGGACATCATAGACGAGCTGGTACAGCAGTACACTCCAGAGGTACTTCAATCAGATGAGAGGGAGACTCAGGAAGAAGGAAGTGTTGAAAATGACGAACAGCAAGAAGGAGTAGAAGGAGAGAAAGGTTTAAGGTCTGAAGAATGCGCTCACATAGAGAAGTTACCGACAGAGATTCCAAGGACGCTGAAACCTTCTCTACAAGAACCACCGAAGCTGGAGTTGAAGCCGCTACCAGGACACTTGAAGTATTCCTTTTTAGGGGACAATGATACTTTTCCCGTGATTTTAGCAGCAGACTTGACAGGAGAACAAGAAAAAGAATTACTCAAGGTATTGTCCAAACATAAGGAGGCCATTGGTTGGACAATCGCGGACTTAAAGGGAATCAGCCCAACCACGTGCATGCATAGGATCATCACAGAAGAAGGTTTCAAACCATCAAGGGATACGCAAAGGAGATTGAACCTAAATCTGAAGGAAGTTGTCAAAAAGGAGGTTCTCAAATGGTTAGACGCTGGAATCATATACCCAATTTCTGATAGTGAATGGGTCAGTCCGACGCAGACAGTGCCGAAGAAATCGGGGATAACTGTTGTGGATACGAAGGATGGTGACAAGGTATCCACACGGCCTGTAACTGGATGGAGAGTCTGTATCGATTATCGAAAGCTCAACACTGCTACTTCCAAAGACCATTTTCCATTGCCGTTCATCGACCAGATCGTGGAGAACTTAGCAGGACAGAAGTACTACTGTTTTCTGGATGGGTATTCTGGGTACAATCAGATTGCAATCCACCCAGAGGATCAGGCAAAGAAAACATTCACATGTCCTTATGGCACCTTTGCTTTTCGCAGGATGCCATTCGGGTTGTGTAATGCGCCTGCTACATTTCAACGATGCATGATGGCGATCTTTTCTGATATGATTGGTGATGCATTAGAGATCTTCATGGACGACTTTTCAATTTTTGGACCGACATTCGAAGCCTGCCTGGATCAATTGGAGAAAGTATTGGAAAGATGTGTCAAATCCAATTTGGTGCTGTCTTGGGAAAAGAGCCACTTCCTGGTCAAAGAAGGGATAGTGTTAGGTCACGTAGTATCTAAGAGAGGGTTCGAAGTTGATTGTTCTAAAGTCAAGGTCATATCCACGTTGCCACCCCCAACATCAGTAAAAGGGGTCAGATCATTTTTAGGACATGCGGGTTTCTATCGTAGGTTTATCAAAGACTTTAGTACCATCTCCAAACCCCTCTGTGGTCTTCTTTTGAAGGATGCGCCATTCATTTTTGATGAGGAATGTGTAAAAGCATTCAACATCCTCAAAAATAAATTGGTCGAGTCTCCTATCCTGAAACCGCCTGATTGGACTCAACCATTTGAAATAATGTGTGATGCCAGTAATTATGCTGCTGGTGCAGTATTAGGGCAAAAGATTGATCGGAAACCGGTAGTCATTTGTTATGCTAGTAAAACTTTTTCTGAAGCCCAACTAAATTATACAACTACTGAAAAAGAATTACTTGCCGTAGTATTTGCATTAGACAAGTTTCGATCATACATTTGGGGATCTAAGGTAGTAGTTTACACTGATCATAGCGCCGTTAGATACTTGCTCGCTAAGAAGGAGTCTAAACCTAGATTGATTAGATGGATACTTCTGTTACAAGAGTTCGATATGGAGATCAAAGACAAGAAGGGAGCAGAGAATGTTGTGGCAGACCATCTTTCTCGATTGCGAGCTGAAGGATTGGAAGCAGGAATCAAGGATTCATTCCCGGATGAGCAGCTGTTGGAGCTTACTGGAGCCCCTTGGTACGCAAACTATGTGAATTTTTTGGCTACAGGAGCGGTACCGATACATTAGACCAAACAAAGACAAAAGCAGTTCCGCACATATGCAAAAAGATTTATATGGGATGATCCTGATCTTTTCAAGGTAGGAAGGAATCAAATAATTCGGAGATGTGTGCCTGATAGCGAAATTGGTGAGGTATTGGAGCATTGTCATGCTTCAGCATGTGGAGGGAATTTCAGTGGTAAAAAGACGGGGTACAAAGTTCTCGAAGCTGGATTATATTGGCCAACAATTTTCAGGGACGCACACCAAACTGCTAAAGAATGCCTCAACTGCCAGCAGTTAGGAAATATATCAAAGAGGGATCAGATGCCCTTGAATCCAATCCTGGTAGTGGACATTTTCGATGTCTGGGGAATTGACTTCATGGGTCCATTTCCTACGTCACATGGTTATGTTTATATTCTGGTAGCAGTGGATTATGTGTCTAAATGGATTGAAGCAGTAGCAACTCGTACAAATGATCACCATGTGGTGTGTAAATTCGTGAAGAAGAATATTTTCACCAGGAATGGAGTTCCGCGAGTAATCATCAATGATGGAGGGTCCTACTTCAAGAATTTTAAATTCGGAAGATTGCTAAAGCATTATGGAGTGAATCATCGAATTGCAACACCCTATCATCCTCAGAAAAGTGGCCAAGTGGAAGTATCTAATATGCAAATAAAGGAAATCCTGCAAAAGACTGTCAAGACTGATAGAAAGGATTGGTCACTTAGGTTGGATGATGCGCTTTAGGCATACAGCACTGCTTACAAGACACCGATTGAAACAACTCCATATCGGTTGGTTTATGGAAAAGGATGTCATCTACCGGTTGAGCTTGCCAATCGTGCCTTATGGGCAATCAAACAAGTCAACATGGACTACACGGAAGCAGGAAAGGAAAGGAAACTTCAGTTGTTGGAATTAGAGGAACTACGAGACGAAGCATACGAAAATGCGGCCACATACAAATCAAAGATGAAAAGGTATCACGATGCCAAGCTCCGCCTGAAATCTTTTGAGGTAGGGCAGAAAGTGTGGCTGTACAACTCGCGATTAAAGATGTTTCCAGGGAAGCTCAGGAGTAAGGCTATGTTTGGCAGGATCTTAATTTTTAAGGTCTTAATTTTTAAGAGGTCTTAATTTCTAAGAGGGTCTGTATTTTTAAGATCTCAATTGTTAACACGGTGTTTGGTTGGAACTTTTCAATTGTTGTACGGAACGGTAAAAATGACCATTTTACCCTTCTATATATTTTTTGCTGAATAACAAACATCATCACAGAAAACAACCAACATCGTCACGGAACATTCCAAAATTCAGATAACAAACAACATCATCACAAAAAATGAACAAATTTAAACAATATCAAAGAACTTTCAGAAAATTTGAACGATTCTGATAACAAACAACATCCAAAATTCAGCAACAATATCAAAGAACTTTCAGAAAATGAACAAATTTGATATTCAAATAACAAACAATCACAATAAATTTCGATTTTTCTGCAGCAACAACAAAAACGATAGGGATTTAAGGTTTATCTCGTGAAGAAGACGACGTCTGAAGTCGAAGCTTTGAGGTCAAAGATGAGAGACAGCGGGAGGAGGTTGGAGATCTGATGTCAAAGATGAGAGACAGCGGAAGGAGGTCGGAGATCTTATGTCTAAACTGAGATTAGCCAAGCAGCAGCGGCGCGGTGGTCTGCAGCAGCGGCGCCGGTGGTCTGAAGTGTCGGGGCTTTGCTGTCGGAGATGAGAGATGGCGAGATGAGGGAGACGGCTAGACGAGATGAGGGAGACGGCTTGGAGAAGGAGAGGAGGGAGCGTATATGTTTGAAGCGAGATACCAGGGCAAAAGCGGGATTGTAGGGTTTTTTTATTTATTCAGATATGCCTCAATGTCTGGTTCATTAAGAGGGTATTTTTTAATTAAGTGGCAAAATATAATAAGTAATCAAACAGTCTGAATGGGTGAGACCTCTTAACCATTCAGATTAAGAGGTATTAAGTGGCTATCAAACATAGCCTAAGTGGAATGGCCCTTATGCAGTGGTCAGCATCACAGACTATGGCGCAGTAGAGATTCAGGATTTGAAGGGTGGACAACCATTCAAAGTCAATGGACATAGGCTCAAACCTTATGTCGTTGCAGGCACATTCCAGAAACTGGAAGTAGAAACGGTCGAATTCGTGGTGGATTTCCCGGTGTATACTGCATAAATCAGGTAAGTGTACGTCCGACTGAAGACGTTAAACTTAGCGCTTGTCGGGAGGCAACCCGATCGTCATTTGTATATTTGCATATTTTCTTAATTCATTGCATCCATTTGATCACGGTGAGAAAAAGGCAAGTATGGGGTCATTTTGGTAATTTTGCAAAACCGCGACGCGGAATCTTAGAATCCGCGTCGCGCGTATTGAGTATTCGCGATTACATTTAAAATCAGATTTTTATACGCGACGCGGATAGAAGCTTCCCGCGCCGTGGCCTTATCTTAATTTGAAATTAAAGATAATCACTTAAACAGAGCTTTTGAAAGATATCCAAATTCCCACACTGCATTTAAGCAAATTGCGTAAATTTGAGATAATTTTCACTGTGCTACAAGTCTTCAATCAATCAAGTCATCTGCATTCCTCTTTCATTCACTGAAATTCAAGTAAGTCTCTCTTTTCTTTCTCTTAGTTTGTGTAAGTCTTGAACTGCTAGATGATGCTATAATTCGCAATGCCGTATTTAATAGATGAAATTGATCACTAAATTAGGATTATAGTACTATATTACATGAAACCCAAGTGTTAGATTAAAGAAATTGGACTTAATTTGACAGAATGATCGAGTTTTCTTGCCTGAAATCGCTCGCCGCGCCGCGGTATGTACAGTCCACGACGCGGGTTATGAATATTCATTTAACGCGTCGCGGGATATTATGTGCGCGCCGCGTCGAACGTCAAAACAGTGCAGTAATTGTCAATTTTTGTGATTTCTGCAGGCACGATGTCTTCTTCAGGTAGTTCTGAAACCATTGATTGGAACTCAGTGACTACACAGATCGACCGGATCCGTGCGGCTAGGTTCTTTAACCGCCGTGGCCTGTGTAAAAACAAACGCATACTGCCGTGCCACAGGGTTAATTGGGACTTGACCAGAGAATCGGGCATCTTGGATCATCTGAAAGATTGGTTAGTACAAGGAGGGTATGAAGATGGGGACTTAACTTATACTTGCCGGGCGTTGGAGAATGCAACAAATATGAATGAGCCTGTTTACTGTGAGGTGTACCTACAGTTTCTTGCTAGCTATTACTTTGACCACAAGCAGAGGGGAATGGATACTGAGGAGACTGTGAGATTTCGTCTGGGAAATCACGATCGCAGTTGTACCTTGCGGGAATTCGGGTACCGCATCGGGCTGTACACCGAGGAGGAGTCGAACTCACCGGCATTCGAGGTGTTCCACAGGCGTGCTAGCCGAACTATGGGGGATTCCTTTTCCCCAGCCGACTACTGGGCCACGATAGCTTCCTCCCGGTACCACGAGAACACGGTCCGGGAATGCTACATGCACCTGCCAGCCCACCGCATGTTGCACCGGCTGATCACCACCATGCTGTGGCCGCGTGCGGATGAAGAAAAGGTACTGCCTCGGGAGCTGCATCTGATGTGGTCAGTGACACGAATGTTGGAAACCTGCAACATTCCTTACTTTGTCACTGACTTTTTCAAGCAAATTACTGATACACCGATGACAATAACCGCATTTGGGGGAGGCCACTTCGTCACCAGACCGGCAGAGTCATATGGACTGATCTCCGAGCACACTACTGACGGGTTGGAGGTTATCCCTCCAATCATCGTTTGCCCGCCCGTGACCACCTCGCGGGAGGTGATATACGTGGACAATGGAGTCCCGTATGTTGACCGTATGCCCTTCCCGACACTTCTGTCTGAGCCGACTTCCTCTCGGAAGCGGTCAAGAGCAACTATCGGTTTACCCCGCAGCCTATCCCCTGCAACGATGGAATCCCGCTTTCTGGCGGACGAGGTGAAGGCACTAAAGGAAACAATGGAAACACACATGCGGGAACACCAGATCCAGTCATATGCAGCGCATGAGGTGGATAAAAGAACCGAGAATACACAGAAGCAACTCATCTGGCTAGCTGACTGCATGATTGCATTAATGGCAAAGAATAAGTGTGTTCCACCAAGACCCCAGCCGACGATTAGGGAAGAAGATGAGGAGCCAATGGAAGAGGATCCGGAAGAAGACGTGTACGATGATACCGCTCACAGTTGAAGGAATTGGATGTAATTAATATGAATTTTTTTTAGTAGTACATTTTTTGATTTGCACATTATTAGGTTTAGTTGAAAAAAATTTGTTTTTAGGTAATTGTTAGGTGAATAAGCCTCTTAAAGGAAGTGGATAGTAATAATAAACCAATAGTTTTCTTTGTGTTGAATTGTTATTATGAGATTTTGAAGTTCGAGTAATCTGCTGAAATTACCGCGCCGCGGCATCAATATATCACGCGACGCGGTCTTTTCTCAGCTGACGTTGTTTTCATCTCACGTAATTACCGCGACGCGTGTCCTTCAATCACGCGCCGCGGTCATACGCAACACATACATTTTTGCTTATTGTACATATCTATCTTTTTGTCTGTTTATATTTGTTATGTTTGCTTTTAATGTTTTGTTGAGTCATGCATGTTATGTCAATTGGGAAGGAATTGTCTCACACAAGTGTCTTGACCACCGGCGTGTTCACTGTTGCGCCACAACTCCAGAATGCGGAAATCAAGAATTCTGTTTTGTTCGAATTTATACCTGTGATACCGAGTACCAACCAAGCAGTCCACCGTCCAAAGGGGTAACTCTTTCTCCCTTGTTCTAAATATTTTCTGTACAACGGGGACGTTGTACGGTTTTAAGTCTGGGGTGTGGACGGTCGAAAGAGTACTTTTTTGAAATTTTTGCAGAAATGACTAATTTTCAAAATTTTAGCAACTTTTTCAAATTTTTTACTAAGTTGTAATTTTGAAACGAATGGTTTGTGATTGTGATATCACTGGTATTTTTCAAGAGATACTGTTTATTTGTGATCATGCTATTAATTAGTCAAACAAGTTGAGTTTTAGGAGTTAGATGATTGGATTGTTTTAGGATTGGAATTTAGGAAGGAAATGTCAATTTGTGGCCTTTGTTGTTCGAGCCGGTATGTCTAAAATGGGTGGGGCTTGTGCACCTTGCCACCAAAGATCGTCCGGTCTGGGATGGTATTTCCGAAAGCTCGTTACACAGACAACATCGAAAGTCATGGACAATTCCTTAATGGCCTTTAGAATCTGAATGAGTAAGTACACTTTATTGTGGACAGAAAGTTTGTAATCAAGGATTCTCTAGAAAGCCATGAATTCCAAAGAACATTCTGATTAGGTTCTCGCGAACTATGTCACTCTAACTCTTGGGGCAATAAGCTCTGAAACTAAACACAGTCAAAAATTGTTTGAGTCTTAGTTAGAATTTATTAAAAACTCTCTTGCTTGGGGACAACGCGTAGTGATATTACATATTTTAGTCGTTGTTGAGCCCTATTCTTTGTGAAATTATATCATATATCTCGTGGTATTCTCACTTTTCGTGCCAATACTTGTTTGGAAGAAAATAATGAAAACAGGGACCAAAAGCGTACAAATTGGAGAAAGTTTGGAAAAGAAGATAAAATCAGGAAAACACGTACGCGCGCCGCGGAATCAAGCACGCGCGACGCGGATTCAAGGCGGTGAACCAAATTCAAAGGCCGAAGAAAACGGGAGAAGATAAGTACGCGCGCCGCGGTTCACTTAAATGTGCGGCGCGGCTTTGGGAAATTTCAACGATAAATAAAGGCATTTACAGCCGAAACCCTGAGCAAAACCACGGTGAAAAATCGACCGTAGAGGCTCTTTGACTCCAAGAATTCGTTTTTAGCAACCATCTTTTGGCATTTCAGGTTTTATAATTTAATTTCCTTTTTGTAGTAAGTAGCATTTGTAGCTAAAGTCTTTAGGAGTGACAACCACTGACTTTGAGCACTTTAGTTTTCTGTTTGATATCATTGGTTACTGTATTGGACCACTGGAATTCAGTTTTGGTTAATGAAAATCATTTGGTTACAATTAATATTAGTTTTTTGATGTTTTGATGCTTATGTTTGATTGTGCTTGTTTGGATTGTGTTTGGATGTTATTTTGACCTTGTTTGGGACTGTTTCCCTTGCTGAAATCAGTAGCCAACTAGGTTAGCTTTTAGGGTTTGAACCTTGGCCAGTGACTGTCCCATTGGATCTTAGTTATTGGTTCAGTTCATACCTTGATTTGGGTTATGTTTGGATTGTTGAATGCCTTTGTTTACCTCTGAATTAGAGATGCACTTCTGATTTCAGAAAGTAACTAGGTTTGGGTTAAAGCTTAGCTTAGTCTATGCTTGTTTTGGAATTGTCTAATCTAGGTTATGAGTTTTTGTGACAAGGGTTTGGAAACAAAAGTCCACTAACTATAGCGTGACACTATAGTTGGTAATCTGTCATTTAGTCTAACCACGTAGCTCCTGCGGATCGACCCTGACTGCCACTGTGCTAGTGTGTGTGTTAGGTTTTTCTTATTTTTGACCGCACGACGACCTAGGCGTGTCACGCGGCTCGGAAGAATCCGCGGCGCGGTGCGCCGCAGCCATGAAAAAACCCTAATTCGGATTTAAACGTCTATATAAAGGGTCCCAGCCCTAGGGTTCGTCTATATAGAGCCGACTGGTCCCAGTAGAGGCTCTTCGGTTCCAAGGCTTTGAAGGTTTTGAGAGATTGGAAGGATGGGATACGATGTGGGAGAAGGCTTGTAGCCGATTGGGTGCATTCCTCCGTTTTCCAGAAGCAAGGTAAGAAGGTCTACCTTTCTGATATTTCATTTTACCCGTTAGATGGTGTTATCCATTGATTAATAGTCTTAGATGACTTGTAATATTTAGGGTTTTGGACCATGGACATGCATGGACTTGCATGTCCATAAGAAAGTGACCTTAGGGTAGTTTCTGATCCCAGGAGGAGTGTAGAGTGGAACCCTAACCGATGACTGTTCTGGTGAAGAGCAAAAGAGGATTTCGGACTATTGCGAGTCCGCGACGCGGAAATGCTATGTCGGCGACACGGGTTCGAGTAAAACCCCGTAAGTGTAATGATAGTCCGCGACGTGTAAGAGGAAGGTCGCGCCGCGGCGAGCGGTTGTTTGACCCAAAAGCTTATTTTCGACCAAATGTTGGGTCTAACCTTTAGGCCAGTCTATAGGAGTTCGGTCAGTGATTAATATGTTGTGTATGTGGGATTTAGGTGATCAGACGAGCCTAGTTTGGGATATTAGCGATTATCCGGACGGTTGTGATTCAGGTGAGTATCCTCACCTTACTATATGATGTTGCATGTTAGGCATCGTGTATGTTATTTATAGTTATATGATTTGCTCTATATCTGTGGTTATTTGTTGTTGGGCTCAATACTGATGCGTGTCCCCTCGTAGCTGTTGTATGGCGAGTTGGACTATTGCTTTGTCCCATAGCTGTTGTATGATGGGCTGGGCCATAACCGGGAACCCATAGCTGTTGTATGATGGGTAGAACCTTCCCGTGTCCATAGCTGTTGTATGATGGACGCCCGTAGCTGTTGTATAGCGGGTAGGGTCGCATCGTTCTCGAGGACGGGTTGTTTAATGTGTGGGCATGTATGGTAATTTGTGGACTCACTAAGCTTTAAGCTTACCCGTTGATTTTATAACATTTCAGGTATTTCAAGTGACAAAGGGAAGGGCAAGGCTTGACGGCAGCGCATCGTATACAAGAGATTTATGTTAATGAACTATATTAGTATTTTCAAATGTTTCCGTTGTTGGTTAAGTAATATGTTGAACAGTTTTACTTTTTGGAATAAATATTTTATTGAAACCTTGGTAATAAATAACTTTTAAAATTTTCGGAATTGGGGCGTTACATAATTACTTGACATGTTTTGAATAGGATGAAGTATGTATAATTTTTGTATGAGAGAATATATTATTGTAGTATACTTCTATGAGGACCACCATAGTTTGCAAGTATGGAACTCGCACCCATGTCTTCTATTGTATGATGTGTAATACTTCTGCTAGTTAAGAAGGACCGTTTCACTTCCAATGCCCACAACACCATGATGGAAACAATCGTTATCCTAAGCATGTTCCTTTTGTCTTAGTTGAGCAATATTTCTTATTTGCAACTCCCTTTCTTTTTCCTCTTTACTTTTTCAAAGTTTTGCTCTACTCTTCTCCGCTTTCATTCCTTTGATGTATTATAGAATCCTCTTATTATATTCCAATACATGAATGCCAACATGAATGTACTTAACACAGTGCTCAAAATCAAAGTCAATATGAAATTCAATCAAATTGTCCATCTTCATGGCTACTAAGAAATTTATTCTTTTAAAATCATTGAACTCTTTCATACTCATAATGAAAGAATCATAGAATGAACCAATTTCTTGTGGATTTCCCATTGCTTATTGAATAAGTTTAACCAACTCCCGAGAATCCTTCCGTGGAACGTTTCTTTAAGCTTGCTTATCATATCATATTCCTCAAGATTCTCGTAAACCATTTAAGAGTCTGTACTCATACTTAAAAGCATGGGAGAGGCTATATTTTCATTTTTCGAACAATTTTCAAGTTATGATACCATTCATTAAAGTTCACGTGAGTGTACTTAACACAATGCTCAATATCAAAGTCAATATGATATTCAACCAAATTATCCATCTTCATGGCTACCAAGAAATTTATTCTTTTAAAATCATTGAACTCTTTCATACTCATAATGAAAGAATCATAGAATGAACCCACTTCTTGTGGATTTCCTATTGATTTGAATAAGTTTAACCAACACCGAAGAATATTTCCCTGGAACGTGTCCTTAAGCTTGCTTAGCATATCATATAACATTCATTAAAGTTCACACCATTGCGTTTGTCATTTTCGAGGAGAGATCGAATGGACAAATTATTAATGGATGTAGTAACCATCTACATGAGATAAAATTTTAGATTTGAGTTTTTCATTATTACGTATCCTTAGCGAATGATCACCCTCATGTTTTTTTTTATAAAAATGAATTTAAAAAGGATAATATTCATATTGCGTGATTGTTATCATGCTCTTTTAATCATACAAACAATAATAGTTCCAATTACTAGGTAACAATTGTCAATTGTATCAACTACACAATTCTTAGATTATTATGAGACAAATTATAGACCAAAAGGTATATCTATGTCATTTTTATCTCATAGTTGCCCCTAGCTTAGGTTTGACCAAGGCGACGCTTGAATCTTCTTATTTGTAACATGTAAATTCTCGCTTAATGATTACGAGAAAGAAATTTACCTTGAGATGACATTAGGGCTAGGTCTAACATTCTTTAAACTTATACTTATAAGTTGTTCTTGTTGGATTAGGTGTCTAAGCCATGACTTATAATTATGTTCATCTTATTAATTAAAGCATAAGTCCATTTGGGTTGCCCTCATAGCTGGAGGTTAGGATAGAGTTCAGTAGAGTAAGAGGTTGATTTATTAATGGTTTAATAAATCAATATAATTAATTAAATGGTTTATTAATATATTTAGTGTTAATATATTAATTAGAAACTATAATAATTAATTGAGATTTAATCTAGAATTAATTGGATTTAATTTAGTGATTAAATTAATTAATTAAAGGTACAGGGGTTGATTTGTAATTATTCGATAGTTGAATAACTGGCAAGTGATAAGACAGGGGCCAAAAGTGGCACCACCCTGGGGATCCCTCTAGGGTTTGGCGAAAACCCTCTCAGGGTTTTGGAAGCCTGGTCCAAGTGGCCAGCAGGCTAGCCCACTAAGGAGGCTTCTTAGGGTTTCTGCTGTAACCCTTGGAGGCTATAAAAGGAGGCACCTGGTACCTCCTTTTCTGCGCCAACTTGAACCAAGATTACTCTACTGGATTGTCTTCTCCATTGCTTTGGGTGTGACTTGCATTTGAGGCAGGATTATTTTGCTGCTAGCTTCAAGAACAAGATCAAAAGGTTGGTTAATTTCTTATTTGATCTTTAGAAATAAATGTTGGCCTTTAGGTTTTTAGTTTATATCTTCATAGAAGAAAACATAGATCTTTCTAGGGTTGCATGTGAACCATAAGAATTATTTGTTCATTGATTGCTAGAAAACCCTTCAGTGGTATCAGAGCTATGACTTGTTTTCTTATGAATTGATATTAATTGCATGAACTGTTTATGCCTTGAGTGTTTTTGCGAAAAACACCTCTTGGAATGGCCTAAAATTGATTTCAAGGCTAGGGTTTCCTAACCCTAGCCGCCACCCCCCTTGGTTTCCCCTTATTTGCTTGCCTTTTAAGTAGGTTGTTATTTTTGGTAACTGGATCTACAAGATAACTGGAACCCTTAAACCCTAGCTTGCAAATTTCGATCCTTAGGGGTTTAAGATAGGTAAAATTAATTTGATTAATTTATAATATCTATCTTAGATTTAGTTAGTTTAATTAATTGTTAATTAAAAGATCAATTAAATCAACTTAAAGAATTAATTTAAATTTTCGAAAAATAGATGTAAATTAGCGAAAATTAAGAATAAATTAATTCTAAAATATTTTAATGAGATTAAAATATATCTTATATATTTATGATTAAAAGTTAATATTTATATATAAGATTAAATGGTTAGTCTTACCGTTAGTAGGCCTCATTCACAAAACTGTCTTATAAAGAGGGTATAAGGCGACTTCCTATAAAATGGCAATCTAATGGGTGTCCACTCTCACCCACCGCTCTCCTGGTCAGTCTAGTGTCGTTAGCCGAACGGGTTTGATAGAACCGCTAAGCCTCTTAAAAGTATAATGCTATAATTGAAAGTACTAGAACTTTGAACAAAACCCCAATCTAGTTACTTTAGGTTAAAAATGTGAATTGGTGCTAATCCATGAAATTGCACATTGCACTTTGTGGAACGTTGGTGGAGTGTGTGTGGTTTACCGGCATGCCAACTGGGGTCCGCAAAGAGTCGCAATGGGTTTCTCGATTTTGTCATTATTAACGGAGCGTGTGTGGTTAACCGGCATGTTAATTAGAGATGACAATTGACTTCGGGAGTACCAAGCGAATTTGTATGGTTATTCACACCCGGTTTGTGATCCTCGGCGTCCCAGTCACAAACAGTGGGGCACATCCGAGACTAAACATGTCATTGAATAGTTCAATGTGTCTCAACAGATCTAGGAATTTCATAAGATGAAATTGATGAGTGTATTATCTACCTTAATGACCATTATGTTGTGATTACGACATCACTCTTCACACCATAGTTGGGGCATTTTGGGTCTTAGCCTTAATAAATAATATATTGGGTAATTATTTAAAAGGATTAATTAAACTAATAAAATTCTGTTTATTGTAAATGTCTGAATCAAGTGTCTATTCTCCTCCCTCTCCTCCTTCACCCATTTCTGAGAGCATCAGACAGCACCTGCTAAATATGGAAAGGCTGACTGGCCTTAACTGTAAGGAATGACTTCGCAATTGGAGAATGGTTCTCGTCATTGCTGGCAAGCTTCATCTCACCGAGTATCCGATCCCGGTTCCACCGAAACAAGTCATCATAAAGAGCCTTTATGATAGGCATGACTTATTAGTTGATGAATCTGAAAAGGTTCGTGACCTCATGCTATTGACCATTGACCCCGAGTTCCGTAAGGATTTTGAATCCTTGGGGCCATATGAGTTAATGCAATCGGTTGAGGAAAAGTTCCAAAGACCGGTTGAAGAGGAACGAGCTAGGATCTTCAAAAGACTTGCAGAGTGTAAGTTAAAAGAAGGAAGTAGCATCGATTCGCATGTTCTTCATATTGAAGCTTACATAGGCGAATTGTACAAACTTGGTTGTTTCATGAGTCAAGAGATGAGTGTAAACATTCTACTCGCTTCGTTGACTAGTAAGTATGATCTGTTCATTCAGACGTACAGAAAGGAAGACCAGGAAAAGAATCTTATGGAAATGCGTCCACTATTGACTTTATACGAGTCACTCTTGGATAGGCATAGCTCCAATAGTTCAGCTACTTCTGGATCAAGTCCAGTGAGAAGACGCAGCAAGAAACGATCCAGATCATCTGGACAAGTCTTAAACTGGGAATCCACAAAATCGGATACGGTCGCGGAAAGATTGGAAGGCGCTCCAAGGTCAAAACTTTTGAAAGCTAAGGTATTTCTAAAAACCTCAAAACTTCTGTTCCATAATTCCTTGATACATAATGTGATAGTCACATTTTTTGTTTGTATGCAGGGAATCAGCAGGGTACGGGACTTTGGAGCATAGGAGTACATTTGGATTGGATTTCCGGCTCATGCAGTTTTGAAGTTTAGTTAGATATTGAAATATTGTTATTAGCTTTTAGATGCGTATGATATTGTCTATCATATAGTACATTGTGCAAGGATTTTATTTTAATAAAATTGTCGTTTTTTTTACACCTGCTGTTTGAGATTATCCTTGAAATGTTGTATGATTGTGTTGTATGCATGATTGGTGATAACTTGAATGTTGAATGCATCCAAAATGTTTGGATTTTAGAAATTGTGTCCCTTTATGATTGTTAAGATAAATGTTATAAGAATCGATTCAACCAAAGGTCCAGTTGGACAGGACTTTGGAATCACTTGACTTAGAGTCACTTGATGAGTTGAGTTCTTAATGTGTCAAGAAATGAATCAACCAAAGATCCAGTTGGACAGGACTTTGGAATCATTTGACTTAGAGTCAAATGATGATTAAGTTCTTTATAAAATAAAACACATGTAGCAAGAAATGAATCACCCAAAGATACAAAGGATAGGATTTTGGAATCAGTTGACTTAGAGTCAGCTGAAGATTGCAAGTCTTGAACAGAATTAACAAAGTCATAAGCTTACATAGAGATGTAAAAGACATTAAGATTAGGAGCAACGGACACATCAGTTGCTGTGTATTGCTCGAATATTCAAATAGAACACAATTGTTTGTACTTCACAATATTTGTCATTCGGTATGATAAATATGGCTTCGCTTATCAGAACAAGCGATTGGATTGAAACCTTGAACAGTTCAAGGACTTCAAAGGAAGTACAAGATCCACAGAACCTGAGTGATAACATAAACTGGGAAAATGTTTCATAGTTATTCTCTTCCAAGAACATTAATAGTTATAATGTGTCTTAGGGAAGATGATGGAGCATTGGTCGAAACAGTTCGATCCTCGATGTATGAGATACATTGCCAATTCGTTTCCAATAAATTGAATACTATACCAGTCAGACCATATAAACCATATTCCAACCACATCCTTCGACTAAGTAGGTTTTGCAGACACTATCTGAAATGTAAAGCTGGGATTGTCCCACTTGTACATTAAAAGTCCAGGGTCTTGTAGTGTTCGTCCGAACCTCATGACTAGCCTGAACCTGATCAGAAATGTCATTTCACTGGCTATCCCGATGTACCTGAAAAGGAAAGAGGTATTTTAGAAAGAATTCATGTTCTAAGGAAACAATGGTAGTTGGGACTGTCCTGAATAAGTTCAGGATTAGCCAAGTGAAATAACCCTTAGTCATCACTAGGCTTAGAGCAGAAATCAGATTTCTGTTTTAAATATTGACGTAATCCTCTCTTGACCAGTAGTACTAATCGCCATCATAATTACTTATGATCGGAGTGATGTACCGATTGGTGGTAAAACACTATAGTTGGTACGGATTTACAATCCGACTACTTGGAAGCATTGGTGAGCGCGGTTGCTTCCAATTAAGAGAACCTTAGGGCGAGATACAGTCTATGTGACAGTTTGATTGATTTTACACCTGGTTTGAAAGCCAGTGGGAGTAATTGAATCATCAAAAGAAAGCAGCATGGACAGAAACGTACCTTCAGAACATCTGGTTGAGTGAGACGACACTCGGAGTCAAGTAATTGATTCTGAGAGAAGCACTCTCAATAGAAGTTGAAATCCGAAAGGATACTGCATATTGTAAGTTGTTAGTGGGGTGCGTGTGGATCACCGGCACACTAATAGGGACTCACAAAGAGTATGCCAGTATAAAGGTACTTGGGCCCGGGATTTCCCCGTGGGCATCTCGCAAGAAAAGATATTCAAATTTTCGAAATATGCCAAAGAATTGGATTTTGAGAATGGGCTGAAATATTTCCATTAAGATGTCAGAAAGGTTTGGATTCTCAAAATGTGCCATAAGTTCTGGATTTTGTGAATTGTCCATAACCGTGTCAAAGCCAGTGGGAGTATCACTGTTATCTACTATCTCCATATGTGAGTTACATATTGTTTCTAGGAAACGTCTCTTTTCATTAAAAAGTGTAATGACTTGGTGTTAAGAGACGGATCGCTATGAAAGACTTAATAAAGATACAGCATACTCAGGTGGTTATAAACGTCTATGAGATAGATCGAAACTCTGCCAAGATGATCTTGATGAGACTCAAGATGCATAGCTCAGGAAAGGAGTTTCCTATCATTGCAAAGTGTGATGATTTGGCATGAGAGATATAAAAAGGTGCAACATACTCACATGATGCATAAACATTTATCAGATAGATGTTGCAGTCAGTATTGACCTAGCCATATTAAGCATGATATTGATAAGAATCAAGATGCATGAGAAAAATCTCCGAAAGGAAATAGTTACTGAAAGTCGTGACACATGGATTATAAATAATCCTATGATTCCAAAAGAGTTTGGAATAGGACTAGATCGAATCCAACAAGTTTCTTGGATCGATCAGAAGTGTCATGAACATGTTTAGATGACTTAATGCTTACAACATAGTGAATTAGTTTCAGGATATGACCTGGCTGGGAATACTTAATGGATTTTGTACATACCTGAGAAATCATTGGGGTGAATGTTAATAATAATTTGAAAGGAGTTTCAAATAAGTAAAAGGACTGAATGGTTAAAGAGTTTCGGTGGTATTCCGATGGAGCGTGTGTGGGTCACCGGCACATCATAACATCTCGAAATAGTCTTAGGGTGCAGTCATGTGGACTAAAGATCCCGAGAACCATGGAAAGTCACAGTACACAGAATGGAGATGTAAGTTAGAATGACAATATATGACTAAATTGAGATATCATCGGATGAATGTCCGATTGGATAAAGTGTATCAATGTATGACATTTGGATACATAGAAAGAGTGAAAGGTCATATAGACATAGATACATAACATGAATTAAAAAGTTTAAAAGGAATCTAGAAACCGATAATAGTTTTATAAAGAGTCTGACTTGGTGAGTACCTCGTGGAGACTTGGTAATTAGGCAAGAGTTGCCACCAGTCAGATTTTAAGTTTCGTTTTGCATATTTTACTTCCCGAATAATTTGATTATTCAAAAGTCCACAGTCGCTCATACTTTTTGGGAGTAAGTATGAACGAAGACTGTCATGAATTGGTTTGTAGATTGTCTAAGGAGTTAGACATTGTAGTAAGACTGCTACGACGTTCACGAGTACTTAGAAATAGAGATTTGAGTATTAGATAAACCCGCTCTCAATAGATTGCTTCATGGATTACATCACGAGCAATGTTGAGACGATAATATCGTATGATCTTGAAGCGGAGACATATGAGTTGAAATTTGCGAGTCGGTTGTGCATTGATAATGTGTAAACGCATCGGTAACTTGATGTTATAAAATGCATTGTTATGTATGATTTTGACAAGTAAAAGACACAAGCATATGAGTCGAAGCTTATTCGTTCCTTGACCCTGGTCGGAAACAGATATCTGTAGGCCGCTCGATGATTTTGAAGTTGACTAAAGTGCTGGCCAGCCTAGACTAAATTGATGTGTTCAATTAGAAGTTCGAAAGTCATAAGCAGAATCGGAAATTGGGAAACAGAGTATCGGACAGAGATTGATCTCAATCCATGTCTTGTGTCCGAAAATATCTTGTTGGACGGAGGATCATATGATCACTTATCTTTGGACAGAACTGACTGGGTCAGAGTTCAGGACAGTTTCTGGGAAACTAACATTAATCAGAAGATAAACAGACAATTAAAGTCATAGACTTATCCAAGTGGGAGACTGTTGGATTAGGTGTCTAAGCCATGACTTATAATTATGTTCATCTTATTAATTGAAGCATAAGTCTATTTGGGTTGCCCTCATAGCTGGAGGTTAGGATAGAGTTCAGTAGAGTAAGAGGTTGATTTATTAATGGTTTAATAAATCAATAGAATTAATTAAATGGTTTATTAATATATTTAAGTGTTAATATATTAATTAGAAACTATAATAATTAATTGAGATTTAATCTATAAATAATTGGATTTAATTTAGTGATTAAATAAATTAATTAAAGGTGTAGGGGCTGACTTGTAATTATTCGATAGTTGAATAACTCGCAAGTGATAAGCCAGGGGCTAAAAGTGGCGCCACCCTGGGGATCCCTCTAGGGTTTGGCAAAAACCCTCTCAGGGTTTTGGAAGCCTGGTCCAAGTGGCCAGCAGGCTTGCCCACTAAGGAGGCTCCTTAGGGTTTCTGCTGTAACCCTTGGAGGCTATAAAAGGAGGCACCTGGTACCTCCTTTTCTGCGCCAACTTGAACCAAGATTACTCTGCTGTATTGTCTTCTCCATTGCTTTGGGTGTGACTTGCATTTGAGGCAGGATTATTTTGCTGCTAGCTTCAAGAACAAGATCAAAAGGTTGGTTAATTTCTTTTTTGATCTTTAGAAATAAATGTTGGCCTTTAGGTTTTTAGTTTATATTTTCATAGAAGAAAACATAGATCTTTCTAGGGTTGCATGTGAACCATAATAATTATTTGTTTATTGATTGCTAGAAAACCCTTCAGTTCTAACTATTGAATGTAAGGAGTTAAATTAGGGGTTTTGATGTTTTGGGTGTCGCCATTTTATTAAAAAAAACGATGTTTAAAAACACAAATTGCATGAATACAATGTCTTTGTAACAATATATTTCATTTTAACTGTTAAAAAACTATAATGTTTTAAAATAAACTCTTTAAATTAAAAAAAAATTATCTTTTCATATTTTAGTTCATCTCACAAAATAAATTAAACATCACACTCAATTTATATCGTAAGAAAATAAATAAAATTGCTACGCCAGAGTCCGGTCTTAAAAATATTGTTTTTTAAGCCATCAATAATAATTATTTTAAGGAATCAATTAATTAATTGCATTGGTTAACTAATTACCCCATATTAAATTGAAGTAAACAAAAAATTTCAAAATTCCCTCATTCTATTGTCGTCCGTCATCGGTTGGCTCTACCAAGCAGCTCAGCTGCAATGTAGAAGCTGAACGTTGCCATACCTCCATATCTTTTCATGGGCGGTTGTCGCCGCACCACTGTCGCAGCTCGCTGGCAGTAGTCGGATCAATGGGTCGTAGCATTGTCATCTTCATTGTTCATCGACATTGCCTAAAAGGAGGATATCCAACTCGTATTGTGGACCAGAATATATCTTTAGGTCGATAACCACTTAAGACGAGAGTGAGTTGGGTTGAGATCCACTTGTGTCGTGGGCTCACTTTGGTACCGAGAAACAGCATGGGCCAAAACAAGTTTTAACGAAAAAAGTTGGGTCTAGACCTTCTAGATTCGAGCCGATTGTGCCAAAAAACCACTTTGCCTATTCTTAATCCTTTAGGGCTTGATTTATTTAATCCACTTGGTTGATAGAGTTTCTTTAGTGGCCAAGTTACATATTTCTAAAAAAGCAAAACAAATGCATTCCAAAATTTCAAATCCTAATATAGATTACAAACACTTTGACCTCAATATTACAAACCAAATCATACAAATTTTTGATAAAACAACTTATGAACAACCAAGAAACATGATTAACATAACAATTTTCAATTCTGGAATGAACAATACATCGACCCTACTAAAAAACTTATTATGAAAACATTGGTTTTTAATGCATGAAAAACTTATTATAAAAACCATATATATTAATTAATACTTTTAGAATATCTAATAAGAATTTTTATATTATTTATACATACATTCTATTTTTAAAAATAATTATTGTTGGCATAATTCTTTTTATAAAATCTCACACACATTTTTTTAAATATTATTTTATGTACCATTATTAATAATATTATAAAGATTATTATTATTATTATTATTATTGATAAGTGTTATTATGTCTAATGTAATTTATTATTATTATTATTATTATTATTATTATTGTTATTATTATTATTATTATTTTACGTTTGTATGCATAATATTATACACACACTCAATTTTAAATACAATCATTGGCTATAAAAGCAAAATAAAAGAATAAAAATACTTAAGTGACGAATAATAATAATAATAATGAACATATTTGAAATTACAAATTTCATATTAATAATCATCATTGATATAAATAATAATTAAGTGTGCATATAATATTTCTTTTTTTAATTAGAGAATTTATGTTTTTGGATTTTACCTACACATCCTTCACGTAAAAGGGATGTGCATCGAAAATGAACAGGAAACAAAAAAACACTAAAAACGGAGTTGGAGGTCGAACCTAAGTATCCTATGTGTGTGTGTTGGGGGGGGGGGGGGGGGGACACAACTACCACGTCGGTTAGAAGCCTTATCCAACATATCGATCACTTAATTTCTTATTATATTTTAAAAACCCTTTACCCATACAATACCCACACACCCTCACATTGTGTCGGTATCAACCCATGTACAATATAATAATATTTGTTTATTATTATTATTATTATTATTATTATTATTATTATTATTATTATTATTATTATCATTATCAGGCCTATGTAAATATATGTGTGTATGTATAATATTTCTTTTTAAATTAGTATATATATATATATATATATATATATATATATATATATATATATATATATATATATATATATATATATTCTAAATGTTCCTTTGTTCTTTTTTTCTTAAAATGATTGTGTGTGTATGTATATGTATGAGTATGATTATGTGTGTGTATAAATATAAGTGTGTGTGTGTATGAGCATGTGTATGTGTGTATAAGTATAAGTGTACGAGTATACTTATGTATGTGTATGTGTATGTGCATGAAGTATAAGTGTGTGTTTGTGTATGTGTGAGTATGTGTCTGTGCGTATATGTGTAAGAGTATGAGTGTGTGTGTGTGTGTGTGAGTATGAGTATGAGCATATGTGTGTGTATGGGTTGGGTATGAGTATATATATATATATATATATATATATATATATATATATATATATATATATATATATATATATAGTTGGATTAGGTGTTTAAGCCATGACTTATAATTGTGTTTATCTTATTAATTGAAGCATAAGTCTATTTGTGTTGCCCTCATAGCTGGAGGTTAGGATAGAGTTTAGTAGAGTAAAAGGTTGATTTATTAATTGTTTAACAAATCAATAGAATTAATTAAATGGTTTATTAATATATTTAAGTGTTAATATATTAATTAGAAACTATAATAATTAATTAAGATTTAATCTAGAATTAATTGGATTTAATTTAGTGATTAAATTAATTAATTAAAAATGCAGGGACTGGTTCTGTAATTATTCAATAGTTGAATATTGACTGGCCAGTGTACAAGGGTGGAAAGTGGCGAGTTTATGGTGTGGGCACCATAAATCTCGAAACCCTAATTAGGGTTTAGAGAAAGCCTTGCCCAATTGGTAAAAGGCTTACCAAAGATGGGCTCTAGGGTTTCAAGCTGTACCACCTGAGATCTATAAATAGGGATCCCTGGGAACCCTAATCCTGCTCCAACTCTCACTGAGATTACTCTGCTGGACTGTCTTCTCCATTGCTTTGGGTGTGACACCATTTGAGGCAGGACATTTGTGTTGCTGGCTTCAAGATCAAGAATCAAAGGTTGGTTAATTTCTTATTTGATCTTTAGGATTAAATTGTTGGCCTTAGGTTTTAGTTTATAATTTTCATAGAAGAAAACATAGATCCTTCTAGGGTTGCATGTGAACCATAAGAATTATTTGTTCATTGATTGCTAGAAAACCCTTCAGTGGTATCAGAGCTATGGCTTGTTTTCTTGTGAATTTGATGTAATTTGTTTGCTTGTTGGTTGGATGTTTTGCGAAAAGTGACCCTCCATGAGGCCAAACACGAAATTGGTGGCTAGGGTTTTCAAAACCCTAGCCCCCTCCCTTCCCTTTTTCGATTTCTACTTGCCATGCTTAGTTGGTTGTTATTTTTGGTAAATATTGGATAATTAAATAACTGGAACCCCTTTCCCATGCATGCTAGATTTCGAAATAAAAGGGAAAGGTTAGGAAATTAAATTGATTAATTTTTGTGATTCACATACTTGATTTAATTAGTTTAATTAAATTGTTTAATTAAAGACCAATTGAATCACTTAAAGAATTAATTAAATTTTCGAAAAATAGAAATAAATTTGCGTAAATTCTTAGAAAATTAATTATAAAATATTTTAATAAGATTAAAATATATCTTGTATATTTATGATTAAAAGTTAATATTTATGTATATAAGATTAAATGGTTAGTCTTACCGTTAGTAGGCCTCATTCACAAAACTGTCTTATAAAGAGGGTATAAGTCGACTGCCTATAAAATGGTAGTCTAATGGGTGTCCACTCTCACCCACCGCTCTCCTGGTCAGTCGAGTGTCGTTAGCCGAACGGGTTTGATAGAATCGCTAAGCCTCTTAAAAGTATAATGCTGTAATTGAAAGTACTAGAACTTTAAACAAAATCTCAATCTAGATACTTTAGGTTAAAATGTGAATTGGTGCTAATCCATGGAATTGCACATTGCACTTTTTGGAACGTTGGTGGAGCATGTGTGGTTAACCGGCACGCCAACTGGGATCCGCAAAGAGTCGCAATGGGTTTCTCGATTTTGCCATTATTGACGGAGCATGTGTGGTTAACCGGCACGTCAATTAGAGATGGTAATTGACTTCGAGAGTACCGAGCTAATTCGCATGGTTATTCACACCCGGTTTGTGATCCTCGGCATCCCAGTCACAAACAGTGGGGCACATCCAAGACTAAAATGCCATTGAATAGTTCAATGTGTCTCAACAGATCTAGGAATTTCATATGATGAAATTGATAAGTGCATTATCTACCTTAATGACCATTATGTTGTGATTACGGCATCCCTCTTCACATCATAGTTGGGGTATTTTGGGTCCTAGGCTTAATAAATAATAAATTGGGTAATTATTTAAAACGATTAAATAAAACTAATAAATTCTGTTTATTGTAGATGTCTGAATCGAACGTCTATTCTCCTCCCTCTCCTCCTTCACCCATTTCTGAGAGCATCAGAATGCGCCTGCCAAATATGGAAAGGCTGACTGGCCTTAACTGTAAGGAATGGCTTCGCAATTGGAGAATGGTTCTCGTCATTGCTGGCAAGCTTCATCTCACCGAGTATCCGATCCCGGTTCCACCGGAACAAGTCATCATAAAGAGCCTTTATGATAAGCATAACTTGTTAATTGATGAATCTGAAAAGATTCGTGACCTCATGCTGTTGACCATTGACCCCGAGTTCCGCAAGGTTTTTGAATCCTTGGGGCCATATGAGTTAATGCAATTGGTTGAGGAAAAGTTCCAAAAACCGGTTGAAGAGGAACGAGCTAGGATCTTCAAAAGACTTGCAGAGTGCAAGCTAAAAGAAGGAAGTAGCATCGATTCGCATGTTAACATTTTACTTGCTTCGCTGACGAGTGAGTACGATCTGTTCATTCAGACATATAGAAAGGAAAACAAGAAAAGTACTTTCATGGAAATGCGTCCACTGTTGACTTTATACGAGTCACTCTTGGATAGGCATAGCTCCAATGGTTCAGCTACTTCTGGATTAAGTCCAGTGGGAAAACACAGCAAGAAACGATCCAGATCGTCTAGATATGTTTTAAGCTGGGAATCCACAGAATCGGATACAGTCGTTGAAAAATTGGAAGACGCTCCAAAGTCAAAAAATCTTTTGAAAGCTCAGGTATATCTAAAAACCTCAAAACTCCCGTTCCATAATTCCTTGATGCATAATGTGATAGTCACATTTTGGTTTGTATGCAGGGAATCTGTAAGGTACGGGACTTTGGCGCATAGGAGCACATTTGGATTGGATTTCCGGCTCATGCAGTTTTGAAGTTTAGTTAGATATTGAAATATTGTTATTAGCTTTTAGATGCGTATGACATTGTCTATCATATAGTACATTGTTCAAGGATTTTTTGTTTTAATAAAATTGTCGTTTTTTCTTTTAACACCTGTTGTTCGAAATTATCCTTGAAATGTTGTATGATTGTGTTGAATGCATGATTGGTGATAACTTGAATGTTGAATACATCCAAAGTGTTTGGATTTTAGGAATTGTGTCCCTTATGATTGTTAAGATAAATGTTATAAGAATCAATTCAACCAAAGGTCCAGTTCGACAGGACTTTGGAATCACTTGACTTAGAGTCACTTGATGAATTGAGTTCTTAATGTGTCAAGAAATGAATCAACCAAAGATCCAGTTGGACAGGACTTTGGAATCATTTGACTTAGAGTCAGATGATGATTAAGTTCTTTATAAAGCACAAATGGCAAGAAATGAATCATCCAAAGATCCAGAGGATAGGATTTTGGAATCAGTCAACTTAGAGTCAACTGAAGATTGCAAGTCTTGACCAAGATTAACAAAGTCATAAAATTTACATAGAGATGTAAAATACATCAAGATCAGAAGCCACGAACACATTAGTTACTGTGTATTGCTCGAATCTTCAAATAGAACACAATTGTTTGTACTTCACGATATTTGTCATTCGGAATGACGAATATGGCTACGCTTATCAGAAAAAGCGATTGAATTGAAACCTTGAACAGTTCAAGGACTTCAAAGGAAGTACAAGATCCACAGAACCTGAGTGACAATATAAACTGGGAAATGTTTCACAGTTCATTCTCTTCCAAGAACATTAATGGTTATAATGTGTCTTAGGGAAGATGATGGAGCGTTGGCCGAAACAGTTCGATCCTTGATGTATAAGATACATTGTCAATTAGTTTCCGATAAATTGAATATTAAACCAGTCAGACCATATTCTGACCTCATTCTAGACTAAGTAGGTTTTGGAGACACTGCCTAAAATGTGAAGCTAGGATTATCCCACTTGCACATAGAGAGTCCAGGGTCTTGTAGTGTTCGTCTGAACCTCATGACTAGCCTGAACCTGATCAGCAATGTCGTTTCACTGGCTATCCCGCTATACCTGTAAAAGAAGAGCTCTTTCAGAAAGAACTCATGTTCTTAGGAAACAGTAGAAGTTGGGACAGTCTTGAATGAGTTTAGGATTAGCCATGTGATAGAACCTTTAGTCATCACTAGGCTTAGAGCAGAAATCAGATTTCTGTTTTAATACTGACATAATCTTATTCTTGACCAGTAGTTTTGATCACCATCATAAGTAGTTATGATCGAGGTGACATACCATTTGGTGGTAAAACGCTATAGTTGGTACGAATTATCAATCCAACTACTTGTAACCATTTGTGAGCCCGATTGCTGCCAATTGAGAGAACCTTAGGACAAGATACAGTCTATGTGGCATTTTGATTGATTTTACACCTGGTCTAAAAACCAGTGGGTGTAATTGAATCATCAAAAGAAAGCAGCATAGACAGAAACATACCTTCAGAACATCTGGTTAAGTGAGACGATACCCAGAGTCAAGTAATTGATTCCGAAAGAAGCACTCTCAATAGAAGATGAAATCTGAAAGGACACTACATGGAACATTGTAAGTCGTTAGTGGAGCGCGTGTGGATCACCGGCACACTAATAGGGACTCACAAAGAGTGTCCCAGTACAAAGGTACATGGGCCCGGGATTACCTCTCGGGCATCTCGCAAGAAAGGATATTCAGATTCTCAAAATATGCCAAAGGATTGGATTTTGAGAAAGGGCTGAAAGATTTCCATTAAGATGTAAGAAAGGTTTGGATTCTCAAAATATGCCATAAGTTCTGGATTTTGTGAAGAGTCCATAACCGTGTCAAAGCCAGTGGGAGTATCACCATCTCCATATGTAAGTTACATACTTTTCTAGGAAACGTCTCTTCTCATTACAAAGTGTAATGACTTGGTGTTAAGAGACGGATCGCTATGAAAGACTTAATAGAGATAAGGCATACTCAGGTGGTTATAAAACGTCTATGAGATAGATCGAAACTCTGCCAAGATGATCTTGATGAGACTCAAGATGCATAGCTCAGGAAAGGAGTTTCCCATTGTTACAAAGTTTAATGATTTGGCATGAGATATAAAGAAGGTGCAACATACTCACATAATCCATAGACATCTATCAGATAGATGTTATCATCAATATAGACCTAGCCATAGTAAGCATGATCTTGGTAAGATTCAAGATGCATGAGAAAGAGTCTCCGAAAGGAAACAGTTATTAAAGGTCATGACACTGAGATTGTAAGTAATTCTAAGATTCCAAAGGAGTTTGGACTAGATCGAATTCCACGAGCATCTTGGATCGATCAGAAGTGCCATGTCCTGATGACTTAATGCTTAGAGCATAGTGAGTCAGATTCAGGATATGACCTGGCTGGGAATACTTAATGGATTCAGTGCATACGTGAGAAATCATTAAAAAATGATCGGGGTGAATGTTAATAGTAATTTGAAAAGGTTTTTTAAAAAAAATAAGTAAAAGGACTTAATGGTTAAAGAGTTTCGTTGGAATTCCGATGGAGCGCGTGTGGGTCACCGGCACATCGTAACACCTCGAAATAGTCTTATAGTGCAGTCATGTGGACTAAAGATCCCAAGAACCATGGAAAGTCACATTACACAGAATGAAGATGTATGTGAGAATGACAGTATATGACTAAATTGAGATATCATCGGATGTATGTCCGATTGGATAAAGTGTATCAATGTGAGACATTTGGATACATAGAAAGAGTGAAAGGTCATAGAGACATAGATACATAACATGAATTAAAAAGTTTAATAGGAATCTAGAAACCGATAATAGTTTATGAAGAATCCGACTTGGTGATTACCTCATGGAGACTTGGTAATTAGCAAGAGTAGCTACCAGTCAGATTTTAGTTTCATCTTTGCATGTTTCACTTCCTGAATAATTTGATTATTCAAAGGTCCACAGTCGCTCATACTTTTAGGGAGTAAGTATGAACAAAGACTGTCATGAATTGGTTTGTAGACTGTCTAAGGAGTTAGACATTGCGGTAAGACTACTACAACGTTCACGAGTACTTAGAAATAGAGATTTGAGTATTGGATAAACCCGCACTCAATAGATTGCTTCATGGATTACATCACGAGCAATGTTGAGACGATAATATCGTATGATCTTGAAACTGAGACATATGAGTTGAAATTTACGAGGCGGTTGTGCATTGATAGTGCGTAAACGCATCGGTAACTCGATGTTATAAAACACATTGTTGTGTATGATTTTGATGAGTAAAAGACACAAGCATATGAGTCAAAGCTTATTCGTTCCTTGACCCTGATGGGAAACAGATATCTGTAGGCCGCTCGATGATTTTGAAGTTGACTAAAGTGCTTGCCAGCAAGGACTAAATTGAAATGTTCAATTAGAAGTCCGAAAGTCACAAGCAGAATCGGAAATCGGGAAACAGAGTATCGGACAGAGATTGATCTCAATCCATGTCTCGTGTCTGAAAAATATCATGTTGGACGAAGGATCATATGATCACTTATCTTTGGACAGAATTGACTAGGTCAGAGTTCAGAAATAGTTTCTAGGAAACTAATATTAATCAGAAGGTGAAAGGACAATTAAAGTCATATACTTATCCAAGTGGGAGACTGTTGGATTAGGTGTCTAAGCCATGACTTATAAAATTGTTTATCTTATTAATTGAAGCATAAGTCCATTTGGGTTGCCCTCCAGTTACTGGAGGTTAGGATAGAGTTCAGTAGAGTAAAAGGTTGATTTATTAATTGTTTAACAAATCAATAGAATTAATTAAATGGTTTATTAATATATTTAAGTGTTAATATATTAATTAGAAACTATAATAATTAATTAAGATTTAATCTAGAATTAATTGGATTTAATTTAGTGATTAAATTAATTAATTAAAAGTGCAGGGACTGGTTCTGTAATTATTCAATAGTTGAATATTGACTGGCCAGTGTACAAGGGTGGAAAGTGGCGAGTTTATAGTGTGGGCACCATAAATCTCGAAACCCTAATTAGGGTTTAGAGAAAGCCTTGCCCAATTGGTAAAAGGCTTACCAAAGATGGGCTCTAGGGTTTCAAGCTGTACCATCTGAGATCTATAAATAGGGATCCCCTGGGAACCCTAATCCTGTGCCAACACTCACTGAGATTACTCTACTGGACTGTTTTCTCCATTGCTTTGGATGTGACACCATTTGAGGCAGGACATTTGTGTTGCTGGCTTCAAGATCAATAATCAAAGGTTGGTTAATTTCTTATTTGATCTTTAGGATTAAATTGCTGGCCTTAGGTTTTAGTTTATAATTTTCATAGAAGAAAACATAGATCCTTCTAGGGTTGCATGTGAACCATAAGAATTATTTGTTCATTGATTGCTAGAAAACCCTTCATATATATATATATATATATATATATATATATATATATATATATATATATATATATATATATATATATATATATATATATATATATATATATATATATATATATATATATATATATATATATATATATATATATATATATATATATATATATATATATATATATATATATATATATATATATATATATATATATATATATATATATATATATATATATATATATATATATATATATATATATATATATAGACTAAATATCAAATGGGAACCAATATTTTTCTAGGAACCGTAGGAACTTTTTTACTGAAATTTTTTTTTCAAAAAAAATGACATAATACACCTAATCGTTTATATTTAAGACCTTTTTAAAAAAAATTGAAAAAATAATATATATACACGAAATGTGCACATATGCACGAAACGTGATCATATACACATGTGCAAAAAAAATGCATATATGCACATTTCGTGTATACATATTATTTTTCAAATTTTTTTTGACAAAAAGTCTTAAATATAAGCGACTAGATGTATTATGTCATTTTTTTTGAAAAAATAATTTTAGTCAAAAAGTTCCTACGGTTCCTAGGAAAATATTGGTTCTTCCTTGAAACAGACTCTATATATATATATATATATATATATATATATATATATATATATATATATATATATATATATATATATATATATATATATATATATATATATATATATATATATATATATATATATATATATATATATATATATATATATATATATATATATATATATATATTTGAGACAGGACATTTGTGTTGCTGGCTTCAAGATCAAGAATCAAAGGTTGGTTAATTTCTTATTTGATATTTAGGTTTAAATTGTTGGTCTTAGGTTTTAGTTTATAATCTTCATAAAAGAAAACATAGATCCTTCTAGGGTTGCATGTGAACCATAAGAATTATTTGTTCATTGATTGCTAGAAAACCCTTCATATATATATATATATATATATATATATATATATATATATATATATATATATATATATATATATATATATATGTATATGTATATGTATATGTGTGTATATATATGTATATGTGTGTATATATATACATATATATATATATATATATATATATATATATATATATATATATATATATATATATATATATATATATATATATATATATATATATATATATATATACATACTAGCTGCGTACCCGCGCAATGCGGCGGCGGCAAATAGTTTCGTTTCGGCAATTACTTTTTAGGTTTTAGGTTGCAGATGGGAGGGGGAGTTGGCGAATATGAGAGTGATTAATTTCTTCTCGGACGATTGATTACATTTCCAACGATATATGAGACGGTAAATACCCGACAACAAATAATTTGTTTCGATGAATATTTTATTTTTGGTCGTTAGTTTGCTTAAAGGAAACGAAAAATAGTATTGTTTCAGTGATTGAGGATCTTTACAGGAGGAAGTGAATAGTTGCTTTTCAGTAATGTGACAGCAGAAAATATTTTTGTTTTAACGAATGGTTTGATTTTAAAAACATCTCATGTTCTAAAGAATAGCCATACATTATTATTTGTTAATGTTTTGTTTGTTGGATGTCACCATCTGGTTGGGTGTGCAAATTCCACATGCCACATCTTGAGCTACGCGTGTTGGATAAAGATAATATTAATGGTCCATAAAAATAAAGAGCTCGGGACGACCGCCACCATTTTTTCTCTCTGATTAAAACCAATTATTAAAAAAAAATTAATGATGTATATTCTTAAATTAAAATTCTAATATATGTTAAAAGTAAACTGAACTTACTTTTTTATCTATTAAATTAATAATAAGTCTATTTCTTCGATTGACCCGCCATACAAAGTCAACTCGAACTCTTGTGAAATTATACCAGCATGATATATTGTTAAGCAAACGAAATGAGTCTACTTGAAAATGCATATCCATTGGCTACAAAAGTTTAAATAAAATATAAAAGTTAAATATTAGAATAGATAGTGATATTTATTGTTTTATTTAATTTTTACGTAAATATTATTAATTTTTATGTAAATATAATTATTTAAAAATTTTGAAAGTCACTTCTAAATAAATTTTATATTTTTATAACAAAGATAAAATAAATAATTAAATATTTTAAATTAAAAAAAATTGAAATTAACTATAACCTAATGTACCCTAATATAAATAGAATGCAATAACCTAACCCTAATTTCTTTATACAGCCGCTACCCTCCTTGAGCTCACTTACAACTGAACGGCTCCTCCCTTGAGTCATCCGACCTCCACGCCTCCCTCTTCAGCCGGCGATGACCTCTCCAACGGCCGCTACCTTCTTGAGCTTCCATACCGACCGCTACCCTCCTAAAGATTCCATTCATTTGCCTCCCATTCATCCGATTCTAACCTAATCACTCTTTCTCTTTCTCTTTGCAGCCGCACAACCTTTTTCCTCCAAACAAATTGCTGCTAAAAACTTGTGAACCAGATGGAACCTCATCGTCCCTTTCATCCGACCTCATCCGCTTCTTGACCGCCGATGATCCTTAAAGATTGATACCAAGAACATATGGTAGTGATTATCTGCAATATCTCCGATTTGATCCAACCTCATCCGACCATCTCCGATTTGGATCATTCAGGACCATCTCCGATTTCATTCAGCCGACTGTGAGTTTTGGATCATTCAGGACCATCTCCGATTTGATTTTCATTTTTTTTTTCAGATTTCCATTTTGTTTTCGGATTTTGGATCCGATCCAGCAAAATTGCACTAAAATCTCAATCCTCCGACTGTTAGTTTGTGTTTTACCTTATGAAATTTTGGATCGGTTTACTGTTTACAGATTTTGAATCGGTTTCGGTTTCTGATTTGGATGGGTTTCTGATTTGGATGTGTATCAGATTTGGATCGGTTTCTGATTTGGATCAGCAACTGATCGGTTTCTGATTTGGATAGGTTTCTGATTTTTATTATCGTTATTAGTGTTATTCATTTTCGTTATATTTGGATCGGTTTCTGATTTGGATGTGTATCATAAATATGAAAATTTTGGATCGGTTTCTGATTTGGATATGTTTCATACTCCATTGTATTTTTTTGGATTTGTTTCTGATTTGGATCTGTTTCATAAATATGAAATTTTCGTTATTTTTGGATCTGTTTCTGATTTGGATCTGTTTCATTGTATTTTTTTGAATAGGTAATCATGTATATCGACACAAAGATGCAGTGTTGGGGAATGGTGACAGGTATGAATCTCTTATCTGGGTTTTTGTTATATGTTTGTGGATTTTATATGTGTCTGTCCGATCTACTAATGTACCAAAATATCCTCTTTGTTTCAGGTTATAAATATTTTGGTATGTATGGTGCTAGTTTCGCCTCCTGAAAGTTGTGAGACTTTAAACATATTTAGAGAAGCCGGTTCTCAATATTTACATATTTTTTCAAACTTTCTTAAATCAAGTTTGTAGTTCTTGAAAAAAGAGCTAAAAGAACCAGAAGGTAAAAAAATTATTTTGCAATTAATCATACCTTTAAACAGATTTAGCAACAAAACCCAGGATCTACAAAATATAACAGTTACAACAGCCTGCAGAAGAAGATATTTATATAAATATATATGTGTATGTGAGGAAATTAAGAATATATTATTGAAAAATTTAGGTACAACAACCTGCAAAAAAGATATTTATATGAATATATGTGTGTATGTGCAGAAATTAAGTTTATATTATTGGAAAATCATCTATGTTTTTTCAAAAGCAGCAAAGTAGATAGGACAGTCTTTTCGTTTTCCTTGTTTTTTTCTTGAAGGCACTTATTTTCTTCCTGAAAATGAGAAAAGATATCAATAATCACATGAAAGAAATTTGAAATGCAAATTCAGTTGGTTTAGTTAAATTTGGTGTAACATAAAACTTCTATTCTTGTTCTTTTGCAGAAACATACTAAAACCTTGAAAAATTAAAGAGAAATAAGTGAAACATAAACTTCTGTTCGTAAGCGGAAACATGTTAGACTTGCAAAATTTGAAAAAATATACACCAATACCATTGGTGTTGTGCTGAAACTTGTTATAGACCTGCAAAATTAGCATTATTATAATATTTGTGTTTGTGTGCAGAACTTCATATGAAAAGCATACAAAGCAATGAAGTATTTGTGTTGTGCAGAAAAGTAAACAAAAGTTATGAGAAATAATAGATAGTGTAAATTGTGTAGAAGGCTTCTTGTTTTTATAATGTAATTTGTGGAGGGAATAAATTTTTTGAATTTGTTGCATTCTGATTGGTCCAAATCATTTGATATGGATCACTAATAGTGAAGGGTTTGGATTGTTTTTGATTTAATCAATGGTTGGTATCTCTTCCTGATATAAGCTAGTAGATTCATGCATCAATGGGTTGTACATTTTTAAGACTTTAAGACTTTTGTGCTTTAAAAGGTTGTAATTTATATATGGTTTATAGTATAGTATAGTATAGATATATATATATGTATATATGTATATGTGTGTGTATATATATATATATATATATATATATATATATATATATATATATATATATATATATATATATATATATATAGGGAAGGGTTCAAATGAGAACCACTAAAATGTTGAGAACCGTGAGAACCACTAATTCACAGTTTAATAAAAAATTTACGTTATAGTATTCACAGTTTAATAACTATAAATTTTATTATATTGTGAATATTGTAAAACGTATTAAAAAACAAGGAAATTTATTAAGTTTGATGTATTTTCACATAATAAAGAAGTGTGAAAAAACAAAAAAACGAAAAAAAACATAATTCTTAATGTGTGAATATCGGTTCTCACGGTTCTTAACCTTTTAGTGGTTGTCATTTGAACCTATATATATATATATATATATATATATATATATATATATATATATATATATATATATATATATATATATATATATATATATATATATATATATATATATATATATATATATATATATATATATATATATAGGGCTACGTTATATTGCGTACAACAGTTATTGTGAGACCGTGTAGACACATTCACTCATACCCATACACATACACACTCATAATCATACACACACACACACACACACACACACACACACACACACACACACTCATATTCCCATATTTCGGTTTAAAACGTGTTCATCGAAATTCTAGAAAGAAATCCCACCAAATTAGTAGATAAATACATGATTCATTTTTTAAAATTTGATTAATAGACTAAAATACCATTTTAAGGGGTTTAATTGTAAAATCTATTTAATTAATTTTTATAAATTTACAATTAGACCATTGAATCTAATACCGTTGATCATTCCGATCGGACGCTCCACATTTAGTCCTACATACACACAATAATTGTTATATGTATTTGATCCTAACCCTATATATATATATATATATATATATATATATATATATATATATATATATATATATATATATATATATATATATATATATATATATATATACATATACACACACACACACACACACACTCATACTCATATATACACACACATACCAATACTTATAATTATTCTTTTATTTTGATTTTATAGCAAATAACCAATTAATATTTCTATTTTAAAATTGTATGTGTATAATATTATCTATATTAATAAAGAAGAAATATCATACGCATACTTATTTTTAAACACACACTAATTAATATTAAAAAAAAAACAAGAAACATTTATTAAAGTGACAATCATTCACTACCGATCCTTATCAACTGCCATCAAAACCGATAAGAATCCAAGATTGTCCAATCTTGAAGACGGTAAAATACAGTAATACACCCACCAGAATTTTTGATGGTGAAATATTTAAATCCTTAAATATTCAACCTAACAATTGTCATGGTGCATCTAAAATACAGTTTAAGCCACGATTAAATTCACATTAAAATTATGAAATGTAACGACTAAATTCACATTAAAATTATAAAATACAGTTTAAGCCATGATTAAATTCACAATACACCAACCAGAATTTTTTAGGAAACCCAACATTAATTAGGAAATCTGGAAATGTAACGTAGCAATGAGGCAACTCGAGATCTTTTTGTTTGGGCCTTAGGGTACTGAGTTGGGTCATCCGCTAGTTGGGCCAGAGATATGGGCTAACTCCAGTTGACACGGTCCTATTTACGGGGTTGATCCAGACCCTTATGTGATCAGGGATGACTGATGAGTTTATTTAATTTATTTGTCTTTGTCGTATGTAATTATTTTAATACTAAAATAAGTTTCCAGAAATTTCATAATAGTTTTTGAATTTTTAAAAAAACAATTTAAGCCACGACTAAATTCACATTAAAATTATGTCGCTTTTAAATCTAAGTAGTTTTTTTTTTTTTTTTTTTTTTTTTTGGAACCGGCTAATAATTTATATGGAGCGTACTCGGGCGTGGTAAACCAGGTCGGCATTTAGCCGGCGGCCCGGAAGCACGCACCTTTCCCCTCATTCACCTTGTTGGCTTTGCCTAGGGAAAATCCCCCACATGTTGCTCAAGTCAGGAGTTGAACCCCCGACCTTTGCCCCACGTGAGTATATAACCCGGTGCCTCAAACCAGCTAGGCTGAAAGTCATTGGCCAATAATTTAAATCTAAGTAGTTATCCGTGATGTTCTCTTGGCTTCTATGAGATTTTTAATATTATAAAAATATATTGCCGATGCTCCTATGCACGCATAGTTTCAAACTACATAATGTAAGAGTTTTACGAATTTATGCTGATTCTGGTACAATTGTAGTTAGGTTTTAGGTCTTGATAATTATTCTTTGAACATAGAAAAGAAATGTAAATTATAGATCAATCAAGAAGAACAGCTGAATTTAGAATCACCCTTTAAAAAGTTGTAGGAGAAAATGATTGAGTTTAAAGTTTAATCAAATGAAATTTTAATAATGATTACTTGATTTCTTTAGATGACGTTAATAATGGTTAAAAGAGTTTGTTATACTATAGGGCAGCTCAAAGAAGATATTCAATCGGAACTATCATACGCTGTTTGACGGACGCATTAAGAAGATGGGACAATGATATATTTTGCGTATCAAAAAAGTTTTACATACGTGTGATAGTAAAGTTCAAACAATTATTTTCAATTTTATAAACGAAATAAATTTTAATTTAAAGAACATGTCTAGAGATTAATGTATGTTTTATGTATAATGTTATTTGTTAGCAAAAGTCACAACATACCAAGACCAATGGTTATTACATATTTACATAATAACTTGCATGACACTTGTCCCAAAAAAGAGTGAAGATATATCTATTATTATTGCTTCACCAAATGTTAAAGATTACATGTTAATTGAGTTCGATCTTAATTATACAACCTGATAACAACTGCCTCATAGTACATGAAGATGAAACCATTCTAGAGCTCAATAGTGATTATCTTTTTGCATAAATGTCGGTTACAAGTCGAGAATCCCCCATGAATCTTGTCAAAAAGCAAAACAAGAAAATCTACTAATCCCCCATGAATCTTGGCAGAAAAAGACAGGACAAGAAAAGTTACTTTATATTACAACGTAAGAAAGAGTCATTGATGCTTTGATCTTTGTGAAAAAATCAAAAAAACTAGCCATAGCTTAAAAGATTAAATTAAAATTCTGACCAATTTAACTCGCTCAATGAAAGTAGAAGTTTAATACATAAGGCAAAAAGATAACGACGGCTACTGTACTTGCATGTTTTTTTTATAGTTACACTTACATACACCCATATAAAGTGTTGTTTTTATCCAATTTAAGCAAACTAAATAATAATAAAAATAACTCTTTCGGAAAAGATAGTAAACAAAAATAAGGAACTTGTAAACTATTCAATTATAAGATGTGCTGCCCTTTATTTAAATAAAAACCTAAATAAATCAATAATTACGTATCAATCTGTTTTTTGCCACGAGACAATCTAACAGTCATATAACAAAAATAATTTACTAAAATACAAATGAATAAATGACAGACAAAGCTACCTGCCTTTGTTATTTCTTCTGTGACTTGTTAGATAACCGGACAAAGAAGAAGCAGTGACTTCGTGTTTCAAAGGAGTGAGAAAGTCATGTTGGAGAAGGGGAGCACGTGCATCGTCCGTGCATGAAGCCAGCCATATGCACGTACCCTGCTTCTCCAACGCCACCTTCTCTCCCATGGTACCGCATGAACGATTGTATTGAACAAAGAAACTAAACATGCATTCTGTAAATAACGTGATTTGAAACAAGTTTTTATAGTGAAGAAGTTTAAATACTCGATCAAATAATATGAAAAAGTGTTGGTGTTTGAAGTGTGAGATGTAAGAAGGAGCTGGCTGGTATTTATAATGCGAACACCCTCTCTCCCTTCCCTCCTCAATACCCCAAGAAAGAGTGTAGAGAGTGAAATGTAAAGATTGAGTCCTGGAATGGACATTCTTTAAAGACACACCATCATATCCCTATCCCTACCCCCACGAAAGAAGCAATCATGTTATATGTTTTTTTATGTTTCATTAATCATTGCTAAAATAATTTCAATTTCCTTTATTTAATATCGTTTTCCAACAATTGTAATCAAATAAAATATAGACGCATGTAATTTGATTGATTTCTACGTACTCATGTTTGCATGCAACTTGGAGAAGATTAGTAGCGTGTTTGATAACTTTTTAACCTAAATGGTTAAGAGGTTCTGAATGGTTAAGAACGATTGTTTTGGAAAAATAGCACATCTGAATGGTTTAAAGACTCTTAATGAGTTGTGAACCATTAAGGGGGAAAGGAAGTTTGAATGAGTAATTTTTAAAAGATATTCCCACCTTAGTCTTTAACCTAATCCTCCTTATATTTTCTCTTCAGCCAACATCCTCCTCCCCGTCTCAAACTTCAATCGCTGACCAAGTAATTCGCCCCACTTCTGATCCCGCATCCGGCTGTCAGTTTTGTAGCTCCTCTTCATGTCGCTGTCGCATTCCGTTTTTTTAATTTGTTTGATTATGTTAAATATCTCAATAACTCCTATAAATGTGATCACTACTACAAAAAGACTTATAGGACCCGGTTAAAAGCATAATATAACCCGGTTTTACAACCGGGCTCTTTGTGAGCGGGTCATATGTCGAAAATATAATAGAACCCGGTTTAAAAACCGGGTCATATTATAGTAATAAAGCCCGGTTCGTACATACAAAACCGGGTTTTTTCCTCAAATACACACCGTATCTTGCATCTATATACCCTGGTTCTTCTTTATAAAACCGGGTCATATTATAGTAATAAAGCCCGGTTCGTACATACAAAACCGGGTTTTTTCCTCAAATTCGCACCACATCTTACATCTATATACCCCGTCGCTTCTTTATATAACCGGGTCATATTATAGTAATAAAGCTCGGTTCGTACATATAAAATCGGGGTTTATTATGCACACCCATGTAATATCTAATTTTAGTATATTTCGCGGTTCCATGATATGCAACCAAATCTTTATATATAATTCTCACATTTCTATATTTTGCATCTAACAAGCACAAGTATGAAAGGAATTTTTTGTAAATTTGCAAATGCTAGATAACCAACCATAATATGCTTCATAAAAATAATATTAAAGAAACAGCATCCATGACCAAAAAAAAAGTCTTTAATATTGTACTACATAAAACTTGTATAAAACATTAAAGTCGTTCTAAAAAAACGTTAAAGAAAAAAATCATCACCAATGTCATCATAGAGACAGCCTCAAACATCTACTATAACAGCCCTATAAACTGCAAAACACAAATACAACAAATAATGAGTTTTGTTATCATCACAAGCTAGTTGAAAAAAGAAAGAACGTCGATAAATTATCATTAAAATAGAATGTTGTAAAGATTAATAACTAACCGTATATTTATTTTTAGACGGCCACATCCTTTATATAATTACTAAAAAATTCTCTAGCCCACCTAGAAACAATTCCAAACACCGTTCTTTCATCAAATGGAGTTTTGTCTTTCCAAAAGGTACCGGCCTATAAAAAATAAAAGTAAAACTATTGATTAACAGAACAAAGAGTTAATTTCAATAGACAAAATGAAATAATATCTAAAAATTACTTACTCTACTCGGCAAATCATATTGTTTGGTCATCACAAAATCATACATCCATTTTATAACATAGTGTCCGCTCTCTAAAACTCCATCGACTTGTTGGTTGCACTAAAACATGACACGAAGTAAACATTGATAACACAAATGAATATATGGATAACAAAGTATCTAGAAACATGAATATATGGATAACAACAATCTTTCTATCATTTATGTTTATGGATTTTTATTCAAAGAAGTTTGATAAACTAAACTATATTTGCAAAAATTTTGGTAAGGTAAAGTTAGATGTTTAACAGGTCCTATATTCTTTTGCATAATTTGTGTCTTGTGGTCATAGAACCCGGTTGTATTTTAAAAACAGGGTCAGATAGCTTTGAGGCTAAAAGGCTCGGTTGCTACAATAGAAAGCGGGTTGTTTAAGCCGAAAATAAAGCCCGGTTTTTTGGTATAAGCCGGGGTTATCATCTTTCTTTTATAGAACCCGGTTTTTACATTATATAACCCGGTTTTTTCAGAAACCGGGTCTTATATAGGGTCTTATATAGCGGGCTTTATTAGCTTTTCTGTAGTAGTGGATAAATCATTTATTTTTGGAATTATCTAGCGGCAATACGGTAATATAAAGATTCAAAATAGGATCTCAAAACTGATCATCATCTACATCGAATTCTTCTGGTTCGTCATCAAGCGAATTTGCATATAGTTCATATTTTAATATCATACGAAGGTACTATATTTATAATCTGGATAATAATCTATAAAATTGTAAACTGTATATTAACTGTTGCAAATACGAATTAGATGTGTAAATATAGATAATATACATATATGCATTCTGTGTGTGAATATGCATATATCATGTGTTTAACAGGAAAATTATGAATGTACATATATCATCTATTTCTTCTGATATATATATATATATATATATATATATATATATATATATATATATATATATATATATATATATATATATATATATATATATATATATATATATATATATATATATATATATATATATATATATATATATATATATATATATATATATATATATATATATATATATATATATATATATATATATATATATATATATATATATATATAGGGCTAGGTTATATTAAGAACCACAATTATTGTGTGGTCGTAAGGACAAATCTGGTGCGTAGATCTATAAAGATCAGTGGCTCTAATAAATAACAGAATTTTGATTTATTTTAATTAAAAAATATATCAACTTTCTAATTCTAACATTCTAAAGGGTAATATGGACATTTTATGTTTTTTCGATTTTGGAATGTGAGACTTTCATGGAATTTAATTTCGATTTAAAATTTAATTTCAATTTCAAAATCCTATTCTGTTTCAATTCTAATCGAAATTTTTAATCAATTTCGATTCTGATTCTGAGTTTTAATCAATTACATCGTTATATCAGTTAATTTCATATTGTGATTCTAGCATTCTGTTCGTTCATTCTTATATAATGCAAATTCCTTCAGAATTTTTTTGTGAGAAACAACATTATTAAACAATGCTACTAGATATACTCTAAAGGATAACAATTTTTATGACAATAATAATCATTAAGACAATAAAAATATAGTAAATTCTATACATTCTTGAAATAATTACATCAAAACAAAATCAATAATCTTTTAAATTCTAACCATTCTCAAAAGATTACATTTCATTCTTGGCAGAATACATTGCAATTTGTAGATTTTTCTTTCTGATATTGTTGTTATTCTTGAAAGAATATGTTGTTGTCACTTGGCCATTAAAACCTCTTGTGATGATTTTTCATTCTTGAAGGAATACCATGTTATTCTGACAGAATACAATTACCCAGAAGCTGCATAAATTGATACCCGTATATCCATAAAACTGATTTCCAGGTGTGTGTGTTTCAAGCCCGAGAAGAAATGTTATTCTGACAGAATAAAAATGTCATTCCTAAAGGAATACCATGTCATTCTGACAGAATACAATTACCCAAAAGCTGCATAAATCGATACCCATATGTACATAAAACTGATTTCCAGGTGTGTGTTTCAAGACCGATAAGAAATGTTATTCTGACAGAATAAAAATGTCATTCCAAGTGTGTTTCGATTTCCAGGTGTGAGTTTTGATTCCCATTTGTCAAAAGATAATTCTGACAAAATCCAAATGTCATTCTAACATAATAAAATTACCCAAAAGCTATAGAAATTAGAATCTGGATAAATTTGCAATATAGATGTATTCCAATAGAATTATAATTCAAATAAAATGCAGGAATCGATACCCATAATTGTAATGTATCCAAATCCAAAATCTAAATAGATGTATTCCAATAGAATCAGAATCGTTAAATTGAAAATCAGAATTCAAAACAATTCAAAACAATAAGTTGCAAAACTCTTGAATCGGAATTGCTAAGCTTCAAATCGATTTTGAAAATAGATGTATTCCATCTTTAAATCTGAATCAGTTGCAAAACCAAAATAATTTTGGGTTTTATCTTGAATCAGAAAAGTTTCAAGTAAGATGAAACCGATGATACCTGCAGCGGTGGTTGGAGATTTAGTGGTGGTGGCGATGGAAGGCTGATGGCGACATTATCAATTGGTGGTGGTGGGCGGCATATCCTCTGACCGTGATCGTAATTCCTGGTGGTAATGGTTGAGTCAACTACGGCTTCTAATAAAAAGGAAGATAGAGTTAGTTGCCATAATAATAGGTTAATTTACCTTAATTATAGGTTAAATCTTCCATAATTGTAGGATTTCATTTATAACTTAATTAATTGATTTATTATTAAATTACCTAATTACCCTTGACTGATTCTGCGATATGATTGGTCCTTACGACCACACAATAATTACAGTTTTTAATATATCCTAACTATATATATATATATATATATATATATATATATATATATATATATATATATATATATATATATATATATATATATATATATATATGATATTTTCTGATGATACACACATGATTATGCATATATCATGTGATTAACAAGAAAACTATGATTGTGTATATGTCATTTGTTTCTGCTGATACACATATGCATTAGATTACTAAATGTGCATATGATCATTACATATGCAACTATTCTTACGAATAAAAAAGAAAACTATAAATATGTTTTATATCATGTATTTTTGTTGATCTACTAATGAATTATATTATTAAATGTGCGTATATGCATTATATGTGTAGGTATCCGTATGTCATTTTATAAACAAGAAAAATATGAACGTGTATACATGTAACTTTTATACTCACTAGTACAAAATCACCTATGGTCACACTTTTTCTGAAACTGTCCACTCACACTTTCGATTTTTTGCGTGACTAAAGGTCACGTAAAAAAGTTTAGACTAGTTTTAGCTACATTTTACAGCAATATGCATGACCATTACAACGTGCATCGTAATCGTTCATAACGAGTTAACGTAAAAAATTACCGTTTTACGAGCCACATTCAAACAATGTGGCCACATATCATCAATGATCACATTTTTTTAAATAAGGAAAAATTTTGTGATGGTTTTTCTAAGAGACGAAAGATGCATATATATCACATAAAATAGTTGTTTATGTGTATAAGTCATAGAGTGAAATTAGACACATCATTTTAATGTAGCTGAAATCTAGTATATATGGCCACATAATTGATTTCGTGTGACTAAAAGATAGTTTTTTATTAGCCATTTGGTAAAAGAAACAAAACAAGTAACTACAAGAACTCTACGATCATATTTTAATTTTTTATGCGTGTCAAAAAATAAACAATTGTCATGATAAAAGACAAAAATTGTGAGTATAAGTATTATATGGTCATAATATACTTTATTATGTGTATCTAAAGGAATGTATTGATTTCAATGAAGGTAAAAGCGAGTACATATGGCCACATAAATGAATTTGTGTGTCCATAGGATAGCATTTAGACACTTAGTTAAAGAATCAAATACAAGTAAGTATAACCATGTTGTGCCCACATCGTAATATATTATGTGTGTCTAAAAACAAACAATTGTCATGATAAAATAGAAATGTTGTGAGTGTAAGTATTACATGGCCACGATATACTTGATTATATGTATCTAAAAGTTTATATAATATAACTGAAATGGTTTAGCCACATAAATGATTTTTTTGTGTCCATAGGATTGGATTAGCCAATTAGTATAAGGAAAACAAAAAACAGTAACTATAACCATTCTATGGTCATGTTTTCATTTTTTTTTTGCGTGTCAAAAAACAAACACTTGTCATGATAAAATAGAAAAGTTGTGAGTATAAGTATTATATGGTCACAACATACTTTATTGTACGTGTCTAAAGGAATGGGTTGATTTCAATGAAGGTAAACTCGAGTACATATGGCCAGATAAATGATTTTGTGTGTCTATATGGTAGCGTCTAGACACTTAGTTAAAGAATCAAATACAAGTAAGTATAATCATGTTATGGTCACGTCGTAATATCTTATGTGTGTCTAAAAACAAACAATTGTCATGAGAAAAGAGAAATGTTGTAAGTGTAAGTATTTATGGTTACGATATACTTGATTATATGTGTCTAAAATTGTATATAATATAAATGGTAATAAGGTTGGCCACATAAATGATTTTTTTGTGTTCATAGGATTGGGTTAGCCACTTAATAAAGGAAAACAAAAACAAGTAACTATAACCATTCATGGTCACCTATTAATTTTTTTGCGTGTTTAAAATCGAACAACTGTCATGATAAAAGAGAAAACGTTGTGAGTGTATAAATGTTATATGACCACATAAATGATTCTGTGTGTCCATAAGGTAGCATTTAGGCTCTTGGTTAAAGAATCAAATACAAGTAACTATATAACACACAAACATAATAATTGACAATGACAATATATCCATAGACTATACAATTTCATACATAAGATCAAAATACAAAAAATTTGTACAAATTCAATCGTCTTGAAAGGTGTAAGAAGCCACTTTGTTTGGGTTGTACCCCAAAAATTGTGTTACACTATCAAGAGTTTGAAGTATGGACTTATTTATGTCTAAATAGTCAACATAATCAACTATTGGATGAAGGTAAGAACGAGAGGGTGTTGGAGTGAATTTCTCACCATGAATGACTTTGAGGCTGAAAACCTAACATTGTAGAAGCTATATTCTTCTAAAAGGTTCAAAGTTGAATTTGAATCTCTAATCGTCAATTGATTTTTGATTCATGCCATGATTTTCGAGTGGAAGATTATAAGCAATTAAGCAAATGTTTTAATTTTGATCGGAAGCAGAGATGTAGAAGAAATATGTTGCGGTAAGGTTATAAAATAATGGGTAGTTAAATAGTCAAAAATTCATAATGCATATGAAAAGACCGATGTAATGGTAATTAATACATTCTGCAAGCATTTGATGGCCGAGAATCATTATCTTCAAGATAAATTACCTTATTTGGTATTACTTTAAAATATTATCACATTCAATTATATTTTATATTAGTTGACGTGTTTTCCATATGTAAAATATGGTAACTGACCTTTTTCAAGGATATAAATGTTTCACTTTGTAAAATATGACAATGAGGTAAGTACAATGTTATAAATAGTAATAAACTGAAAGTAAGTTGTTATAATTGAGACAATTCCCCTGCTTTTAGGTTTGAAGGACATTTTAGCAACAACCTAGTCAGGGGGAAGGATGGTACATTTTAAATGAAAGTACAATGTTATAATTGACACATGTACCCTTGTTTTTATAGTGTAATGGACATTTTACCAACAAAGTATGACATATTAAATGTACTTAATTTAAATAACCAATACTTGAAAGATTCGTATTTAGTACTCACAACATTTTACATTTTTGGCCCTAAGTTTTAAACATGCCAAATATGAAAGTTGATTGTTATAAATGACAGTAAATTTGAAGTCGGATGTTATAAACAACACAATTACTTTGTTTTTTCCAATTGAGGCACATCGTATGATAAACACATTTACTCTGCTTTTTCCATACACATATGTGCATTGTATTAAACAATCAAAGGGTTCCATTAACATATAGCAAAAAAAGGACATCATATACCATATACAATACAAGTATCCCTTTACGTAATCCTAATTAACGGGAAAGATAATACACCCTACTAGACATATGTGCTTCATGATACCAAAAACAAAACTCACACTTTGATATTTCATAATCATCACCTAAACCTAGTGCAATTATTCTCTCAATGTTATGGCCTTCCTTTAGACACAACACACAGATAACATCCTTTTTGAACTTATACAACTGCCTAATTGAAAGAGTAATATATTCAAATTCATGAGTAGCTAATCTGAGTTATTTTCTTTATTTTTACTTGCCAAGAATGAATGAAGCATTTGCCTTCCAGTTCTGCATGCATCTAGCCCGTTCAAAATAAGCGATACTACAAGAGTATACGTAGCCGATGGATGACCCTTGTTTTTTGCCCTCCGTAAATGTTCCAAGCTGGAGCGAACTTGGTGATCTTGGTTGAGGTCATACTATGTAAAAAACAACCATTAGAACCAACTACAAATAAACATAAATACCTTCAAGATTTACACGTTACATACCACTCCTTTTCTGAATAAGGCATCAGGGTTTCCAGTAGTACAACATTTACTGAGAAATTCTTTCTCTTTTGGTCTTTGAAAACGCTGAATTAAGTTAATAATTTCAAGATTTACATGTTCCAACACGTGTATGTTGTCTGCCGCTTCCATTAACCCCTTTGAATTGTAAATACAATAGTAAAAATAATGTTAATCACGTTATTTAAGCAAGAGTAAGTAAGGGTTACATGAAGATACATACCGCACTCACAGACATAATACTTTTCAAAGACGATTCTACAACTCGTGCAAGAATATCAAGCAATACATCTTGGTAGATATCATAGATTATTGTCATCTTAATTTTATATACAAGAACAACCACATAAAGCAAGAAAGATTAACGAGTTGTGATTGAATATGTCAACATTGTAAAAAAAAAACAGGGGAAGCAAATCATTTACGCTTACCTTCAATGTGCATTAGTAGGGTTTTGGAAAATCTGAGTGATTTGGGAAGGCGAACATACGATAGATGATATAGAAAATGGTATGACGGAAAAATCCTTAAAAAGCGTGTACTCACTGTGTGAAATCGTTTTTAATAATTTTGGAGCCATTATTTTGTTAATTGGTCTATTATATGGTAACCCTTACAATATAATCACTAAAAATAACCATACAATTTAACCATAAGTTAAAAAGTTTCTTATTGGGTTATGAAAACTTCTTATTGAGTTATTGTATTTTTAAAAAAGCCAATAAGTTAATAAGGGGGTGTTTGGGATTGTGGTGACTTTTATCTTATTGACTTATTGGCTTTTTGAAGAGACAATAAGTCAAAAATAGTCCATAACACACATATTAAGTCAATAAGTCAAACCGAACCTTTTTAAAAATTACTTATCAACTTAAAAAATATCTTTCCACCAAATAAGTCGATCCAAACACTTTTTAAAAACTTCTTTTTATCACCACATAAGTCAATAAGCACTTATATCTAAAGTGCTTATTGAAAGTATGGTGCTATAAACAAACAAGTTATGTTCATGGGTTGTATGTTTTTAATATAGTTGCATTAGTATAATATACGTTTACATTTACCAAACTAACAAAATCCATTGACATAAACATAATATCAAACTAAGAAACCAACAATTAATATATAAACATAATTAAGCAATCCCAAACACACCATAAGTTGTTTCACACTATTAAAAATGTATTTATGAATTAACAACACACTTTTTCAATAAACCCAATAAGTGAATAAGGCTATTCACACCATAATCCGAAACACCAAGTGTAAAATATTTTCATTAATACGCAATTAAACGTTTACATTTACCAAACAAGAAACCAACAAAAAGTATAAAAGATTTCATTCCATTGACATAAACATAGTTAATTAACATGAAGAATATTTCGGGCCTCATCATACTTGTATGCAATACATACCATTTACAAAAACTACAGAATTCTATCACTCGATCTTGCCCAAATTGAAATCCAGTTACCCTTTCAGTGGTGTGGCCTTGAGGCCCTTCAATCTACTTTCACTCATTTGCATGAGGTCTTGGGTGAATACTCTCAATGTAGACTCGTTGAAGCACATAACTACTTTCACACATTTGCCTGAGGCCCTTCGAACTGCTTAGCAGAAAAAAACGCAAAAGATGAAGACGTGAGGATATTGAGAATACTCGTTTAAGCACGGGTTACAAGCACAAACTTACAAATTTTCATAGAAATCAGGCTTTGCAAAGACGAATAGGTGATGCGAGCAACAATATCAACCACTAGATCTTCGAGATCATCAAGTATAGCCATCTTAATAATAAAAAGTAAACGCAATAGATGAAGACGATGGAAAGGGTTTTCCAAAAACTAGGGGACGGAAGATCATTGGTAACGTTGTTGATATTTTTCTCCAAAATAAACAGAAAACCCACTTGTTATTGAAATTTCTTGGAGAGAAAGGTGAAAAGGGTGAAGAAGGCTTTGAAGAAATACGGAAAGGTGTGGTAACACGATGTACGAGACGTATATTACCGGTAATTCTAATAAAGCGTTCAAAAATGTTAATGATGCAGGGTTAAATACAGAAGTGTGTCTAGTCGTATTACTCATTGAATGTAATGTTTAAACACAAAATAGGGTTTTCAAACAAAGCATGGATAATTTTACGTGAAATAAGTATGACTTAGTCAAACAAAGCATGGATAATTTTACGTGTGTTGTTAAACGAATTTTTTCCTACACTCCATTCTATTTTTAAATACAACCTAGTCTACTATAAGTATTCTAATCATTATGTTATGATCATGTGTGGGTGTATGTGTATGTGGGTTGACATCTTGACAAATATATCACATCATGAGGGGTTATTGTAGCACACCCCTTAAATTATGACATGTAAGACCCGTTCCTAAGAAGTTGTGTTGAATTATAAAAAATGGAAATTTCATGGATAAAGGGAGATAGCGCTGCTATCTATAGGATATCGACGCTATCTGAGGCAAGATCGTGCATGAGCACGTTGTGGGAATAGAGATGCTATCTATAGGATACGACACTATCTACCGCTTTTTGCACCAAAGCCCTATATTTTTTTGGGCCATATTTAAGGGCTCCAAACCCTATAAGCCATCATTCTCACCCTCTACAGCCTCTGGAACTCCTCTCTTCAAACCATAGCCTCCTTTGGTGATTATAATCCTAAATCCCTCATTGGTTGATTTCTTGAAGAATATGGAAGGTGCATGGTGGAGCTAGAAGGTGTTCTCCAAGGAGAAACCATGAAGATTTGCATTTTCTGGACTTCTATGAGTAAAAAGTTCCTGACTTTTGGTATTTATAAGCTTGTTCTTGTATCTTGGGTGTATTGCATGGATCTTTGGTCCCTTTTGGCTTGGTCTTTGGTGTTCGATTAGGTGTCTAAGCCATGACTTATAATTTGTATTTATCTAATTAATAGAAGCAAAGTCCATTTGGGTTGCCCTCATAGCTAGAGGTTTGGTAGAAATTCTAGGAGAGAGAAAGATTGATTTATTATATGATTAATAAATCAATAGAAATAAAATAAACAGTTTATTAATATATTAATTAGAAACATTATTAATTAATTAGAAATTAATCTAGAATTAATTGGAATTAATTTAGTGATTAATTTAATTGATTAAAGGTGCAGGGGCTATTTTGTAATTACTTAATAGTTATAACTGGCTAGATTATAGGTGGCGATATTAAGGATGAGTTTGTCCTTAATTTCGAAACCCTAATGTGGAGACAAAAGGCTTGGTCCAAATGATAAAAGACTTATCTTGATTTGGGCTTATCTAGGGTTTTATCTGTCTCCACCTGGAGGCTAAAAATAGAGCTCCCTGGCACCCAAAACCTGAAATTTTCGTCCCCCCCCACTTGCTCCCTGGGTGTGATCTCATTTGAGGCAGGACACTTGTGCTGCTTAGCTTCAAGATTAAACTAAAGGTTAGTTTTCTTATTTATTTTCTTTAGTAATTTTTCTGTTGGCCTTTAGGGATTTTATTATAAGTTCAAAGATAGAAAAAATAGATCTAATCTAGGTTGCATGTGAACTTAGGAGAAAAGTTTATTGATTACATAAAACCTTTCAGTGGTATCAGAGCTTTTTGGTTGTTTTCTAATTGAATTGCTATAATTGTTATCCTTAGATTTAGGGTTTATAGAAACTAAACCCTAAAAGAAGGCTTGATCGAAATTAAGGCTAGGGTTTTCGAAACCCTAGCCTCCCCCCTTGTCTACGATTTTGGTGCTAGGGTTTTAGAAGGTTTTCTATTATTGGTAATTGTGATTATTTAATAAATGGAAACCTTAAACCCACTTAATTGCTATTTTCGAGATTTAAGGGTTTAAGATAGGTCTAAATTAATTGGATTAATTTGTGATACCTATCTAATTTAATTATTTAATTAAAAGATTTAAATTAAATCATTTAAAGGTTTAAATTTAATTTTAAAATTAATAGTTAATTTCGAAAAATTAAAAGATTAAACCATTAATATTTTAAAAGGTTCAAAATACACCTTTTATATATTATAATTAAAAGTTAATATTATATGTATAAGATAATTGGTTAGTCAAATCAATAGTAGGCCTCATTCACGAAGCTGATCTATAAGGAGGGTATAAGGAGACTACCTATAAAATGGAGGTCTAATGGGTGTCCACTCTCACCCACCGCTCTCTTGATCAGTGGAGGGTCGTTAGCCGAACGGGTTTGATTGGACCGCTTAATCTCATTAAAAGTATAATGTTATTAATCAAAGTATTAGAACAATTTTTATAAAATCTCAATCTAGTTACTTTAGGAAAAATGTGAAAAAGATGCTAATCCATGAAATTGCACATTACACTTTATGAGACATTAGTGGGCATGTGTGGTTTACCGGCACACTAATAGGGGCTCATAAAGAGTGGCAATGGGTATCTCAATCTTATCATTGTTGATGGAGCGTGTGTGGTTTACCGGCACAACAATTAGAGATGATAATTGACTTTGAGGTTACCAAACTAATTTGCATGGTTAGTCACATCAAGTTTGTGATCCTCGGCATCCCAGTCACAAACAGTAGAGCATATCTGAGATTAAACATGCTATTGAACAATTCAATAAATCTCAAATATCTAGGAATTTCACTTAATATGATTATCTTCCATAGTGGAATTGCTGAATCGTCATTCGCCTACCTTTATAAAATTTACAATTAGATTACGACATCCCTCTTCTAAGCTGTGAATTATATAGTTGGGTCCTAGCCTTAATTAATATTATTGAGTTAATATTAAGGAATTTATATATCTAATTAAAAATACCTTCTTTTATAGATGTCTCCTACTGATGCTTCTGCTTCCCAATCCGTACCCCACTCCAATAACAGTAACGTCACTTCAATCCTCTCATTGTGTTCGAAAGTGACATTGGATGGCACGATGACACTTCGTTTTTATTTCTTCTTTTTATAATTTATTTAGCACGTTTTATTTCATTTTTAGTATAAATCGTATGCATATTTTCTATTTTTTTATTTTTATATCATTCGGGGATACTTTCTAGTCTTTTGTGTTTAAATGCAGATATTATTGAAGACTAGTGGGAGCGGGATGAGCCGAACGGGAGATTATAGCGGACGGAGTGGTATTATATTTTGAGGCGCGGAATTTTCGGGAACTCGGAATCTTTTAGCGGGCTTGGACTTGAAGCGGACATTTGGACCAAGAATGAACATTTGGGCTCACTTGGATTTATCTATCCCAAATGGGGGTTGATTTGGGCCAAAAACCGGTATTTCCCAAAGAAGAAAGGGGACAAATGATCTTTTGATGAGTTGGACCGGATCAGGCCAAAACTGGGCCTTTTACACTGTCACGCGACCCACATGACTTTTTGTACTACGTTTGCGCGACCCGCTTAAATGGTGCAGAGGGTCAATTTTGTAATTTCAAATGTGGGTCTGCTATATGGGGCATGGAAGCAAGGGTTTTCTCACTTCTTCAACTTCAGTTTTCAGAGAGAAAAACGTGGAGAACACCTTTGGAGCTTTGGAGAAGAGATTTTTGAAGATTTGTTCATCATTTTCTACACTTGGTTTGTGATTTAGCTACACTTTTATGTTTGATACATCTTATTACATTTTGATGCTTGTTCTTCTAGCCATGTTTGGCTAGAAATCTCATTTTCAATATTGGGTGTTAATCTTTGAGCAACTAGAACATTTTGAATGGTTTTATGAGTTGAAGTTCATCCATGAATGAAATCTTTGTTTGAAAATCTATGATTGTTCTTGTGTTTATTTCCATGGTTTAAATACTTGAATAATTATTGTTAATTACTTCCTTAATTACGTAATTGATTTTAGAAGTAATTTGGTAACAAATAGTTTTTATGGATGCTTATTATCTCATAAATAATCATAAGATTTTATTTTCTAAAAATTGAAGTGCAAGCTTTTGTAACTTTTGTTTAGGATTGGTGACTCTTGGAATTTAATGCTAATCAACTTATTTGAACCAAATGCTTATTTGAGTCATGATTTTGATTAAGACGAATATTAAGAGCTTTTCTAATGTCTTTATGAATTAAGAAGGTCTAGATGACTCAAGCTTTTGAGTTGTTATAACCAATGTGGATGAATTAAGACATTGCACCATAAACCATGATGATAAATGAACTAGTTGTGCTTATATTATAATCCCAATATTGATCTTTTACCCATTATTGAATTTCACTCTTTAGAGTTACTTGTTTTTATTGAAATCATTTCGCCAAAATTTGTGACTTGTTCTCGTTTTTACTTTCAACCAAAACAATCAAAACCCCCCTTTTATTTTGTTTAAAATATATATCATTTTGAATTGATCGCATTGATTTACAAATTGAACCAATCCCCGTGGATACGATCCTTTACCGCTATACGCAAATTTGTGTACTAGAAGAAAGGTTTATTTTTGTTGGCCTCGACAACCACCAAATTTTGGCGCCGTTGCCGGGGATTGGTATTTTTAGTTTGTTTGTTTTTCTATGCCCAGATCTCTTCGAACAGGTATATTGAAATTCAATCCGGTAATCGAAAAAGAAGCAAAACGCTTGAGGAAGGAAACGAGGCTTCGAAAAGGTCAAAGTTCCGGTGCCACCGTGGCGTTGGGAAATCAATCCGACTCTTCGAGCGGGACGGATATCGAGACCAAGTCAAGCCCCGATACCCGACAAGAAATTCCTGAAACACTCGAAACTATCCCAAACACAACCGATACAATCAACCTTGAACAACACTCGAAACTATCCCAAAATGACACGAAGATCCTCACAAACATTTGAAGATGTTTCACATTATTTGCTCAAGCATGAAGCCGCAAGGAGTCACGGATGATCAAATCAAGTTGAGGGCATTCCCCTTTCTTTAGCGGATCGAGCGAAAGATTGGTTATTTTACCTCCCTCCGCGATTGGTAAATTCATGGCCCCAAATGGCGAGAGCGTTTTTAGACAAACTTTATCCCGCAACAAGAGCATCCGCTATTCGAAACGATATTTGCGGAATTCGCCAAGGCCAAAACGAGACTCTTCATGACTATTAGGAATGATTTAATAGTCTTTGCGCAAGTTGACCTCAACACCAAATTCCGGAGCAACTTCTCATTCAACACTTTTATGAGGGGTTGTTACCCATGGAAAGAAGATTAGTTGATGCTTCTAGTGGCGGCGACATTTTTAGCAAAACACCACAACAAAGTCGGGAACTTATATCGACAATGGCCGCAAATTCACAACACTTTGGCCCTCGTCAAGATATGCGTAGAGATTCTAGTCACCGGGTCAATGAAGTGGACACATCCAACATTGAATCAAGACTTTAGGATCTAACAACCGTTGTGAAAAAATTAGCAACGGGAAGTAGCCAACAAGTAATGATGTGTGGCATTTGTGCCACCGTGGGCCATCCCATGGACATGTGTCCCACTTTGCATGAAGACGCCATCGAAGTCAATGCCATGGGAGGATATCAAGGACAACATCACAAACAATCAGATTATCATTCATCCTATAATTCAAGTTGGAGGCCGAATCCCAACTTGAGTTATGCTCCAAAACCCCTTCCAGAAAACGCCTTAACAAGACCACAATACCCACAACAACATCAATAACCTTATCAACCGAGACAACAACACCAACCTCATTATCAACAACACCAAACGCATCATCCTCAACCAAGTAGCTCCGAAATGTCTCTTGAAGACATTGTCAAATCCTTAGCCAGTACCACCCAAAAATTCCAACAAGAAACGAGAACTAGAATTTCCAATCTTGAAACCTAAATGGGTGAGTTGGCTTCATCCATGAGCAAATTGGAAACGCATGGCAAATTCCCTTCCCAAATCGAAAAGAATCCAAGAGGAGATGTAAATGCCATCACTATAAGAAGCGGAAAGAAAACCAAAGAACTTGACCCAAAAGTTATCGCTAGAGAAGAAGAAAAAGAGATTGAAGTGCCACCGGTGAAAGAAACGAAAGTTGATGATAAAGCGGAAACGTCTAAAATTCCTACACCTCTAGTCATACCACCGCCTTTCCCATCAAGATTAGCCGCTTCCAAGAAGAAAGAAGATGAGAAAGACATTATGAACATTTTTCGCAAGATGGAGATAGATATTCCTTTGTTAGACGCAATTCAACAAATTCCAAGATATGCTAAAATCTTGAAAGATCTTTGCACTAACAAGAGGAAGTTTAAAGGAAATGAAAGAGTTTCCATGAGCGAAAATGTGTCCGCCATTCTTCAAAGAAGATTACCGCCCAAATGCAAGGGTCCGGGCATGTTTACCGTCCCATGCAAAATTGGGGACGTCATGATAAGTCATGCCATGCTTGATTTGGGTGCATCTATCAATGTCATGCCGTATTCGGTTTATTCTTCACTCAATGTTGGTCCTTTAACCGAAACGGGCGTGATTATTCAATTGGCGGATAAATCAAGCATATTTTCTAGAGGCGTGTTAGAAGATGTTCTAGTTCAAGTAAACCAATTGGTTTTTCCCGCCAACTATTATGTCATTGATTTGGATGAGAAATCCTCTTCCAAATCCGGTTTGATATTATTGGGAAGACCATTCTTGAAGACGGCTAGAACCATTATAGATGTCCATGGTGGTACCTTGACTATGGAGTTTGATGGTGAAAAGATTGAGTTCAATATTAATGAAGCCATGAAGTATCCGAGTGATGTGTCGTCGTGTCATTTTGTTGATGTGGTTGAGCCTTTGACTCAAGACTTGTTTGAATTGAACACGGAAGATTCATTGGAAATGATATTGAGTAAAGGCCTTGGCAAGAAGAGTTTGAAGAGTAAGATGAATTATTTTTCCTTGAAACCGAAAATTGAAGAAACGGTCAATGAGTTGGATGCGTGCAAATTGATGATGTATGGTGTGGCACAAGTGGGACTTTCAAACTCTCATGAGAAGTTACCACCATCTATTGTGCAACCACCGGAATTGGAATTGAAAGTGTTACCCGATCATTTGAAGTATGCTTACTTGGGAAATGGTGACTCACTTCCGGTTATCATATCCACTCACTTGACCGAGTTTGAGGAAGAGCAACTCGTCAAAGTCTTAAAAGAGCACAAACAAGCCATCAGTTGGACGATTGCGGATATCAAGGGTTTGAGCCCTTCTACTTGTATGCACAAGATCTTGCTTGAAGATGAATGTAAACCAAGCCGAAAAGCTCAAAGAAGGTTGAATCCACCCATGATGGAGGTGGTGAAGAAAGAAATTCTCAAACTCCTTGATGTGGGTATGATTTACCCGATTTCCGATAGTAAATGGGTGAGTCCGGTTCAAGTTGTACCAAAGAAAACCGGAATCACGGTTGTGAAGAACAAGGAAGGGGAGTTAGTGCCAACGCGAGTCCAAAACGGTTGGAGAGTTTGTATTGACTACTGGAAATTAAATGCTAGTACCCGAAAAGATCATTTTCCATTGCCATTCATCGATCAAATGCTGGAGCGTCTAGCCGGAAAATCACATTATTGTTGCCTTGATGGATATTTGACACGCCTAGGTCGTCGTGCGGTCAAAAATAAAGAAAAACCTAACACACACACTAGCACAGTGGTAGTCAGGGTCGATCCGCAGGAGCTACGTGGTCAGACCAGATGAAAAATTACCAACTTGTAGTGTCACGCTACAGTCGGAGGATCTAGTTTCTAAGTTCTCAACTGCTAATATCCAAAACCAAACAAATTCAAGCCAAGCATAAGCTAAACTCAACTCAAACAAGCCTAGTTACTTTCTGAAATAAGTGCATCTCTGAATCAGAAGCAATCAAAGGCATCAAAAACATCCCAATAAAACAAGGTATAACCTAACCAATAGTTATAGTCCAACTGAACAGTTACTGGCCAAAGTTCAATACCTAAAGCTAACCTAGTTGGCTACTAATTTCAGCAAGGGAAACAGTCCCAAACAAGGTCAAAATAACATCCAAACACAATCCAAATAAACACAATCAAACATAAGCATCAAAACACCGAAAAACTAAGATTAATTGTAACCAAATGCTTTCATTAACCAAAACTGAATTCCAAACATCCAATACAGTAACCAATGATGTAAAACAGAAAACTAAAGTGCTCAAAGTCAGTGGTTGTCACTCCCAAAGACCTTAGCTACAAATACTACTTGCTACTAAAATGAAATTAAATTCTAAAACATAAAATACCAATTGAGATGTTGCTGAAACGAAATCTTGGAGTCAAAGAGCTTCTAGGTCGATTTTACACCCGGTCTTTGCTAGGGTTTTCGGCTGGAAATGCCTCTATTTATAGTTGCAATTTTCCCGCAGCCGCGCCGTGCAAATGAGGATTCCGCGGCGCGCGTCCTTATCAGATCCCGTTTTCTCGGCATTTGAATGTGTTCCACCGCCTTTGACCCGCGTCGCGCGTTGTTAATTTCCGCGGCATGGGTACGTATTTCCTTGATTTTTCATTCCTTTCCAAACTTCTTCAATTTGCACGCTTTTAGTCCCTGTTTTCGTTCTTTTCTTCCAAACATGTCCTGGCACGAAAAGTGAGAATACCAAGATATATCTGATATAATTTCATCAAGAATAGGGCTCAACAACGCCTAAAATACTTGATATCACTAGGCATTGTCAATATTCTGGTTTCCATCAAATTTTGGTTGCCCCGGAAGATCAAGAGAAGACAACCTTTACATGTCCCTTTGGTACGTTTGCTTATAGAAGGATGCCATTTGGACTATGTAATGCGCCGGCTACCTTTCAACGATGTATGGTTTGCATCTTTTCCGAGTATGTTGAAAGCATAATTGAAGTCTTTATGGACGATTTTACCATGTATGGGAACTCCTTCCAAGAATGTTTGGCTAACCTCACCAAAATCTTGAAAAGATGCATTGAAACGAATTTGGTGTTGAATTTTGAAAAATGTCACTTTATGGTTAGCCAAGGTTTGATCTTGGGACACATTGTGTCAAAGAAGGGAATTGAAGTTGATAAATCGAAGATAGATGTGATTCAAATTTTGCCTTATTCGACAAGTGTCCGAGAAGTTCGTTCTTTTCTTAGTCACGCGGATTTCTACCGAAGATTTATTAAAGACTTTTCCAAAATCACAAGACCGATGTGTTTGCTATTACAAAAAGACGTCGACTTTGAGTTTAACCAAGCTTGTCAAGAAGCTTTTGACAAACTCAAAGAATTGTTAACATCGGCTCCCATTATCCAAGCGCCCAATTGGGACCTCCCCTTTGAAATTATGTGTGATGCAAGTAATTATGCTATAGGGCCGGTGCTTGGACAAAGAGTGGGAAAAGCTCCCCATGTGATCTACTATGCTTCTAAGACGTTAGACAATGCTCAAAGTAATTACTCGACAACGGAAAAAGAACTTTTGGCGATTGTTTTTGTTGGATTAGGTGTCTAAGCCATGAGTAATAATTTGTATTTACATAATTAATAGAAGCAAAGTCCATTTGGGTTGCCCTCATAGCTGGAGGTTTGGTAGAAAGTTCGGTAGAGAGAAGGGTTGGTTTATTATGGGATTAATAAATCAATAGAAATAAAAGATATGGTTTGTTAATATATTAAAGTGATAATATATTAATTAGAAACTATATTGATTGATTAATAATTAATCAGGAATTAATTAGATTAGTTTCTGTGGCATTAATTAGATTAATCAGGAAGTCAGGGATTAAAGTCGTACAAATTCAATAGTTGAATTGCGGCGCGTGGCGCGCCAATGTATAGGCCGCGGCGCGCGTACGTATAATCCGGAAAATGGCTGACGGCTAGGGTTTCTTGTTTCCCTATAAATAGGGACCCCTAGACCTCATTATTTGGTGCTCATTCTATTATTCTCTCTCTGGAATTTTCGTGATCTTCCTCTGGCTCCCTGGGTGTGATCTCATTTGAGGCAGGACACTTGTGCTGCTTAGCTTCAAGATTAAAACTAAAGGTTAGTTTTTCTGATTTATTATTTTAGTTAATTTTTGTTTTGCCTTTAGGAATTAGTTACATGTTCAAAGTAAGAAAACATAGATCCAATCTAGGTTGCATGTGAACTTAGGGTTTTAGTTCATAGATTTGCAGAAAACCTTTCAGTGGTATCAGAACATTTGGTTGTTTTCTTGTTGAATTGATGTAATATTTTTCCTAAAATTTAGGGTTTTTATTGTTTCTAAAACCTTAATGGGGCAAATCGATTTTAGGGTTAGGGTTTTTAAAACCCTAGCCCCTCCCCTTGGTTAAATTTCGAAATTTACATAGGGTTTAGAAGGCTTTCTATTTTTGGTAACTTTAATTGTTTAATTAAATGGATAACCTTAAACCCATTATTTGTTTTTCGAAAATCAGGGGTTTAAGATAGGTTTAAATTGATTTGATTAATTTGGAAAAACCTATCTACGTTTGATATAATTTAATTAATTGTTTAATTAAAAGATAATTCAAGGGATTTAATTTAATTTTGATTTAATGGTTAAATTTCGAAAATTAAAGGATAAATCCTAAAATATTTTAAAAGGTTTAAAATATCTAGATTTAATTAATTTAATTAATAGTTTAATTAAAAGATAAATTAAATCAAATTAAAGGTTTAATTTAATTTGAAATTTAATAGTTAAATTTCAGGAAATTAAAAGATAAACCAGGAATATTTTAAAAGATTTAAAATACATCTTATATATATTATTAAAAGTTAATACTATATGTATAAGATAAAATGGTTAGTCAAATCATTAGTAGGCCTCATTCACGAAGCTGATCTATAAAGTGGGTATAAGGAGGCTGCCTATAAAATGGCAGTCTAATGGGTGAACACTCTCGCCCACCGCTCGCCTGATCAGTGGAGGGTCGTTAGCCGAACAGTTTTGATAGGACCGCTTAATCATTAAAAGTATAATGATCAAAGTACTACAACCATTTACAAAAATCCCAATCTAGTTACTTTAGGAAAAATGTGAATTTGATGCTAATCCATGAAGTTGCACATTGCACTTTATGAAACGTTGGTGGAGCGTGTGTGGGTTACCGGCACACCAATGGGGGTTCATAAAGAGTGGCAATGGGTTTCTCGGGTGTTATCATTGTTGATGGAGCGTGTGTGGTTAACCGGCACATCAATTTGAGATGATAATGGACCCCGAGAGTACCAAGCTAATTTACATGGTTATTCACACCCGGTTTGTGATCCTCGGCATCCCAGTCACAAACGGTGGGGCATATCCGAGGTTAAACATGCCATTGAACAGTTCAATGAATCTCACAGATCTAGGAATTTCATAAGACTGAAATTGATAAATGTTATCTACCTTAATGACCATTGTGTTGTGATTACGGCATCCCTCTTCACAACATAGTTAGGGTATTTTGGGTCCTAGCCTTGTTAAATAATAAATTGGGTAATTATTTAAAAGGATTAATTAAACTAATAAATTCAAATTTTATATAAGTCTGAAGAAAGTGTCATTCTCCTCCTTCCCCTCCTTCACCTATTTCTGAGAGCTTCAGAAAGCACCTGTTAAATATGGTAAGGCTGACTGGCCTTGACTGTGTGATATGGTTTTGCAATTAGAGAATAGTTCTTAGTTTTGCTGGCAAACCATATCCGACTGAGTGTCCGCTCCCAAACATGGCATCACACAGCAGCTCGTGATGAGCATGACTCCTTGACTATTGAGTCCAAGGAAGTTCGTTTCCTTATGCTATTGATCATTGACCCCGAGTTCCGCAGGGATTTAGAATTCCTGGGGTCAGATAAGTTGGCACAGCTAGTTGAGGAAAGGTTCCGAGAATTGGTTGAAAAAGGGAACAAATTAGGATCTTCAAAGAGCTTGAAGTTTCAAGCATGAAGGAAGTAGCACTAGTTTACATGTTCCCAAGTTTGAGGGATACATAGGCGAACAGTATAAAACTGGTTTCCCTTTGTGATCGGGAGTTAAGCATTAGCTCGACTCGCTGATCTGTTCATCCAGATGAACAGAAAGGGTAATCAGATAAGACAATCGTGGAAATGCATTCAATGTCGACGCTATATGAGTCGTTCATGGAGAAGCATAGTTCCATTGATTCAGCTGCTTCAGGATTGAGTCCAGTATTAAGGTGCATCAAGGAATGATCCGGATCGTCTAGACCGATTGTTCGATGTTTCAAACTGGGAATCCATAAGGTGGGACACAGTCACAGAAAGATTGGAACGATGCTCCAAAGCCAAACCGTTTGGCAAACTCAGTAATATCTTAAAACTCATAATACGTGATCCTCATTTCCTTGATACATGATGTGTTTTCTCACGTTTGCTCTGTATGCACGGACTCTGTAGGATGCGGGATGTTGTCGCACAAGAGCATATTCGGATTGGATCTAGAGCTCGTACAGTTTTTGGAGTTAGGCTAAATATTTATTCTTATTATTAGTTTATAGACACACATGACATGGTTCGCATAGTACATTGTTCTGAGGATAATTCTGGTTTAACAAAATATTTTTTTAACATGATTGTATTTAATCATCCTCGAAATGTTGTGTGAATGTGTTAATGGCATAAATGGTAATAACTTGAATGTTGATACATCCAATGGGATTGGATTTATAAATTGTGTTCTTTATGATTGTTAAAGTGAATTTTATAAGAATCACTCCAACCAAAGGTCCAGTTGGACAGGACTTTGGAATCATTTGACTTAGAGTCACATGATGAATTAAGTTCTTAATAAAATTAATTGTGGCAAGAAAGGAATCACCCAAAGATCCAATGGATAGGATTTTGGAATCAGTTGACTTGGAGTCAGGTGATGATTACATGTCTTGAACAATATTAACAAAGTCATAAATTTACATGGAGATGTAAAGGTATTAAGATTTTGAGCGACAGACACATAAGTTACTGTGTATTGCTCGAATCTTCTAACAGAACACGATTAGTTATGCTTCAAAATATTTGCCAAATAGTTTGACAAATATGGTGTCGCTTATCGGAATAAGCGATTGATTGGAACCTTGAAGTGTTCAAGGATTTCAAAGGAAGTATAAGATCAACAGAACCTGAATGACTACATAGACTGAGAAAATGTTTCACAGTTTATCCTCTTCCAAGAACACTAATGGTTATAATGTGTCTTAGGGAAGATGATGGAGCATTGATCGAAATAGTTTTGATCCTCGATGTATAAGATACATTTCCGATTAGTATTTCCATGAATTAAATATTCAACCAGTTAGACCGTAGAAACCATATTCCGACCATATCTTAGACTAAGTAGGTTATGTCGACACTATCTGAAATGTAAAGCTGGGATCATCCCACTAGTACATAGAAAGTCCAGGGTCATGTAGCATTCGTCCGAATCTCTTGACAAGCCTGAAACTGATCAGTGATGTCGTTTCATTGGCCATCCCGGTTATCCTTTGAAAGAAGAGCCCTTTTAGAAAGAGCTCATGTTCTAAGGAAACAGTGGGAGTAAGAATAATCCTGAAGGAGTTCATGGATTAGCCAAGTGAAAGAACCTTTAGTCATCACTAGGCCTTGACCAGGAATTAGATTCCTGTTAAACCTGACATACCCTCTCTTCGCTTGACCTGTAGTTTTGGTCACCGTCATTAGGAGTTATGATCTGGGAGACATACCGATTAGTGGTAAAACACTAAAGATGGTACGGATAAGTAATCTGACTACTAGGAAGCATTGGTGAGCCCGGTTGCTGCCAAATAAGAGAACCTTAGCGCGAGACACAGTCTATGTGACAGTTTGATTGATTTTACAACTGGTCTAGGAACCAGTGGGAATAATTGAATCATCAAAAGAAGGGAATATAGAAATGTACTTACAGAACATCTGGTTGAATGAGTCATCACCTGGGGTCAAGCAATCGATTCCGAGGAAAGGCACTCTCAATAGAAGATGAAATCCGAGAGGATTCTGCGTGGCATAGTGTGAGTCGTTAGTGGAGCGTGTGTGGTTTACCGACACACTAATAGGGACTCACATAGAGCATGCCATTATAAAAGGTACATGGCCCCGGGATTCATCCCATGGGCATCTCACAAGAAAGGATATTCGGATTCTCAAAATAGTCCAAAAGGTTTGGATTTTGTGAATAGCCTGGAAGATTTCCTTTAATATGTCGGAAAGGTTTGGATTTCGGTTTCGCAAAATGTGCCAAAAGTTCTGGATTTTGTGAATAGTCCGAAAAAGTCATATAACCGTATCAAAGCCAGTGGGAGTATCGTTGTTATCTACTATCACATGTATGTGGGTTACATACTGGTTCTAGGATACATCTCTTATCATTACAAAGTGTAATGACTTGGTGTTAAGAAACGGTTCGCTATGAAAGACTTTAAGAGATACAACATACTTAGGTAGTCGTGAACATCTATTAGATAGATTGAAATTCTGCCAATATGATCTTGATAAGATTCAAGATGCATAAACCCAGGAAAAGAGTTTCCCATCATTGCAAAGCGTGATGACTTGGCATGAAAGAAATAAAGAAGGTGCAACATACTCACATAGTTCACAGACATCTATCAGATAGATGAGACTGACAGTATTGACTTAGCCGTTGAGAATATGATCTTGATGGGATTCAAGATGCATAAGAAAGAGTCCCTGAAAGGAAATGGTTTCCAGAAATCATGACACAAGGATTATTGGTAATCTTAGGATTCCGAAAGGGCTTGGAATGAGATTACATCAGGTTCCTCGAGCCTTTTGGACAAATCAGAAGTGTTATGAACATATCTTGATGACTTAATGCTTAGAGCATTGTAAGTTGGATTCAGGATATTGCCTGGCTGAGAATACTGAATGGATTTTTGAACAGACGTGAGAAATCATTGGGAAATGATTAGGGTGATTGATTTGAAAGGGTTTTCAAATCGGTAATTGTTTACACCAGAACGTGGTGCTGTAGGACTTCATGGTTAAAGAATTTCGTTGGTTTCTGATGGAGCGCGTGTGGTTCACCGGCACATCATGACACCTCGAAATTGTCCTAGGCTGTAGTCATGTAGACTAAAGACCCGAGAACCATGGGCAGTCACGGTACACATCACCAGAATGGAGTTGTGAGAGAGAATGACAAAATGACAAATTGAGATATCATCGGAAGAGTATCCGATAGGATCATCTACAATAAAGTGTATAAGTGTTAGACACTTGGATACATAGAAAGAGTGAAAAGGTCATATACATAGATATAAAAGGCTTGAATTGAAAGCTTAAAAGAGAATAAGAAACCGATAATAGTTATGATAAATCCGACTTGGTGATTACCTCGTGGAGACTTGGTAATAAGCAGGAGTAGCTGCCAGTCAGATTTTATGTTTCACTTTTGCATGTTTACTTCCTGAATAATTGGATTATTCAAATATCCACAGTCGTTCATACTCTTAGGGAGTAAGTATGAAGGAAGACTGTCATGAATTGGTTTGTAGATTGTCTAAGGAGTTAGACATAGCAATAAGATTGCTGCAACGTTCATGAGTACTTGGAAATGGAGATTTGAGTATTGGATAAACCCGCGCTCAATGGATTGCTTCATGGATTATATCACGAGCAATGTTGAGACGGTAATATCTTATGGTCTTAAAGTTGAGAGATATGAGTTATAATTTGCAAGGCAGTTGTTCATTGATAATACGAAAACGCATCGGTAACTCGGTGTTATAAAACGTGCTGTTGTGAGTGATTTGTCGGGTAAAAGATATAACATATTAGTCGAAGCTTATTCGTCCCTTGACCTAGACGGGAAACAGATATCTGTTGGCCACTCGATGATTTTGAAGTTGACTGAAGCGCTGGCCAGCCAGGACTGAATTGATTCGTTCAATTAGAAGTCTAAAAGTCATAAGCAAAATCGGAAATCGGGAAACAGTGTGTCAGACGGAGATTGATCTCAATCCATGTCTCATGTCTGAAAATATCTTGTTGGACGGAGGATCATCTGATCACTTATCTATGGACAGAACTGACTAGGTCAGAGTTCGGCAGCAGTTTCTAGGAAGCTACAGTTTGCTGATTAATTAGAGGTTAAATTGGTAATTATAGTCATAGACTTATCCAAGTGGGAGACTATTGGATTAGGTGTCTAAGCCATGACTAATAACTTGTATTTACATAATTAATAGAAGCAAAGTCCATTTGGGTTGCCCTCATAGCTGGAGGTTTGGTAGAAAGTTCGGTAGAGAGAAAGGTTTGTTTATTATGGGATTAATAAATCAATAGAAATAAAAGATATGGTTTGTTAATATATTAAAGTGATAATATATTAATTAGAAACTATATTGATTGATTAATAATTAATCAGGAATTAATTAGATTAATTTATGTGGCATTAATTAGATTAATCAGGAAGTCAGGGATTAAAGTCGTACAAATTCAATAGTTGAATTGCGGCGCGCGGCGCGCCAATGTATAGGCCGCGGCACGCGTACGTATAATCTGGAAAATGGCTGACGGCTAGGGTTTCTTGTTTCCCTATAAATAGGGACCCATAGACCTCATTATTTGGTGCTCATTCTATTATTCTCTCTCTGGAATTTTCGTGATCTTCCTCTGGCTCCCTGGGTGTGATCTCATTTGAGGCAGGACACTTGTGCTGCTTAGCTTCAAGATTAAAACTAAAGGTTAGTTTTTCTGATTTATTCTTTTAGTTAATTTTTGTTTTGCCTTTAGGAATTAGTTACATGTTCAAAGTAAGAAAACATAGATCCAATCTAGGTTGCATGTGAACTTAGGGTTTTAGTTCATAGATTTGCAGAAAACCTTTCAGTTTTTGCATTGGAAAAGTTCCGTCAATACTTGATCGGTGTCAAAGTCATTGTTTTCTCGGATCATGCGGCCTTGAAGTACTTGATGACCAAGAAAGACGCGAAGCCAAGACTCATCCGATGGATATTGCTTTTACAAGAGTTCGATTTAGAGATTCAGGACAAAAGCGGTTCCGAAAACCTTGTAGCCGATCACCTTAGCCGTTTGGTGTCACAAGGAGAGTCATCTTCCTTGCGTGATGAATTTCCGGATGAGCATCTCTTTTCCCTTTCTAATTCTAATTCTTTACCGTGGTATGCGGATATCGTTAACTTTTTGGTTACAAAACGGGTGCCCGACACAGTCACAAGAGCCCAAAAGGCCAAATTAAAAAGTGATTCAAAATATTATGTGTGGGACGACCCGTATATGTGGAAACATTGTCCCGATCAAGCGATTAGATGATGTGTCCCCTAACATGAGCATCAATCCGTTTTACAATTTTGTCATGAATATGCTTATGGAGGACAATTCGGTCCTAATCGCACTTTAAGGAAAGTTCTTGAATGTGGTTTGTTTTGGCCCACCATGACACGAGATTGTTATATTTTTTGTAAAAGTTGTGACCGGTGCCAAAGAACGGGAAATATTTCTCAAAAAGACCAAATGCCCCAAAATCCGATTCTTATTTGTGAAATTTTTGATGTTTGGGGAATCGATTTTATGGGTCCATTTCCCGTTTCTTTTGGCAACGTATATATACTTCTCGCGGTCGATTACGCTTCAAAATGGGTTGAGGCCAAAGCCATCCGATCGGACGATGCCAAAACGGTTATCGATTTCTTGAAATCTAATATTTTTGTAAGATTTGGCATTCCTAGGGCTTTGGAAAGTGATAGGGGAACACACTTTTGCAACAAGGCGATGGAAGCCTTATTGAAGAAATACAATGTCATCCATCGCGTGACCACCGCCTATCACCCTCAAACTTTATAAAAATATCATTGTATTTTAAAGTATACTTTGTACAGATTGTTTTAGAGAGTTTTAGTCCCATTGTATTTATAGTTGTATATCTTAAATGGATTGATATACTTAGTTCACTATAAACAATGCTCTGATACCAATCTGTCACACCCTCAAACCACGATGGCGGAAACGTCTGAGGGTGGGTGACTTCATGAACAGTATCACAACAACGTTTGTACAATAGTGATCAAAGCAAACACATCCATCATATACATAATTGTAATGTTACAAGAGTTCAAAAGATTGTACGTTTTAAATACAATTACAATATGATATCAAAATACATAGTATGATGCCATAGCGACCCATCGTCAAAGGTTGTAGTTACCTTATAAATTTCCTGAGAATATAAGTAGTTTGAAAGAGTGTCAACATTACGTTGGTGAGTTCATAAGATTTTTTGTATGAGAAAATCCATAATCCTTTTTCCTTGTAAAAAGATAGTGTTTGAAACCAGAAAATCCAATATTTTCTTATAAATGTGTAGTAGTCTTAAAACCCAAAGACCGAAAATGTATAGGTATTTGTATACTTGAAAATAGTATTACGAAGTTTTATTCTTGTATAAAACCGTGTAAATAGATGTTTACTTGTAGACGAATCGTAGATTTAATTCCACAAAACTCGTATGTATAAGTAAACCGTACTTATATTTATATCTTTGATAAAACGTAGTTTTAATTTCCATAGAACCAGTGTGTATAAGTAAAACCATACTTATATTTGTAACTTGTTAAAATGTAGTTTTAATACCATAAAACTTGTATGAAGAATCTCTTTCCTTGTAAAATGTAGTATTGTAATCCAAAAAAATCCAATATTTTCTTATGAATGTATCCAAGTCCTTAAAACCCAAGGACTAAAATGTATAGCATAGTTTGTAGTATAAAGCCATTGAAAATGTATATTTCCACGTAAACAATTTATAAAGTTGATTTCCCATGCGAGACGCCCTATAACCATACTGTGACCACGTATGCCTGCTTCGACGTTCTTCAAGCGTCGGACTGTTATGACATTTGTCACCTCAGACCCGTCAGTTTAGCTGTAGCTAGCAGCTCAGGTGCGGGGTTGTCAATCCCGTATAGATCTATACACAAATATCACGCTCTCTTACCGAGACTCTAGTTATAAATTTCAGGACTTGCAGTATGTACTTAAATAAGCATTGTGAAGACCCGTCTCACAAAAATGTATGTATCAATCAACTTGTTATTCGTATATGAAAAACCCTTGTATTTGCCCATTATCATTTTTTTCCATGATAATATAGTAATGTATAATTATATATTTTTATATAATATTTTCTCTTGTTCAAAATGTCATAGTAACCTTGTGTCCATAAACTATTCCTATAATAGTCTATTTTTAATATTCCGTCGTAAAAAGCGTATATTTACAAATATATGTGAAATAACTTATTTAGATGGTTATAAAGAACTTCTTTTAAGATATATTATCCACAATAGTGGTGTAATAAATTGGTTATACCCATTATTAATTCTAATATAATATTTCATGAATATCAAATAAAGAACGGCTAGGTAAAAGATCAAATGGGGAGGCAGGAGCCTTTCAGCGTATAAGCTTTTCGGAAATCCAACAACCTAGCCCAAATGATCGGCCTAGACACCGCCCTCGTAAGTAGATCATTCGATATTATGTTTGGAACTATAATTGAATTGTTGTCATAATGATGTTTACAAAATTTACATTTTGTTTACTACTGTTACAAATGAGTATAAATAGCTATTTTTATAGTATAACTTGTATTCTCTCCCTTAAAAACTTGAATAAATATAAAAAGAAGGGGTATGAACTCACCTCAATATCGACTAGAATCTTATCGCCAATTGTTGTTAGATCGCCCGACTCTTCGTGCTTCTAACTCGAACTCACTATATGTATAACTGAAATATCTATTTCTAACGCTCATTCTTCGTATATCTCTCTATACGTATCGAAGAACTTGTTTGTGTGATTTGAATGACTAGAATGAGGCTATATTTATAGTAGATTTATTTTCGTATTGCGGCCCTCAAGATACAGATATATGACTTTTATGGCTTTTGGAATTTGTTTATGACAAAACATATCCTTAAAATACTCTTTAAATAGATTTAATAGTTTTTATATAAAATAAATGATTTTTATTTATTAAAATATAATCTACGTAAATCGTAGTTTAATAATATCAACTTTTTAACTAGAAGTCTTTAATGAATTAACGAAAGGGTATTAATTGTAAGTTTAATGAAAATATAGGGTTTAAATGTAAATACAATTTCATTTTAAAGAAAAAGAAAATATTAAATATAAAACTAATTTCAATAATATTACTTTTTGACGTCAGGTTGTTCGTATCGACGATACGGTTTTGACGGTAAATTTTTTGTTTTATAAAAAGTCATAATATTTTTGATAAATTTAACAATACGTATTGAATATATAGTGTTCGAAATGAAAATACGAATTCTTTGGGGGTAAAATATATAAATATGAATAAATAATTAAGTAGGGCCCAAATTACTAAAAATTATAAAAAAATGGAAAATATAAATTTCAAAGTCTTCCCACCATTTTTGAAGAAGACTTTGAATTTTTTTTTTCACCAAACACTATTCACGCCGAATTACTGTTCACGTCGGACACTATTCACGACGTAAATTTGTTTTTTTTTTTATACCAAAAAAATCTAATGTATAGGCCGCGGCGCGCGTACGTATTGATTGATTAGAAACTATATTGATTGATTAATAATTAATCAGGAATTAATTAGATTAGTTTCTGTGGCATTAATTAGATTAATCAGGAAGTCAGGGATTAAAGTCGTACAAATTCAATAGTTGAATTGCGGCGCGTGGCGCGCCAATGTATAGGCCGCGGCGCGCGTACGTATAATCCGGAAAATGGCTGACGGCTAGGGTTTCTTGTTTCCCTATAAATAGGGACCCCTAGACCTCATTATTTGGTGCTCATTCTATTATTCTCTCTCTGGAATTTTCGTGATCTTCCTCTGGCTCCCTGGGTGTGATCTCATTTGAGGCAGGACACTTGTGCTGCTTAGCTTCAAGATTAAAACTAAAGGTTAGTTTTTCTGATTTATTATTTTAGTTAATTTTTGTTTTGCCTTTAGGAATTAGTTACATGTTCAAAGTAAGAAAACATAGATCCAATCTAGGTTGCATGTGAACTTAGGGTTTTAGTTCATAGATTTGCAGAAAACCTTTCAGTGGTATCAGAACATTTGGTTGTTTTCTTGTTGAATTGATGTAATATTTTTCCTAAAATTTAGGGTTTTTATTGTTTCTAAAACCTTAATGGGGCAAATCGATTTTAGGGTTAGGGTTTTTAAAACCCTAGCCCCTCCCCTTGGTTAAATTTAGAAATTTACATAGGGTTTAGAAGGCTTTCTATTTTTGGTAACTTTAATTGTTTAATTAAATGGATAACCTTAAACCCATTATTTGTTTTTCGAAAATCAGGGGTTTAAGATAGGTTTAAATTGATTTGATTAATTTGGAAAAACCTATCTACGTTTGATATAATTTAATTAATTGTTTAATTAAAAGATAATTCAAGGGATTTAATTTAATTTTGATTTAATGGTTAAATTTCGAAAATTAAAGGATAAATCCTAAAATATTTTAAAAGGTTTAAAATATCTAGATTTAATTAATTTAATTAATAGTTTAATTAAAAGATAAATTAAATCAAATTAAAGGTTTAATTTAATTTGAAATTTAATAGTTAAATTTCAGGAAATTAAAAGATAAACCAGGAATATTTTAAAAGATTTAAAATACATCTTATATATATTATTAAAAGTTAATACTATATGTATAAGATAAAATGGTTAGTCAAATCATTAGTAGGCCTCATTCACGAAGCTGATCTATAAAGTGGGTATAAGGAGGCTGCCTATAAAATGGCAGTCTAATGGGTGAACACTCTCGCCCACCGCTCGCCTGATCAGTGGAGGGTCGTTAGCCGAACAGTTTTGATAGGACCGCTTAATCATTAAAAGTATAATGATCAAAGTACTACAACCATTTACAAAAATCCCAATCTAGTTACTTTAGGAAAAATGTGAATTTGATGCTAATCCATGAAGTTGCACATTGCACTTTATGAAACGTTGGTGGAGCGTGTGTGGGTTACCGGCACACCAATGGGGGTTCATAAAGAGTGGCAATGGGTTTCTCGGGTGTTATCATTGTTGATGGAGCGTGTGTGGTTAACCGGCACATCAATTTGAGATGATAATGGACCCCGAGAGTACCAAGCTAATTTACATGGTTATTCACACCCGGTTTGTGATCCTCGGCATCCCAGTCACAAACGGTGGGGCATATCCGAGGTTAAACATGCCATTGAACAGTTCAATGAATCTCACAGATCTAGGAATTTCATAAGACTGAAATTGATAAATGTTATCTACCTTAATGACCATTGTGTTGTGATTACGGCATCCCTCTTCACAACATAGTTAGAGTATTTTGGGTCCTAGCCTTGTTAAATAATAAATTGGGTAATTATTTAAAAGGATTAATTAAACTAATAAATTCAAATTTTATATAAGTCTGAAGAAAGTGTCATTCTCCTCCTTCCCCTCCTTCACCTATTTCTGAGAGCTTCAGAAAGCACCTGTTAAATATGGTAAGGCTGACTGGCCTTGACTGTGTGATATGGTTTTGCAATTAGAGAATAGTTCTTAGTTTTGCTGGCAAACCATATCCGACTGAGTGTCCGCTCCCAAACATGGCATCACACAGCAGCTCGTGATGAGCATGACTCCTTGACTATTGAGTCCAAGGAAGTTCGTTTCCTTATGCTATTGATCATTGACCCCGAGTTCCGCAGGGATTTAGAATTCCTGGGGTCAGATAAGTTGGCACAGCTAGTTGAGGAAAGGTTCCGAGAATTGGTTGAAAAAGGGAACAAATTAGGATCTTCAAAGAGCTTGAAGTTTCAAGCATGAAGGAAGTAGCACTAGTTTACATGTTCCCAAGTTTGAGGGATACATAGGCGAACAGTATAAAACTGGTTTCCCTTTGTGATCGGGAGTTAAGCATTAGCTCGACTCGCTGATCTGTTCATCCAGATGAACAGAAAGGGTAATCAGATAAGACAATCGTGGAAATGCATTCAATGTCGACGCTATATGAGTCGTTCATGGAGAAGCATAGTTCCATTGATTCAGCTGCTTCAGGATTGAGTCCAGTATTAAGGTGCATCAAGGAATGATCCGGATCGTCTAGACCGATTGTTCGATGTTTCAAACTGGGAATCCATAAGGTGGGACACAGTCACAGAAAGATTGGAACGATGCTCCAAAGCCAAACCGTTTGGCAAACTCAGTAATATCTTAAAACTCATAATACGTGATCCTCATTTCCTTGATACAGGATGTGTTTTCTCACGTTTGCTCTGTATGCACGGACTCTGTAGGATGCGGGATGTTGTCGCACAAGAGCATATTCGGATTGGATCTAGAGCTCGTACAGTTTTTGGAGTTAGGCTAAATATTTATTCTTATTATTAGTTTATAGACACACATGACATGGTTCGCATAGTACATTGTTCTGAGGATAATTCTGGTTTAACAAAATATTTTTTTAACATGATTGTATTTAATCATCCTCGAAATGTTGTGTGAATGTGTTAATGGCATAAATGGTAATAACTTGAATGTTGATACATCCAATGGGATTGGATTTATAAATTGTGTTCTTTATGATTGTTAAAGTGAATTTTATAAGAATCACTCCAACCAAAGGTCCAGTTGGACAGGACTTTGGAATCATTTGACTTAGAGTCACATGATGAATTAAGTTCTTAATAAAATTAATTGTGGCAAGAAAGGAATCACCCAAAGATCCAATGGATAGGATTTTGGAATCAGTTGACTTGGAGTCAGGTGATGATTACATGTCTTGAACAATATTAACAAAGTCATAAATTTACATGGAGATGTAAAGGTATTAAGATTTTGAGCGACAGACACATAAGTTACTGTGTATTGCTCGAATCTTCTAACAGAACACGATTAGTTATGCTTCAAAATATTTGCCAAATAGTTTGACAAATATGGTGTCGCTTATCGGAATAAGCGATTGATTGGAACCTTGAAGTGTTCAAGGATTTCAAAGGAAGTATAAGATCAACAGAACCTGAATGACTACATAGACTGAGAAAATGTTTCACAGTTTATCCTCTTCCAAGAACACTAATGGTTATAATGTGTCTTAGGGAAGATGATGGAGCATTGATCGAAATAGTTTTGATCCTCGATGTATAAGATACATTTCCGATTAGTATTTCCATGAATTAAATATTCAACCAGTTAGACCGTAGAAACCATATTCCGACCATATCTTAGACTAAGTAGGTTATGTCGACACTATCTGAAATGTAAAGCTGGGATCATCCCACTAGTACATAGAAAGTCCAGGGTCATGTAGCATTCGTCCGAATCTCTTGACAAGCCTGAAACTGATCAGTGATGTCGTTTCATTGGCCATCCCGGTTATCCTTTGAAAGAAGAGCCCTTTTAGAAAGAGCTCATGTTCTAAGGAAACAGTGGGAGTAAGAATAATCCTGAAGGAGTTCATGGATTAGCCAAGTGAAAGAACCTTTAGTCATCACTAGGCCTTGACCAGGAATTAGATTCCTGTTAAACCTGACATACCCTCTCTTCGCTTGACCTGTAGTTTTGGTCACCGTCATTAGGAGTTATGATCTGGGAGACATACCGATTAGTGGTAAAACACTAAAGATGGTACGGATAAGTAATCTGACTACTAGGAAGCATTGGTGAGCCCGGTTGCTGCCAAATAAGAGAACCTTAGCGCGAGACACAGTCTATGTGACAGTTTGATTGATTTTACAACTGGTCTAGGAACCAGTGGGAATAATTGAATCATCAAAAGAAGGGAATATAGAAATGTACTTACAGAACATCTGGTTGAATGAGTCATCACCTGGGGTCAAGCAATCGATTCCGAGGAAAGGCACTCTCAATAGAAGATGAAATCCGAGAGGATTCTGCGTGGCATAGTGTGAGTCGTTAGTGGAGCGTGTGTGGTTTACCGACACACTAATAGGGACTCACATAGAGCATGCCATTATAAAAGGTACATGGCCCCGGGATTCATCCCATGGGCATCTCACAAGAAAGGATATTCGGATTCTCAAAATAGTCCAAAAGGTTTGGATTTTGTGAATAGCCTGGAAGATTTCCTTTAATATGTCGGAAAGGTTTGGATTTCGGTTTCGCAAAATGTGCCAAAAGTTCTGGATTTTGTGAATAGTCCGAAAAAGTCATATAACCGTATCAAAGCCAGTGGGAGTATCGTTGTTATCTACTATCACATGTATGTGGGTTACATACTGGTTCTAGGATACATCTCTTATCATTACAAAGTGTAATGACTTGGTGTTAAGAAACGGTTCGCTATGAAAGACTTTAAGAGATACAACATACTTAGGTAGTCGTGAACATCTATTAGATAGATTGAAATTCTGCCAATATGATCTTGATAAGATTCAAGATGCATAAACCCAGGAAAAGAGTTTCCCATCATTGCAAAGCGTGATGACTTGGCATGAAAGAAATAAAGAAGGTGCAACATACTCACATAGTTCACAGACATCTATCAGATAGATGAGACTGACAGTATTGACTTAGCCGTTGAGAATATGATCTTGATGGGATTCAAGATGCATAAGAAAGAGTCCCTGAAAGGAAATGGTTTCCAGAAATCATGACACAAGGATTATTGGTAATCTTAGGATTCCGAAAGGGCTTGGAATGAGATTACATCAGGTTCCTCGAGCCTTTTGGACAAATCAGAAGTGTTATGAACATATCTTGATGACTTAATGCTTAGAGCATTGTAAGTTGGATTCAGGATATTGCCTGGCTGAGAATACTGAATGGATTTTTGAACAGACGTGAGAAATCATTGGGAAATGATTAGGGTGATTGATTTGAAAGGGTTTTCAAATCGGTAATTGTTTACACCAGAACGTGGTGCTGTAGGACTTCATGGTTAAAGAATTTCGTTGGTTTCTGATGGAGCGCGTGTGGTTCACCGGCACATCATGACACCTCGAAATTGTCCTAGGCTGTAGTCATGTAGACTAAAGACCCGAGAACCATGGGCAGTCACGGTACACATCACCAGAATGGAGTTGTGAGAGAGAATGACAAAATGACAAATTGAGATATCATCGGAAGAGTATCCGATAGGATCATCTGCAATAAAGTGTATAAGTGTTAGACACTTGGATACATAGAAAGAGTGAAAAGGTCATATACATAGATATAAAAGGCTTGAATTGAAAGCTTAAAAGAGAATAAGAAACCGATAATAGTTATGATAAATCCGACTTGGTGATTACCTCGTGGAGACTTGGTAATAAGCAGGAGTAGCTGCCAGTCAGATTTTATGTTTCACTTTTGCATGTTTACTTCCTGAATAATTGGATTATTCAAATATCCACAGTCGTTCATACTCTTAGGGAGTAAGTATGAAGGAAGACTGTCATGAATTGGTTTGTAGATTGTCTAAGGAGTTAGACATAGCAATAAGATTGCTGCAACGTTCATGAGTACTTGGAAATGGAGATTTGAGTATTGGATAAACCCGCGCTCAATGGATTGCTTCATGGATTATATCACGAGCAATGTTGAGACGGTAATATCTTATGGTCTTAAAGTTGAGAGATATGAGTTATAATTTGCAAGGCAGTTGTTCATTGATAATACGAAAACGCATCGGTAACTCGGTGTTATAAAACGTGCTGTTGTGAGTGATTTGTCGGGTAAAAGATATAACATATTAGTCGAAGCTTATTCGTCCCTTGACCTAGACGGGAAACAGATATCTGTTGGCCACTCGATGATTTTGAAGTTGACTGAAGCGCTGGCCAGCCAGGACTGAATTGATTCGTTCAATTAGAAGTCTAAAAGTCATAAGCAAAATCGGAAATCGGGAAACAGTGTGTCAGACGGAGATTGATCTCAATCCATGTCTCATGTCTGAAAATATCTTGTTGGACGGAGGATCATCTGATCACTTATCTATGGACAGAACTGACTAGGTCAGAGTTCGGCAGCAGTTTCTAGGAAGCTACAGTTTGCTGATTAATTAGAGGTTAAATTGGTAATTATAGTCATAGACTTATCCAAGTGGGAGACTATTGGATTAGGTGTCTAAGCCATGACTAATAACTTGTATTTACATAATTAATAGAAGCAAAGTCCATTTGGGTTGCCCTCATAGCTGGAGGTTTGGTAGAAAGTTCGGTAGAGAGAAAGGTTTGTTTATTATGGGATTAATAAATCAATAGAAATAAAAGATATGGTTTGTTAATATATTAAAGTGATAATATATTAATTAGAAACTATATTGATTGATTAATAATTAATCAGGAATTAATTAGATTAATTTATGTGGCATTAATTAGATTAATCAGGAAGTCAGGGATTAAAGTCGTACAAATTCAATAGTTGAATTGCGGCGCGCGGCGCGCCAATGTATAGGCCGCGGCACGCGTACGTATAATCTGGAAAATGGCTGACGGCTAGGGTTTCTTGTTTCCCTATAAATAGGGACCCATAGACCTCATTATTTGGTGCTCATTCTATTATTCTCTCTCTGGAATTTTCGTGATCTTCCTCTGGCTCCCTGGGTGTGATCTCATTTGAGGCAGGACACTTGTGCTGCTTAGCTTCAAGATTAAAACTAAAGGTTAGTTTTTCTGATTTATTCTTTTAGTTAATTTTTGTTTTGCCTTTAGGAATTAGTTACATGTTCAAAGTAAGAAAACATAGATCCAATCTAGGTTGCATGTGAACTTAGGGTTTTAGTTCATAGATTTGCAGAAAACCTTTCAGTTTTTGCATTGGAAAAGTTCCGTCAATACTTGATCGGTGTCAAAGTCATTGTTTTCTCGGATCATGCGGCCTTGAAGTACTTGATGACCAAGAAAGACGCGAAGCCAAGACTCATCCGATGGATATTGCTTTTACAAGAGTTCGATTTAGAGATTCAGGACAAAAGCGGTTCCGAAAACCTTGTAGCCGATCACCTTAGCCGTTTGGTGTCACAAGGAGAGTCATCTTCCTTGCGTGATGAATTTCCGGATGAGCATCTCTTTTCCCTTTCTAATTCTAATTCTTTACCGTGGTATGCGGATATCGTTAACTTTTTGGTTACAAAACGGGTGCCCGACACAGTCACAAGAGCCCAAAAGGCCAAATTAAAAAGTGATTCAAAATATTATGTGTGGGACGACCCGTATATGTGGAAACATTGTCCCGATCAAGCGATTAGATGATGTGTCCCCTAACATGAGCATCAATCCGTTTTACAATTTTGTCATGAATATGCTTATGGAGGACAATTCGGTCCTAATCGCACTTTAAGGAAAGTTCTTGAATGTGGTTTGTTTTGGCCCACCATGACACGAGATTGTTATATTTTTTGTAAAAGTTGTGACCGGTGCCAAAGAACGGGAAATATTTCTCAAAAAGACCAAATGCCCCAAAATCCGATTCTTATTTGTGAAATTTTTGATGTTTGGGGAATCGATTTTATGGGTCCATTTCCCGTTTCTTTTGGCAACGTATATATACTTCTCGCGGTCGATTACGCTTCAAAATGGGTTGAGGCCAAAGCCATCCGATCGGACGATGCCAAAACGGTTATCGATTTCTTGAAATCTAATATTTTTGTAAGATTTGGCATTCCTAGGGCTTTGGAAAGTGATAGGGGAACACACTTTTGCAACAAGGCGATGGAAGCCTTATTGAAGAAATACAATGTCATCCATCGCGTGACCACCGCCTATCACCCTCAAACTTTATAAAAATATCATTGTATTTTAAAGTATACTTTGTACAGATTGTTTTAGAGAGTTTTAGTCCCATTGTATTTATAGTTGTATATCTTAAATGGATTGATATACTTAGTTCACTATAAACAATGCTCTGATACCAATCTGTCACACCCTCAAACCACGATGGCGGAAACGTCTGAGGGTGGGTGACTTCATGAACAGTATCACAACAACGTTTGTACAATAGTGATCAAAGCAAACACATCCATCATATACATAATTGTAATGTTACAAGAGTTCAAAAGATTGTACGTTTTAAATACAATTACAATATGATATCAAAATACATAGTATGATGCCATAGCGACCCATCGTCAAAGGTTGTAGTTACCTTATAAATTTCCTGAGAATATAAGTAGTTTGAAAGAGTGTCAACATTACGTTGGTGAGTTCATAAGATTTTTTGTATGAGAAAATCCATAATCCTTTTTCCTTGTAAAAAGATAGTGTTTGAAACCAGAAAATCCAATATTTTCTTATAAATGTGTAGTAGTCTTAAAACCCAAAGACCGAAAATGTATAGGTATTTGTATACTTGAAAATAGTATTACGAAGTTTTATTCTTGTATAAAACCGTGTAAATAGATGTTTACTTGTAGACGAATCGTAGATTTAATTCCACAAAACTCGTATGTATAAGTAAACCGTACTTATATTTATATCTTTGATAAAACGTAGTTTTAATTTCCATAGAACCAGTGTGTATAAGTAAAACCATACTTATATTTGTAACTTGTTAAAATGTAGTTTTAATACCATAAAACTTGTATGAAGAATCTCTTTCCTTGTAAAATGTAGTATTGTAATCCAAAAAAATCCAATATTTTCTTATGAATGTATCCAAGTCCTTAAAACCCAAGGACTAAAATGTATAGCATAGTTTGTAGTATAAAGCCATTGAAAATGTATATTTCCACGTAAACAATTTATAAAGTTGATTTCCCATGCGAGACGCCCTATAACCATACTGTGACCACGTATGCCTGCTTCGACGTTCTTCAAGCGTCGGACTGTTATGACATTTGTCACCTCAGACCCGTCAGTTTAGCTGTAGCTAGCAGCTCAGGTGCGGGGTTGTCAATCCCGTATAGATCTATACACAAATATCACGCTCTCTTACCGAGACTCTAGTTATAAATTTCAGGACTTGCAGTATGTACTTAAATAAGCATTGTGAAGACCCGTCTCACAAAAATGTATGTATCAATCAACTTGTTATTCGTATATGAAAAACCCTTGTATTTGCCCATTATCATTTTTTTCCATGATAATATAGTAATGTATAATTATATATTTTTATATAATATTTTCTCTTGTTCAAAATGTCATAGTAACCTTGTGTCCATAAACTATTCCTATAATAGTCTATTTTTAATATTCCGTCGTAAAAAGCGTATATTTACAAATATATGTGAAATAACTTATTTAGATGGTTATAAAGAACTTCTTTTAAGATATATTATCCACAATAGTGGTGTAATAAATTGGTTATACCCATTATTAATTCTAATATAATATTTCATGAATATCAAATAAAGAACGGCTAGGTAAAAGATCAAATGGGGAGGCAGGAGCCTTTCAGCGTATAAGCTTTTCGGAAATCCAACAACCTAGCCCAAATGATCGGCCTAGACACCGCCCTCGTAAGTAGATCATTCGATATTATGTTTGGAACTATAATTGAATTGTTGTCATAATGATGTTTACAAAATTTACATTTTGTTTACTACTGTTACAAATGAGTATAAATAGCTATTTTTATAGTATAACTTGTATTCTCTCCCTTAAAAACTTGAATAAATATAAAAAGAAGGGGTATGAACTCACCTCAATATCGACTAGAATCTTATCGCCAATTGTTGTTAGATCGCCCGACTCTTCGTGCTTCTAACTCGAACTCACTATATGTATAACTGAAATATCTATTTCTAACGCTCATTCTTCGTATATCTCTCTATACGTATCGAAGAACTTGTTTGTGTGATTTGAATGACTAGAATGAGGCTATATTTATAGTAGATTTATTTTCGTATTGCGGCCCTCAAGATACAGATATATGACTTTTATGGCTTTTGGAATTTGTTTATGACAAAACATATCCTTAAAATACTCTTTAAATAGATTTAATAGTTTTTATATAAAATAAATGATTTTTATTTATTAAAATATAATCTACGTAAATCGTAGTTTAATAATATCAACTTTTTAACTAGAAGTCTTTAATGAATTAACGAAAGGGTATTAATTGTAAGTTTAATGAAAATATAGGGTTTAAATGTAAATACAATTTCATTTTAAAGAAAAAGAAAATATTAAATATAAAACTAATTTCAATAATATTACTTTTTGACGTCAGGTTGTTCGTATCGACGATACGGTTTTGACGGTAAATTTTTTGTTTTATAAAAAGTCATAATATTTTTGATAAATTTAACAATACGTATTGAATATATAGTGTTCGAAATGAAAATACGAATTCTTTGGGGGTAAAATATATAAATATGAATAAATAATTAAGTGGGGCCCAAATTACTAAAAATTATAAAAAAATGGAAAATATAAATTTCAAAGTCTTCCCACCATTTTTGAGGAAGACTTTGAATTTTTTTTTTCACCAAACACTATTCACGCCGAATTACTGTTCACGTCGGACACTATTCACGACGTAAATTTGTTTTTTTTTTATACCAAAAAAATCTAACTTAATAGCGTTTGTTCGTATAATTAATTTGAATTAGCATAAGTAGTATTATCATATCCAATAATATATCGTAGAGGTTATGAAATTTACATTCATATATATTGACCTAACTTACGCTTTGGTTGACTTGAATTGACTTTTGTTGACCAATTTTGACAGTTGTCACAAAGACCAAGGCATTCCATGATCGGTCCATCACCCGAAAGAACTTCATTCCGGGACAAAAAGTGTTGCACTATCACTCCCGTTTGAAGTTGTTTACGGGAAAACATCGATCACGATGGATGGGACCCTTTGTAGTTGATAAAATATTTGACCATGGAGCCGTAGAGATAAGAAGTGATGATACCGGAAAAATATTCAAGGTGAATGGGCATCGTTTAAAGCCTTTTTATGAAGGTTTTAACGCGGGTGTACTTGACGATACCCGCTTGGATGCCCCCAAGTATGATTAAACGTAAGTCGGTACCACGTCTTGCCAAAGACGTTAAAGAAGTGCATTTTTGGAGAGCCGAGCTCTCGATTTTTAATACCGAATAAAGTAATTTTTGGGCCAACGGAGTTTTTGTGTGAAGCTTTTAATCATTTACCAAGTGATTTTTGATGAAAATGTGGCTTTTGGTTGAAACGGGGTCGAAAAATGAGTCCGGAAGACGTTTTTAAGCGAAAAATGGATGCTGAAAAGTTTTTGCAAAAATGGTCCCTGGGTACTTTGCGCGACCCGCGCGAGGCTATTGAAGGATTTGCGCGACCCGCGTGAAAGGCATGCGGGGCTCGTCTCATTTCTTAACAAGGGATTTTCTCCCAAAGAACAAAAGTTGGATTTTATTTTGTCATATGCGCGACCCGCATTTGACCCATATTTCCTTCCAGTCAAACCATCTACCCATTTACCCGGTATTTTACCCGACCCAAACCCAAAATCTAACGCATACCCTCTTCTAACCCTACCCGATTTTTTTCTTTCTTCCTCCTTCCCCCCTCGTTCACGAACACACACAGCAACCTCTCTTTCACCTCCGATCAATCTCCTTCACCTTCTCCGGCCACTGCAACCTCCGATCGCCGCCATCTGCCAACCGACGAATGCCTCCACCTCCGTTACCCTCCTTCTCCTTCGTCTCTCTCGCGAACACCGATCGAACCCTAGCCACCTGCTTGCGAACCCAACCAGCCCCTCCTTTTCTCCGACCAGTCGCCTGCACACCGCCGCCGCCGCACCTCCGATCACCTCCACCACTACATCCCACCACAGACCATCACCCCACCACACTCGCCTGACCCCCAATCGAACTCAAAACCACCTGCACCTTGCGATTGCATCTCCGCCTCCAACCTCTCGATCTCACCTTGCTCGCACCATCGGAGACGACAGACGAACCGCCACCGTCGCGCCGCCTCACCTCCATTCACCACCAACACTCCGCCATCCCCCTTACTCTCTCCCTCTATCGTATTCGCCCCACCTGCCAACCGCAACCCAGCCGAGTCGCAACCTGCAACTTCCGATTCCGGCGACCAAACGGTCGGTTCCCGACCAACCGTCGCCGGTTCCTAGCTCAGGAGATCCTCCGGTGCAAACCCCCATCACCACTTTCTCCAATCTGTAACCGAGTCGGGTCTAACTCAGCCCACTGAGTTGACTCGCCGAGTCAGGTCTGAGTTGGGGTCGAGTCAACACAGGTCCGGGTCAACTTCAGTGGGTCGTTTCAGCAGGTCCATTTCACGGTCCAGTCGGGTACCCATTTTCAGCAGGTCCCGGTTTCGAGTCCCGGGTCAATACCGAACAGAAAACCCGACCTGGGAAGTTTTACACGCGACCCGCGCCCAATTACAAACAGAAATTTTTTTGCGCGGGTCAATCTTCAGCTAAGGGACACGCAACAAGGGTACACTCGTTCCTTTTTCTTTGTTTTGATTCCGTATTTTTGGTTGGTATTGAATTGTTTCTTTACTTGTCATTGTTGTACATTGAAAATGTCGTCCCGAGGCTTAAAGTGAGGTGCTGGCCCAAGTACTTCGCACGGATCAGATGAGGATTTCACGGAACCCACGCCTGTATTTAAAAGTAAATTGATGCGTTCTCGTTATCAGGCGATAGTTGACCGATCCATCGACCAAGTTTGTTTGTCGGGACTCATTCGTTACCCTTGGGGTGTTCGATGGTGTTAGGGCCCTTTTTGTAAATATTGGTTGGGAAAATTTCCTCAACCATTGGGCCCTAACATACCACACCCTGACCTTAGAGATCTTAGCATCTCTTGTGCGCGATGAAGACGCTCGGATTTTGACGTTCCAACTTAATGGAACGGCCTACCGTTTGTCTTTTGAGCGCCTTAATGAGCATATGGGGACCCCGCAAGTGGGAACCATTGTCACATTCATACCTATACTACTGAAGGGTACAATGAGCTCCAATTTTGGCACCAAATTTCAGGACTAGACGATTTTAAACCCAAGTCTGCCCACATCATACATCCTTGCCTGCGCTTAGCTCATAGGATCTTGTGCTGCACGATTTTTGCTCGTACCGAGTGCAGCCAGATCACTAAGCTGGAGCTCTTTTTCTTATGGTGTATGACCAGTAGAGAATCCAATTTCATTCCCGACTTTGCCTCGCACTTCCTCCATAAGTGCATCAGTACGCGTGATACGCGTACTGCCCCTGGGGATATTTGTTTCGGGGGCCTCTTCACCGTCATGCTTTTCGCCCCCGAGATCTCCCGGTCCCTCCCATCTTCGCCAAGGAAAATCGTCGACGGCCCCACACGACTCGACCTAGCCGCCCTAGGTCGCATGTCCATGATTTCTCCGCGGTCGCCTGGGCGATTTACATGGTACCACTCTATCCCGAGGAGGTCGTATCTCTATCTTCCCGATGTGCGGATAGCTGAGTTTCAACATACCCGCCCGTTTACCTGGCGTATCTCTCCGCACCTCCCCGAGGATGTTGTTGAGATTGAGGGCGATGCCCCTATGGACGAAGCCCCTCCGTCCCCTCCCGCACAGGGCGCGACACAGTTCCTGCCTGATTTCTTCTCGCGTTTCGACACGCTATGATTAGGCCAGGTGTAAATACAGCAGGAGATTACCCGCTTGTCGCAGCATGTGGGTAATGTCTCTGAGCGTGTCGACCACGTTTCCTAAAGATTGGACGAACTTTGGGAATACCATAACCGCCAGGGTCATTTCCATTATCCCCCTCCCGATCCCCCGATGTGATTTTTTTCTATTCTATTTTTGCTCTATCTCCCAAGCATTGAGGACAATGTTTATTTCTAAGCTTGGGGTGGGGTATTTCATATTTTTGCATTTTAGGTAATTTTTTTTCACAAAAATTTTCAAAAATCCCAAAAATATTTTATTTTCTTCTTTTCAACTTTACATTTTTAAAACAATTTAGTTGCATTTAGTTAGGATCATCAAATAATTTTTCATGCATTTTTGTTATCTTTTGCTTCTCACCTCTATGACATCTTTAATTGCAATCATAATACATCCTCATGATTAACTTCTTGTATTTTTGTCCCCCGTGTACATGCAACATTACCAACTTTTGAAACTTTAGATCTTCCTTAGGAACCTCTTTTTGTTAATTTGCCTAGTATATGTACGTTTGGTGAAAATATGAAAACACACATGAAATTGAATCAAAAGTATACTAGCAAAGGACGCATTATTTACCCGTGAGTTCATAATTGTGTGTAATCGGATAGCGAAAGTACTATGGAAGTTGCACTAGTCCCCCCTCATGACCAATACATTTGCATAGTGTTAATTAAACATAAGATTTATCGCAAATCGCGATCTTCCAACGACATGGACAAAAACCTTGTTTGTATAACATTTTGGTTTTGTTTGGTATTAGTGTTTGTTAGTGTCCTATGACCTTGTACATATTGTTTTGGTCATTTGTGCATTAGTTATTTAGATTTGTAAACTTAGCAGTGTCATTTTTATATTTTGTTTTGAAAAAGATGTAAATTATAAAAAAAATATTATTTTTGTCTAGTCGTTTTAGAAAAAACTCAGTGAAGTCATTTTTTTTATGGTGAAATTCCAGAAATTATTATTTTACTTGGTTCTAAAAGATTGGTCTAAAAAAAATCAAAAAAAAAATCAAAAAAAAAAGAAAAAAAAAGAGAAAGACCGAACCAAGTGATTGCTCGAGTTGTCTTAGTATAAATTTTTAGAAAATTTTCCACAAAAATATAATAAAGTAATTACTTGTTTTGAAATCTCGTTTCGTTTTGGTTTCAAAATAACAACTAAAATCTCGTTTTTGTTTACAACTTCACTTTTGACTACGGTTTCATTTTTTATATCCATTTTTAGTCAAGTTGAAGTGTGGGATTTAGTTGTTTTGGTCGTTTTAGATATTTATGTGGTATTTTGTATTTAGGATTTTCGTTGTAATCTTTGTTTTTGTCCCTCTGTTTTTGGAAGATCATGTGTTTAATGTGTGGTATGCAAATGTGGTCGGTTGGAGGATTTGAGCAAATTCAACTTAGTACAATTACCTTGTCTGACACCCGAGCACCCCTCCTATAAAAATGAGCGTTTATAACCAAATATTTGAAGATGGCGTTTGCGAGGTCACACATCTTGTGACATGAGTGAAACACGAGGGGAGCGAACAATTGTGAGCACGTCCTTTGCTTGCGTGACGCTTTGTATATTTAGTGAAGGTTTCATGTGTGAGTTTATATTTTGACCTAACGTGCCTATGCTAAGTACTTAGTGAAAATTTGTTCCTCTTGATGATTTTTTGTTTCACCCGTTGGTATACTTGTTTTGTGCATGGGGTCCGAATTAACATGATTTTTAATTATGATGGGTGTTGTCTTGGTCGCTACCTAAGATGTCTATTCTTTTTCATTTTTGTGTTTTTATCGCGTCGACTTAAGTCTTGTATTGTTTTCATTGAGGACAATGAAAGGTTTAAGCTTGGAGTGTTTTGACACTTCGTTTTTATTTCTTCTTTTTATAATTTATTTAGCACGTTTTATTTCATTTTTAGTATAAATCGTATGCATATTTTCCATTTTTTAATTTTTATATCATTCAGGGACACTTTCTTGTCTTTTGTGTTTAAATGCAGATATTATTGAAGACTAGCGGGAGCGGGATGAGCCGAACGAGAGATTATAGCGGACGCAGCGGTATTATATTTTGAGGCGCGGAATTTTCGGGAACTCGGAATCTTTTAGCGGGCTTGGACTTGAAGCGAACATTTGGACCAATAATGAACATTTGGGCTCACTTGGATTTATCTAGCCCAAATGGGGGTTGATTTGGGCCAAAAACCGGTATTTCCCAAAGAAGAAAGGGGACAAATGATCTTTTTACGAGTTGGACCGGATCAGGCCAAAACTGGGCCTTTTACACTGTCACGCGACCCGCGTGACTTTTTGTACTACGTTTGCATGACCCGCGCAAATGGTGCAGAGGGTCAATTTTGTAATTTCAAATGTGGGTCTGCTATATGGGGCATGGAAGCAAGGGTTTTCTCACTTCTTCAACTTCAGTTTTCAGAGAGAAAAACGTGGAGAACACCTTTGGAGCTTTGGAGAAGAGATTTTTGAAGATTTGTTCATCATTTTCTACACTTGGTTTGTGATTTAGCTACACTTTTATGTTTGATACATCTTATTACATTTTGATGCTTGTTCTTCTAGCCATGTTTGGCTAGAAATCTCATTTTCAATATTGGGTGTTAATCTTTGAGCAACTAGAACATTTTGAATGATTTTATGAGTTAAAGTTCATCCATGAATGAAATCTTTGTTTGAAAATCTATGATTGTTCTTGTTTTTATTTCCATGGTTTAAATGCTTGAATAATTATTGTTAATTACTTCCTTAATTACGTAATTGTGTTTATTTCCATGATGATAAATGAACTAGTTGTGCTTAGATTATAATCCCAATATTGATCTTTTACCCATTATTGAATTTCACTCTTTCAAGTTACTTGTTTTTATTGAAATCATTTCGCCAAAATTTGTGACTTGTTCTCGTTTTTACTTTCAACCAAAACAATCAAAAACCCCCTTTTGTTTTGTTTTATTTTGTTTAAAAATATATATCATTTTGAATTGATCGCATTGATTTACAAATTGAACCAATCCCCGTGGATACGATCCTTTACTGCTATACGCAAATTTGTGTACTAGAAGTAAGGTTTATTTTTGTTGGCCTCGACAACCACCACACGAACTACAATGACTGGACGAGGAATATTAAAATGGGTCTCAAGTTTGTGAACAAAGAGTATGTTCCTGACATCGAGCTTGTTGAAGTTGACCCCGTCACAGCTACTCCCGAGGAATATGCCTCGTACAAAAAACACTATGATGATGCGACCAAAGTGGCCTGCATCATGATTGCTAAAATGACTCCGTAATTGCAAAGGTTCTACGAAGACTACTGGCCTTATGAGATGCACAAGGACCTTGCGGAAAAGTTTCGCAAGCGAGTGCGTGTCGAAAAGTGTGAAGTGGTCCGAGCCCTCATGACAGGCAGACTGAATAACGGAGAGTCCCTCTGCACTCACGTGCAAAGGATGCAAGGTTATATGGAGAGACTGCAGAAGCTGGGTATGCAAGACGAGGAGTTGGCCATTGACATGGTGCTTTACTCCTTGCCGAGTTCTTACGACCAGTTCATACTGGCGTATCATTTGAACAACACTCAGACCTCTTTGGCTGAGTTGCATAATATGCTGCAAACTGCAGAAGATGGGCTGAAGGGTAAAAGTGTACCTTCACTGAGCACTCCCGTCTTGGAAATTGGTCAAGGAAAAGGAAAGAAAAGGAAGGGCCCTCCCAAGCATAATTGGAGGGAAAAGGTTCAAGTCGGGTCATCCAGTAATGGCCTGAGATCCAAGTCTTTTGGCATTCCTCATGTCTCTAACCCAAAAGATGCCGACTGCTTTTATTGCCAAGAGAAGGGTCTTTGGAAAAGAAGCTGCCCGAAGTACTTGCAGGACATCAAGCATGGCAAAGTGAAGCCATCATCAGCAGGTACATACACTATCTCTAAAAACTCATCATCTTCCTTGTTCTTGGGTCATTGAAACAGGATGTTGTTTTCACATTTGTTCTGATTTGCAAGGCCTAAAGGAAAGTAGGGAGGTGGAGCACGTTAGATTGAACCTGATCATGGGAAATAGGCGATCGTCACTTGTTACCAAGATCGGTGTCTATAGATTAGTGCTTAGTAATGGTGTTAGTTTAGACTTGTTAAATTGTTGCTATTCGCCAAATATGGCAAGAAACATCATTTCATTTCATGCATTGTTCAAACAAGGTTTTCATTATTCTTTTGATAATTTGAATGATTCAATTTCTGTCTTTAAGAATGGTGTATTTACTTTTGAAGCTTTACCTTATGATGGTGTGTATGAAACAGTGACTTATGTTGACAATTTAGGAAATATTGTATTACATATTGATTCTTCTAGTGGTGTAGAAAAGGTGTGCTTGTGGCACTGTCGTCTTGGGCACATCAACAAGAAACGCATCGCCCAACTCCAAAAGGATGGAGTGTTGGAATCATTCGATCTCAAGTCGGATGATGTATGCGAATCTTGTTTGTTGAGCAAGATGACAAAGTCACCTTTCAAAGGGTCTTTTGAAAGAGGTGAAGGTCTGTTGGATATCATACACATAGATGTATGTGAACCCTTCAGATCTACCACAAGGGATACCACTCGATTCTACGTGACCTTTACTGACGATTATAGTAGATATGAGTATATCTAATTGATCAAGCATAAGTTAGATACCTTTGAAAAGTTCAAAGAGTTTAAAAATGAAGTTGAGAATCAATTGGGCAGGAAGATAAAGATGCTTAGATCCGACAGAGGTGGTGAGCATCTTAGTATCGAGTTCCTTGACTATCTTAAGGAATGTGGAATAGTTTCACAGTTGACACATCCCAGAACACCACAATTAAACGGTGTTGCTGATGAGTCGAGCTTCTCTTCCCATCCACTTCTGGGGGTATGCCTTAGAGACTTCCGCCCACATCCTTAATCTTGTCCCAACTAAGAAGGTTGCCAAAACACCTCATGAGATGTGGATGGGGAAAGTTCCCTCATTAGCACACATCAAAGTCTAGGGTTGTGAGGCTTTCGTGAGACGAGAGACTCAAGAAAAATTCGTAGAAAGAAGTGAGAGGTGTATAGATATTGGATACCCGAAACAGTCTTTTGGATACTTGTTCTACAGACCAAGCGAGGACGTGGTCTTTGTAACTAGACGAGGAGTCTTGAGAGAGAGAGAGAGAGAGAGAGAGGGAGAGCTCATATTCAAAGAGGACAGTAGGAGCACCATTGAACTTGAAGAGATTCAAGAGTAATCCGATGATACAACCTTAGGAGAAACTAGCAACCAAAAAGAGGAAGAAGTTCCTATTGGTCCGACATACATTTCATTACCTCTTAGGCGCTCCTGTAGAGTTAGCATACCACCCGAGTTTTATGGTTTCAATATAACTACGGATGGTGACACATTTGTTAGTGATAGGACACTTATAAATTTGGATGAGCCAGCTAACTACCAGGAAGCAGTGGCAGGCCCTGAGTCAGCCAAGTGGAATGAGGCAATTGACAGCGAGATTAAGTCCATGTATGGCAATCAAGTTTGGAACTTGGTTGACAATGTACCAGGTCGAAAGACAGTTGGGTGCAAATGGATCTTCAAGAAAAAGACAGACATGGATGGAAAGGTACACACCTTTAAGGCTCTACTGGTTGCAAAAGGCTTTACTCAAACCCCGGGGGTTGTCTATGATGAGACCTTCTCACCAGTGGCCAATATTAAGTCTATTAGGATAATGCTTGCCATAGCTGCATTTCATGACTATGAAATTTGGCAGATGGATGTCAAAATCGCTTTCCTTAACAGGAAGTTGACTGAGGATGTTTACATGAATCAGCCAGAGGGTTTTGTAGACACAAAGCATCCTAATAAGGTGTGTAAGCTTGAGAAATCAATCTACGGATTGAAACAAGCTTCTCGCAGCTAGAATCTTTGTTTCCATGAGAAAGTCAAAGAGTTTGGTTTCTCTAGGAGTGAAGACGAGTCCTGTGTGTATGTCAATGCTAGTGGAAGTATAGTCACTTTTCTGGTGCTGTATGTTGAGGACATACTGCTCATGGGAAACGACATTTCAACCTTGCAAGATGTCAAGTCTTGGCTTGGGAAGTTTTTCACCATGAAAGACCTAGGAGAAGCTGCCTATATTCCCGGGATAAGAATATTGAGAGATAGAAAGAAGAGACTAATAGGACTTAGTCAAAGTACATACTTGGAAAAGGTACTAAAGAGGCTTAGTATGGAAAATTCCAAGAAGGGAGGCTGCCTATCCAGAGTAATGCAAAGTAGAGTAAGACTCAAAGCCCGAGTACAGATGAGGAAATAGCTGCCATGAGTCGGGTGCCTTACGTTTCGGTGGTAGGGTTGATCATGTACGCTATGACATGTACTCGTCCTGACGTGTCATTTGCTTTGAGCATGGTCAGTCGTTATCAGGGAAACCCTGGTAGAGCACATAGGATAGCTGTTAAGAATATACTCAAGTATCTGCGAAGGACGAAGAACATTGTGTTAGTCCTTGGTGATAGTGATACATTGAGAGTTTGCAGGTACACAGACGCCAGCTTCCAGACAGATAGAGACAACGATCGGTCTCAATTGAGCTATGTATTTCTTTTGAATGGGGGAGCGGTTGCGTGGAATAGTTCCAAGCAAGAGACAGTGGTTGATTCTATGTGCAAATCAGAGTACATAGCAGCGAGTGAAGCGTCTAAGGAAGCGGATTGGCTGAAAAACTTTATCGGTGACCTTGGAGTAGTCCCGAGCATTCAGGAACCCATGGAACTGTTCTGCTATAACGAAGGTGCGGTTGCTTTGACAAAGGAACCAAGAGATCATGAAAAGTCCAGACATATCGACAGAAGTACCATTACATTCGACATAGGGTGGAAGAAGGTCACCTCCTTGTAAAGAGAGTATCATCTAAAGACAATCCTGCAGATTCCTTGACAAAGGCTCTGAGTAGGATCAAGCACAATCAACATGCTAGGAGCATATGATTGAGAGATGATATTAGTTTTTGTAATTAGATAAGATTTTGAAACTTGTAGAAACGTAAATGTAATTGACTTTGGTGATTTAATAATAGAGATTTATTAATGAGTATTGTTTACTGTTATTTGTCAATTATTTATCATTGTGTTTCACTTTGCATGTTTTACTTCCTGAATAATATGATTATTCGAATATCCACAGTCGCTCATACTTTAGGGAGTAAGTATGAATCAAGAATGTCATGAATTGGTTTGTAGATTGTCTAAGGAGTTAGACATAGCAACAGCATTGCTACAATGTTCATGAGTACTTAAAAAATGGAGATTTGAGTATTGGATAAATTCATGCTCAAAAGATTGCTTCATGGATTATATCACGAACAATTTTATGTTAGGAATTAATTTTAGTTGGTTTAATCCTTTACTTATTAGGACTAAAATTGTAAAAGATCAAAGTTATGGGCATTTATTGGTTAATCGGTGTGAACCAAACAACTAAGGGTTGTTCGGTTTTGGTCCTTGATCGAAAACCCCTTGTGGGCTTGTTTTTCGGTTCATGGGATTAGGTTTGCTAGGGTTTTAGGCATAGAGTATTTAAGGCATAAAGAGCCACCATTAGTGGGTTGGCTGTCATCGAGAATTGTGCTAAGTAGAGAGAGATTTTGAGTGTTCTTGGCAACCATACAAACTTATGTACTAGACCATTTGATTAATCAAAGGTGTGCATTGAATTTTAATCTCCTTGTTCTTGTGTTTGGATTGATATCGTATTGATCTAGAGAATATTATGGACCTACAATTGGTATCAGAGCTTGTTTTTGATATCAATCTTCTCATTGTTCTTGGAGATGTTTGAAGTTTTTGAGAGTTTGATCCGTTTTTGGACTGTTCTTGAGTATTTTCGGTGTTTTTGAGCCTTTGTTCTTGGTGTTTTTGGTTGATCTTCAAGCAAATTCATCAAAATTGGCAATTTTGATCCGAAATCTTGTGTTACGGAACTGTTTGTGCGAGTTTTTGGATTGCTCGGTCAAGTTGCTGTGGTTGTTCGGCGGCGGATTAGGGTTTGCTGGAGGTTGTTCGGCGACAGATCGGATATTAGGGTTTTTGACTGATTGTTCGGTTGCGGCGCTTGTTGGCTAGGGTTTGGGAAAGTTACTCGGTCTACATTAGTGTTTCTCGGTCCATTTAGCTGTGGGTCGGTCAGTCCAATTGAATGTTTGACGCATTAGGGTTTTCAGAGTTTCTCGCATTTGTTGATCGGTCAAGATTTTATTGTTCGGTGTTCCTTGTTGATCGACATATGTGGTTGATCAGTCATTTGGTTGTTCAGTACAGGCCACGTGATTGCTCAGTTCTCCTGTTGATCGGTTCTTGTGGTTGCTCAGTTTCTTTGTTGTTCGGTCCAGCTGAGTTGATCGGTTTTAATTACTTCTCATTCCAAATTTGTCCGGTTTTTCAATTGTTCAGTGCTTTGACTCGTTGTTCGGCCTAGTCACATTCAATTTTTGCGATTTAAATTTGTGATTTATTTTTTCGAAGCGTTTTCAAAAATTAATCCTGATGGATCCTGCTATGTCAAACGTTAATAACGATCTCGATTCCGTTATGGTTACCGTTGCCCATATTCCCCGCTTAATCAAAGCTGAAGGATTTACCGAATGGAAATACAAATTTGAGCTGTATATCAAGATGAAAGATGTCAAGCTGTGGAAATGTTTCTTACGTCCACCAATCAGAATTACCATAACCATAGGCGAAGTTGTGAGTGATAAACCGTTTGAAGAATATTCTGACTTGGACTTTGAGAAAGTGGAACCTGATCAAAGAGCACTTGGTACACTTTCTATGGCACTTTCTCCTGAAATTGCTCAGGGTTTCCGTGAATACACGACTGCTAAATCTTTGTGGGACGCTTTGATTGATGTTTATGAAGGAAATCAGGACATGAAGCAAACCATGCAAGATATGCTTCGCCAAAGGTTCAATATGTTCAATCATATTCTCGGTGAATCTCTGGAAGCTCAGTTACAACGGTTCATCACTCTACATATTGAGTTGTCCATCGCTGGGATCACCTTTCCCAAGATTGATGTTAACAAAAAGCTTCTCAATTCTCTTCTTAGAAGCTGGGACATGAACGTGGCGGTCATCAAGAAAACCAAAGACTTAGCTAGACTTTCACTTTTTGAGATTACGACTATTATAAGATCTTGTGATATGGATGACAAACAGAGGGAAATGAATCATGTTAGCTCGTACCAGTCTGCTAACATTGGTACTTCAACCAACAATGCTTTCTCTGTTCAAGCTACTGGTCAAGCCACTACTAAAGTCTAATCTCAATTTCAACCTGGTTCATCCTCTATGGCACCTCAAGTTCCACCTGTTGCTGCTTCTTCTGTCAAGACCCCAACTGTTGCTCAAACTCTTCCTCAAGGTGCTGAAGAGAATCTTGGTTTGATGGCTGGTCTTCTGAACTGTTACAATGCCTTGGTCGCTGGTGAACTGTTTCATCCTATGACTACTGGAGACCTTGATCAAATCAATCCAGATGACTTGGAAGAGATGAACATTTCTTGGCACATTGCTATGGCGGTGCACAGGGCCAAGAAATTCACTCATAGAATAGGAAGAAACAGCTGGGTGAACAACAATGGTGAGAGGAAGGTGAGTTTTTGGAAAAGCTAATCTGAGGTGTTTTAACTGCAACGAGCTCGGTCACTTTGCTCGTGAGTGTACCAAGCCAAGAATGGATAATCCAGACAGAACCATGGTGCCAGTTGGAACAAATCGTGAAGTTGCTCATCCTCATAATGCTGAAAGGGCGATGGTTGCTCAGCAATTCACTTGGGAGGATCAGTTGTAGGACCTAAACTTGAATAGAGAGGGTAGAGCTCACCTGGCACAGATTGAAGGAGAGATAGACGTGGATGCTGCTGAAGGAGAGATGATGGATTTGCAGTTTGCCTTCATGGTATCTACTATTCCTGTCGTTGATGAGGTTAGTGAAGTTTCTTGCTCTTCTCAAACTTGCATTGATATTATTGATAGATATCGTGAACTGAATGAAAACTTAGTTAGAGAAATTTTTGAAACTGAAAACCTTGTTCATAAACATAAAAGGAAATTAAGACCTCTTTAGGAAGCCTTAGATGCCAAAACTTCTGATTACCTGAAAATACAAGATGAACTTACCATAAAGAATTGTCATCTTAAGTTTGCAAATAAAGATATTGCTAGATTAACTGTTGAACTAAATGCATTAAAATAAAAATTTGAAAATGTTGAGTCAACTTTTAAAAAGGTTTATGTATCTAGTGAAGTAGTTGAAACTACTCTTGAAAAAAACTGTTTGGTCAAACATATATGGGGAAGGCATTGGGTATATTGCTGTTCCTCCTCCATACAATAATCATTTTACTCCATCCCCAGACACTGAAGAATCAGAAGATTGTTTCTTATCGAATTATATTCAAAAGAATACATCTAGCACAGCTGAGAGTTCTAAAATGAAAAATACTGATGTTTCTATCTCATGTGCATATAATTTAAAATCGAAGATTGAGGAAGTTGAAGACTCGCCTGCTTTTTAATTCTGATAAAATTTGTTTGAAGACTAATTCTGTTAATTTGTGTGATGACGTGAAATGTGACTCTAAGATTTCTGTTAATTCTAAAACTTTGTGTGGCGTTGATTTGAAAACTGCTAGGATAAATGTTTTGGTTGATAAACCCGTTGCATGCTTGTGTGTGTGTGGAAATAATTTGTTTAAATCTGGACCTGGACAGCATTCCAATGTACCTTTAAAAAGACATACTTGTTTCAATTGTGGAATTGCTGGTCACATAGCCAGAAATTGTCCCCGACACTTGTATGCTTCTCAAAATGAACAGTTTTGGCAGAATGTACCAAAAGGGACATCTCATAAGAGAAAAAGCTCAAGGTCACGTTCTAGAAAGAAAAATCAAAATAACACGAATTCTTGGAATCGAACTGCTTCTAGAAGTAACTTTGTCTTACCAACTTTTGTAAGACCAAAGTCTTTTCATGATTCAACTTCTAGTAGTTCTGATTCTTCTTCAAACGCAAATGTTACCATTTGGTCAAATGATAAACGTTTTAAACCAAATGTTAAATGGGTTCCTAAAGGCAGTGTTAAAACTTTTTTAAATGTTTCACCATTATTTGATCAACGTGATATGAGTTTTGAATCAGTTAGATGTGTTGATAGTGAAGGTAAACCCAGTTTCCGTATGGACTGGGTGCCTAAATCTAATTGATCCCACGACTTGTGCAGGAACAGTTATGGACGAATATCAGCAGCCCTTGGTATGTTGATACTGGCTGTTCTAGGCACATGACAGGCGACATGTCCCAACTACACAACATTGAGAAATTTAATGGGGGATGTGTTAGCTTTGCGGGAAGTGAAAAAGGGATGATCTCACAGAGAGGGACGGTGTCAAATGGTGTTTTGAAGTTTGAGAATGTCAATTTTGTACCTGAGCTCATGCACAGTCTGCTGAGCGTTTCTCAAATATGCGACAAGAGTTTTTCAACTCACTTCACAAAGAAGGAATTTCTGATTCTCAAGCCTGGCGTAGTCATTCTAGAGGAGTGGATTCTTGTTCAATCAGAACGAAAAAGCAATGCTTACATCATCGACATGAATCACAACACTCCCGAGAAGGTCACCTGCTTATTCTAAAGAGCTACAGAACAGAGCGCGATGTTGTGGCATAAACGTCTCGGTCATGCCAACACAAAGAATTTGAATCGTCTTACAAAGAACAACATGGTTGTAGGACTTCCAATCAAGGACTTCATCACATTCGAGAAATGTGTTGTCTGTGCTCAAGGAAAACATCATTGAAAGTCACATAAGCCCAAGCAGATCAATTCCATTGATTTGATTCTTCAACTAATTCACATGGATGTATTTGGCCCGATTAATGTTCTCAGTCTCAATCGCAGTTCTTACTGTTTAGTTATTATTGATGGTTACTCACGTCTTACCTGGGTTTTCTTCTTAAAGAACAAAAGCGAAACTGCAGATCTGGTCATTAGATTCATCAAGCTCATTAAAAATCAAACGAATCAGAAGCTGAAAGCCATCAGATGCGACAATGGAACGGAATTCAAGAACACAGTTTTAAATAAGTTTTGTGTAGATAAAGGTATCATGCGTTAGTATAGTGCTCCTCTTACTCCTCAACAGAATGGTGTTGCTGAGCGACGGAACAGAACTCTTATTGATGCTACGCGTACCATGTTGTGTGATTCTAAACTGCCAGTGATATTTTGGACTGAAGCCATCAACACAGCCTGTTATGTTCAGAATCGGGTCATCATCAACAAACCTCAAATGAAGACACCTTACGAGATTCTCTATGGTCTCAAGCCTAATGTTTCACATTTTCATACTTTTGGCTGCCCTTGCACTCTTCTTCATCTTAAAGCTACTCCGAAGTTCAACTCCAAGGCCGATGATTGTTACTTCGCTGGATATGCAAGTAAAACCACGTATTGAGTGTACAACAAGGCGACAAAGCAGATTGTGGAATCATTTGATGTTCGCTGGCTAGAAGAAAATGGAACTGATGCCCGTGTTGGACCTGAATGGTTGTTTGATTATGCTGAACTGTTTAAACCTTTCTATGCGTTTTCTGATGTTGTTTCAGGTACACAACTAGGCCCCAGTGGAATCAACAGTGAAGATGCTGAAGAGATTGTTCTTGATCTTATCACTCCGTCAGTCATTCTTGAAGATCTTATTCATGATGACGGCGCATCTCCTGTTTCTGCTTCTATAACTGAAGATGCTCCTGATGTCTCATCCCAAGTTGTTGGCAATACCCCAGTTGTTGAACAATCAACTACCCCTGAAGATGTTATTCAACCTGAACCTGTTGATCTTTTTAACTCTACTCTCATGGATTCTCTCTTTCCTGAAAAAAATTCTTGATGAGTACATTGCAAGTACTTCTCATGACTTCATAGATTCTGATAGAGGTGCTTCAGGCTCAGATAGAGTTGAGAACATAACCAATCTTCAGGTCTCAACTGCTTCACTCCAATATCCTGTTCCTTCAAGAATTCAACGGGACCATCCAATTGGCAATGTTATCGGCCCTCTGGATGATGGTGTCTTAACTAGAAGCCAAAGTGGTCAAGTCAATGAGTGTCTCTATCCGTGCTTCATTTCTCAAATTGAGCCGAAGAACGTAGAGATGGCACTCGATAAACTAAGTTGGGTGGATGTTATGCATGAAGAGCTGAACCAGTTTGAGAAGTTGAATGTCTGGCAATTGGTGGAACTACCCGAAGGCAAAAATGCTTTGGATACAAGATGGGTGTTTCACAACAAGCAAGATGATTCCGGAGTAATTGTGCGTAATAAGGCATGCCTGGTGGTTCGAGGCTTTAGACAGATTGAAGGACTTGATTACACGGAAGTATATGCTCCTGTGGCACGACTTGAAGCGATTCAGATATTCCTTGCCTACGCTTCTTACATGAACTTTACCGTCTACCAAATGGACGTCAAGACAGCCTTCCTGTACGGTGAGGTGAAAGAGGAAATTTATGTTGATCAACCTCCTGCTTTTGTCAACTCTAAGTTTCCAAATCACGTCTACAAGCTGGATAAAGCCCTTTATGGTCTGCATCAAGCTCCTCATGCTTGGTATGCCACTTTGACGGAACACTTGCTACAACACGGTTATACTCGTGGAAGAATTGATCAGACTCTGTTTATCAAACGCGAAGATGATGATCAAATCGTTTTCTAGATCTATGCGGATGAAATCATCTTTGGTTCAACAAGTGATGTTCTGTGCAAGGAGTTTGAGATGGTGATGAAGAAAAGGTTCGAGATGAGTTCGTTGGGAGAGATGAAAATGTTTCTCGGGTTGCAAGTTAAGCAAAGTTCTACGGGTATCCTGCTTCATCAATCGAAGTATGTGGAGGATATTCTTGCAAAGTTCGGTTTCAAGGATGCGAAAGAGGCTAACACTCCAATGGCTGAGCGACCTCTGCTATCTTCAGGTTCAGATGACCAATTTTTCGATCAAATGTGCTATCGTTCGATGATCGGTTCACTAATGTACCTGACTGCTAGCAGAACGGACATCGTTTTTGCAGTTTGCCAGTGTGCTCGCTATCAGGCTAATCCTAAACCTTCTCATCTTGATTCTGTCAAACGGATCTTTCAATACCTTAAAGGGAGACCAAAATTTGGTCTCTGGTATCCAAAGAACCGTGAATTTGATCTTTATGCTTTTTCAAATTGCAACTATGGAGGGTGTGAAATTGACAGAAAGTCCACCAGTGCTGGATGTCAGTTTCTAGGAGACAGACTGATCTCATGGCAGTGTAGAAAGCAACAGACCGTGTCAACGTCTACAGCTGAAGCTGAGTATGTTGCTGCCTCGACTTGTTGTTCTCAGGTCATTTGGATGCAGCATCAACTCCTTTATTATGGTATGAACTTTCTTGATACTCCTATCTTCTGTGACAATGAAGCTGCTATCCAAATTGTGAAAAACTCTGTCCAGCATTTTAAGACTAAGCACATTGATATTAAAATTTATTTTATCAGAGATTGCTTCGAGCGAAAATTGATTCATTTGGAAAACGTCCACACTGATAATAATGTGGCGGACTTGTTCACAAAACCTGTTGCAAAAGCTCGATTCAATGTGCTAGTCAAGTTGCTCAAAATGATACGTTTCACTGATTATTAAATCAGTTCTGTAAATATTTTTACTTTATTTTTGTTTAGGTAAATTTGTTCATGTTTTATTTCCGCTATTCTTCCGATGCACAAAAAAATACGAAAAAAATATTTTCATATTTTTTATAATTTTCATATCTTTCATTTCAAAAGTATAACAAGTGGTATCAGAATTTTATATCTACTTTTACTATCAAGAAAAAAAAATTACAAAAATTAAAAATACAAAAAGATTTTTAGATTTTTTTATAATTTTCATATCTTTCCTTAAAATTAAAAAAACCCAAAACATTTTCACCTACCGACGACACATCGAGTTAATACCACTCACTGCTGAGATAATTTTGAAGTGTTAGTGATCCTCATTGGTACACCTCAATGAATGTGAAGTACTGACAACTGCTTCTTAACCAATCTAAGGTTTTTCTTCTGCAACATCAACTTCTAGACACTTTGAGAGAAATCACTCAAAGTCGAGAGTTAAAAAGTCTGTGCCAATGGTTAGATTGCATACCGTAGTCTATCACACGCACCAATATATTCTTAACCATCTTTACAATTTCTAATGCAAGAAATAGACGATTCATTACTTTAAACCAAGTAATGATGATATATCGACATTCTATGCAAATGATCTCTGCTACAACACCAGTAGTAGATGTGAGGCATCAACAACCTTTCTTACATACAAAGCTTCTAATTCAAGAGTTGGATGATTAAGTGTAATAAACCATCCACTGATGACAATTCGAAAGTCTAGCCGATGGGTATGTCTAATAACCAAGACATATTACACGCTCATACCACTCTTAACCTAAACTTCTTCTAAACAAAATGTTTGTGATTCAATGTGATATTACCTCACATTGATGAAACATTGAAACTCTGGGTCAGTGATCGTTGTTGTTTACCACAATAGCTGCGAGACCCCAACAACTTTACCTGATTCAAAGTTGGCACCAGAATGGTACACTCCGCAGAGTTTGGATACCATTGAATATCTCGCCAAGAGCCAAGTTGACTTGTCAACTTGAAAACTGCATTGAGATCTTTGATCAATGATATGCTGGGGCCAAAATCAAAACGGCCACGAGTAGTTCACCGATACTCAAACAATCACAGTGCGTTCCTCCGGGTTCACACAGATACTGCGAGAAGTCTCATTCTAAACGAATGATGAATCCTTGAACAACTGCGGTGAGAGTTTCTAACTTTGTGACCCACAGGATTTTCTGTCAATGAATCGTATCGAGAAGCGCCAGTCAAATGCAACGTTCAAGAATTTCAACACAAAGTTTGTTTCCGAAGAAGGTAAAGCTGAATTCTATGTGAGAAGTTGTTTGAATTCCTCCTCAGTCAACTTGTTACTACATCAACACCTAAAGTGAAGTGATCAAATAAAGAGATGCAGAGTCATACCCCAGTCAAAGCCAAAGTCAAATCAAAAGCTGGAGGTGCTGATTCAAGATACTTACATATGCCTAAGGAGCTTACCAATCCAAATCTGCAGACAACCTACATCGAAGACAAAGTTGTTACTGCAGCTGTGTTGAATTTTTATCAACATCTATACCTGTCACCTGTAAGAGGAAGGTTTTCCCTCTAAGGAGGAGGTTGTCAATTTGAGGGGGAGATTGTTAAAAAATTATTTGCAGTGTTCAACTGATGACCAAAAGAAGCCTGAAGATAAATGAAAGCATTAAACCAAGGGGGAGATTATTAGGAATTAATTTTAATTGGTTTAATCGTTTATTTTTAAGGACTAAAATTGTAAAAGATCAAAGTTATGGGCATTTATTGGTTAATCGGTGTGAACCGAACAACCAAGGGTTGTTCGGTTTTTGGTCCTTGATCGAAAACCCCTTGTGGGCTTGTTTTTCGGTCCCTGGGCTTAGGTTTGCTAGGGTTTTAGGTATAGAGTATTTAAGGCTTAAAGAGCCACCATTAGTGGGTTGGTTGTCATCAAGAATTGTGCTATGTAGAGAGAGATTTTAAGTATTCTTGGCAACCATACAAACTTATGTACTAGACCATTTGATTAATCAAAGGTGTGCATTGAAGTTTAATCTCCATGTTCTTGTGTTTGGATTGATATCATATTGATCTAGAGAGTATTGTAGACCTACATTTTGAGACGATAATATCTTATGATCTTGAAGCGGAGGCATATGACTTATGATATACAAGGCAGTTGTTCATTGACTATTTGAAAACGCATTGGTAACTCGATGTTATAAAATATATGGTTGTGAGTGATTCGTCTGGAAAAAGATATAAGCATATGAGTCAAAGCTTATTCGTCTCTTGACCCTGATGGGAAAACAGATATTTGTAGGCCTCTCGATGATTTTGAAGTTGACGGAAAGTGTTGGCCAACCAGGACTTGATTAATGTGTTCAATTAGTAGTCTTAAAGTCATATGCAAATCAGAAATCGGGAAACAGAGTATCGGACTGAGATTGATCCTAATCCATGTCTCAATCCGGAAATATCTTATTGGGAGGAGGATCATATGATCACTTATCTATGGACAGAACTGACTGGGTCAGAGTTCGGCAGCAGTTTCTAGGAAGCTACAATTTGCTGATTAATTAGAAGGTAAATTGACAATAAAAGTCATAGACTTATCCAAGTGGGAGACTGTTGGATTAGGTGTCTAAGCCATGACTTATAATTTGTATTTATCTAATTAATAGAAGCAAAGTCCATTTGGGTTGCCCTCATAGCTAGAGGTTTGGTAGATATTCCAGGAGAGAGAAAGATTGATTTATTATATGATTAATAAATCAATAGAAATAAAATAAACAGTTTATTAATATATTATGGTGATAATATATTAATTAGAAACATTATTAATTAATTAGAAATTAATCTATAATTAATTGGGATTAATTTAGTGATTAATTTAATTGATTAAAGGTGCAGGGGCTATTTTGTAATTACTCAATAGTTCAGTGATAACTGGCCAGGTTATAGGTGGCGAAATTAAGGACGGGTTTGTCCTTAATTTTGAAACCCTAATGTAGAGACAAAAGGCTTGGTCCAAATGGTAAAAGGCTTATCTTGATTTGGGGTTATCTAGGGTTTTATCTGTCACCACCTGGAAGCTATAAATAGAGCTCCCTTGCACCCAAAACCTATGCCACTTTCTCTCTGCTCTCTCTGGAATTTTCGTCCCCCCCTCTTGCTCCTTGGGTGTGATCTCATTTAAGGGAGGACACTTGTGCTGCTTAGCTTCAAGATTAAACTAAAGGTTAGTTTTCTTATTTATTTTCTTTAGTAATTTTTCTGTTGGCCTTTAGGGATTTTATTATAAGTTCAAAGATAGAAAACATAGATCCAATCTAGGTTGCATGTGAACTTAGGAGAAAAGTTTATTGATTGGATAAAACCTTTCATTTGGAACTTGTTAGGAAAGTTCAGACCTTTATGCTTTTAGAAGGAATTTTGGAGCCATTAAGTCAGATTAGAGAGTGAGCTAAGCTCTCTTTAGTTGTTTGCATGGTTGCTTTGGCTAGGTTCAAGCTTTTAGACTAAGTTATTGAGGTTTGGACATGTATTGGACATGCATGACCATAAAGGTGACGACTTTATGGATTATTGACCGTCTTGGATGAGTTCTGAAAGATCTGAACCCCTAACTTAGCGTATTAAGAGCTGGACAAAGAGATGGGCTGAACAACTAAGATAGCTTCATTGTCTATGTAGATAGCGCCACTATCTCTGAAAAAGGAATCTGCGACCATTCGCACATAGGGACACTATCCTTAGGAGATAGCGGCGTTATGTACAATGACCTTGATTGTTGACTTTGACCTTTAACCTTTGACCGATGACTTTTGACCAATTTGACCTTTGGTCAAACTTGAGAGTTTTCGGGTGTCGGTCTTAGGAGTTTGTCCTGTTTGGAGTTTAGGATTTGATATATTGCATTTATCCTTATTAGGAGGTTCGTGTTGTCAAAATCCGAGGACGCCGTGGAGTGCTGTTTAGCTTGGCCGATCAAGTGAGTTTTCTCACTATACTATGAGTGATGTTACATGCGTAGTTAGTTTTATACTACTATATGTAGTAGTGTACGATTAAGTTGGGTGTGCTTTACATTATATAACTGAATGATTGTTGTTAGGGACCCGTTGGGTCAAACCGTATGCTTAGGGTTTTGTGCTGCTATCTGTCAGTCGGTGGATTGGTTCTTATGACTAAAGAATGATGGAGGATCGAGGCAAGCTCGAGAGCCAGACGGATCCGGAAAAGCTCGAGAGTCACAAAGAATGACCTGATTAATGGCGGATCAGGGCAAGTCAGAGAGCCAGATTGTTCGGGGTAACCCCGGAGACCTAAATGAATGTGCTTTATGTGGTGGATCGTGTGGTATTTCGGGAATCTGATGATGTTTTGTGCTTACTCTTTCACCCTAAATGTTTTTCAGGTACTTTTCAGGACAAAGGATTGGAGCGCGGTGCTTACTACTCAAAGTTTGTGTCGTATTTGGTTTTACTACTCAAATGTTTTATAGGTACTTTTGGGAATCTCACTAAGCTTTGTGCTTACTACTCAAATTTCGGGCTGTATTTGGTTTTAAATGATGTTGTTTTACGATACAAGAATAATGGATGTTGGTAGAGCAATTGCTGAACAAAATAAGGAAGACTATGAAACTGACCATATTAATGACAAATACATAGAAGGAGCAACATATGAAATTTACAGCAGTTCAGATGGCTCTGACTCCGATGGGAATTTGGATCAACATACTACACAACCGGCTGATGCAATAGATATAATTAAAACACAAAAAATAACTGGGTTGACCAGGTTTTCAAAGCTAAGGTTAATCGGATCAATGTATTAACCTTTGATGATTTGGGGAGGTTAACCGGTGATTATAAATCAGATTTTCCTAGTTTTTTGGGAGATCTGGTCAGGGAATGCATTGGAGTAAGGTATCTTCCATGGAAGAAGGTCAAGAAATAAGACCGGGATATGCTTTGAGAGAAAATTACGGGTAAACAATATGTACTTATTACATTAAGTTTCATTTTCATTCCATATGACTAACTTACTTTTTATATTTATTATTGAGATTTTATGAAATTGAATATTGTAGGAAAAAGGGGGTAATGATTAATCTTGGTACCCTCTTTAGTAATTTCAGAAGAAATGTGCATGCCAACTTTATTCTTCCCAACCTAGGTAAACCAGCAAAACTTAGTAGAATACCTAGGCAATATCAAACATTTATAAAGCAAGAGGAATGAGACAAATTCGTGGCATATACACAATCAGAGAAATTCTAGGTTTTAAGTGTTATTTGTTAATTAACCTTATAGTTTTATTTGTAAATTTTAACTATACTTTAAATATCTTTTGGCATCAATTTGAATTTGTGTTTGAATGATGTATCAAACTTTGGAAAAGTTGCACGTGCCAAGTCTCCCTATCAGCATCAGTTGGAACGAGGAGGATATACAACCTTAAGAGAAAAACTGGTATGCAACAATAGCAATATACTTCTGTTTAAATTATTATATCATACTTTGTAATATATTTTTTTGATCTTAGTTTTTTATGTAAATCTTTGTGGAAATGTTTACAAGGTAAACAATATAGTAAGTGCTCCTAATGAAAATCCCCCACATTCTTTAATGTGGAGGTGATAACGCCTAATAATATCAAGTATTATTGAGCGAGTTTTGAATGAAATATGCTTATGAGATTACGATATTACTCATGTTTTGTGCCAAAGGCTTTTGTTGCAATTTATGGAAAATATAGGATAAAAAGCGTACAATTTGGCAACGTATCGAAACAAGGCTACTTCAGGTCAAAGTAATACGCGCACCGCGTACCCAAAGAGTGATGTGATGCGGTGAGCTGCTTCACCGGGTGAGGATTTGAAATTCAACGTGCGAAGAAACGGGGATCCAAGATAACCTACACCGCGTATAAGTCTGTACCGTGACGCGTGAAGGCAAAATCTGCAACTATAAATAGAGGGTCCTGGTTCGTGATTCGGGAGTGAAGATCCGACCTTTGAGTAGAACTCAGGCATCTTTGACTCAGATTTCGTAGCTTTATGATTCATAGTTGGTAGTTTGACTAGTTTCGTTGTTATTTCATTTCGTTTTCGGTTGCTGTTAATACATGTAATCAAGGGTTTTGTATTGTTGAACATCGTTGACCACATGGATTTGATTTTATTCCTGTTTCCAGAAGCATTCAGTGTTGTTGCGGGTTTAGTTAACGCAAGTTTGATTTGGATTTAGTTAATGCTCGTTTATTGTTTCGGTTTTGATGATTGTTTGTCATTTGGTTTGATTATTTCTGATTTCTAAATTGGATCTCGAGATCAAATTGGGTTGATTTGATTGATGGTGACTTCGTGTTTGGGTTTAGATTATTAGTTTTGATTTTCGCATTTTCGAGTTTTTTGATTCTTTAAGTGTATGAATGGAAACCGTCTATAGAGTGACACTATAGATTGGTCAAGTTTTGACACAAAGTGCCAACCACGAACTCTTTGGTTTGGCCCTTACTGCTAGCTAGTGGACTCGTAAGGTTAAATCTTTGTATTTTTTACCGCATCAACGACTACGACGTGTCAAATTTTGACGCCGTTACCGAGGAGTTGTGCTCTTGACACACTGTGTCAATCATTTGTTTCTTATAGTTTTTAGTAGTTTGATTATTTTTGATGGTCGCTTGCATCTTGTGAGTGCGCACGCGTCGAGGTGAATAAACGTGACCTCGTTTGTTTGATTCTAAGATCAAAAGAAGCGCACAAAAGAATCATGTTCCAAAACATTTATTCACTATGGGTTCTGACGATGTTTTGATTGAGGATGTTACCCATGAGCTGCACAACGAGGTAACAGGGGGACACCCGATTGTGCCCCCAATTCGGGCGAGTACCAATGGATCTTTCACGACTGCTTGTGGTGGCAGCGCAACTTCAGCCCTTGTGCCTTTTCCACCATTAGTCCGACCTCGAGTTCAACCTGTTACTCAAACTATACCCAATTCTTGTGGACCACCTGCAAATGTTGCGCAGCCGTGGGGGTACCAAACCGTGAAGGTGCTCCACGCTAATGCCTACAATTACAGATTCCACCACCACAACAGCCACCACAACCAATATCACAGCAACCGGTACAACAATAACATCAGCACCAGGCTCAGTTGTAGAGACTTGGAATATGAAGATGGAGACAATGGTTGGATGCCCGACCATAATTACAACAATAACCAGTGGAATATGAAGATGGAGACAATGTAAAGGACCTCCACGACAGCAGCAGCAACACAGAAATCAATGGTAAGGACAACGATACTATAACAATGAGCTCTACGACGATGGTAATTTCATTCCTCCGCTTTACTTTGCACAACCGATTGGGCAGTCGGTTGCTTCACACTTCCAACTGTAGGAGTATGATGATGCTTTGCCCATATTTTTTCCTAAAAATGCAGATTGTCAGGTAGAGATTAGGCCACAGTTACTAGGAGTATTGCCTGAATTTAGAGGTTATAAGCAGGATGATCCTTATAACCATCTTTACAAGTTCATAGCTATAGCCAATGCAAATATACCTAGGAATGCCAACAAAGACTTCTTTAGGCTTAGGTTATTTCCATTCACACTCAAAGACAAGGATAAGTACTGGTTCACGTCGATGCCAGCCAACAATATCACAAATTAGGAGCAGCTGAAGACAAAGTTCTTGCAAGAAAGACATCTGAGGTAAGAAAGGCCATATAGGATTTTCAGCAAAAGACAGGGAAGCATTGCATGATGCTTTCGAGAGATTAAAGGAGTTGTTACGCTCGTGTCCACACCATGAGTTCCCATGATGGCAACTGGTTAAGTTTTTCTATGATGGTGTCGATAGTACAAGTCAAGCTATGATCAATGCATCATCGGGAGGTACGATCATGATGCAAGAATCTGAAATAGCATGGAAATTTCTGGAGCAGCTAAGCAATGCTCCAAAACCAATTATTCGGCAAGAAAGCCTGTTAATACCTCAGCAGCAGCAGTAATAGGCATGGATAATGATTGGAGAAAAGAAGTGAAGAAACAGATCGCTGACCTCAATAACATGTTTTGATCGATTATTGGCTACGATACAACAAGGACCATCAAATTTGCAGCAGCATGACCAATAAGGACAAAGACCCCAACAAGTCAATCAAGTGTATGTTCAACGGCAATATTATAACAACAATAATGGACGACCATGCATGCCACATAATCAAGGGGCAGAACTACGGTGGTAATTACAACAACAATAATTAGCAATACAACAATAGTCGATAGGGTAATCACCACGGGCCAGCACAAAATCAACCACGACAATACCAGCCTGTCAATAGTAATAATGGACCAAACAACAATTGCAACACAGGATCAAGTAACAATAACACCAACCGGGTGACTGTCTCTCAAAAGTGGGATAAGATATACAACTTTGTGACTTCAGTCGATCAACAGGCTTAAACCAACACAAAATCCATCACCAACACAGAACGTCAAATTGCTCAGTTAGCCAAAAACATGAGAAAGAGAGATGATGGGAAACTTCCCAGTAATACTGAGGTTAATCTGAACCATACGCAACGAGCATGGAAAGAACATGTGAAAGCTTTGGAAAGTTGTGAAGTAGAGAAAGTATGGAGAAATGTGTGGATAGAAGATCTCTTCAAGTCGGAAGACAAATATAAGGCTATCCACGAAAGCGAGCAGCCAGCAGGAACAACAATCAAGAAGAAGAAAACTGCTAAATCGAAAAGGAAACGAAACACACCAGGAGGATCTTTTATCAACCAGCCTCTCTTGGATCAATTCAAGCACGCACCAGATGATTCCAAAATTCTAAAAGAAATCCGTGAGGAGAAGGAAAAGACAAAGGCTCCGATGCTCGAAAAAGTCTGTCTTACTGTCAAGGCTAGTGAAGCACTGTTGGCAACGTTACCCAAAAAGGAGTAAGACCCTGGTACACCTTACATCACCGTTACCGTTGGTGATGTGGTCATAAGAGATTCCCTATTGGATTTAGGAGCTAGCATGAATGTTCTGCCTAGTCACTTGTACGATCAATAAAAAATAAGGAGTTAGAACCAGCCAAAATAGTTTTACAGTTGGCCGATCAGTCAACTAAGGTCTCCAAAGGCAAATTGACTAACGTGATCGTAAAAGTTGGGGAATTCTTTTATCTAATAGATTTCTTGGTAATGGAATATGAAAGCCAACAAGATTCTTCACCTGCCTTGATTTTAGGACGACCATTTCTAGCCACAGCAGGAGCAATCACGTATTGCAAGACGGGTGACGTGGATATCATGTTCGGCATAAAAAAAGAATATTAAATATGTTTGGATGCCTGCTTTCTTTTCCATCTAGATATGGGGACTTTCACAGGACAATTAGGCCTCCAACAATACAGAGGAAAAATATCAAAAGAAAAGAAGAGGAAAACACGACACGAGAAAGAGAATAGGGGGACGAGGTCATCCTCTGGAAGGCAAAAGGATATACATCTGATCCCATAGAGAAGCCACACCTTTCAGCTATAATTTAGATGATGGAAAGAAAGAACCAAGCATTCACGAGGAGCGTAATATGTCATGAAGCAAAAGTGGCACAAGCTTTGGAAGCACAACAACAACCGATAAGCCAAATGAGTGACCGGATCACCCATCTAACGACATTGATGGCAAAAAAAAGTCCATGATATCAATCCAGGGAAGGATAAGCTTTTTCCTAAGGTAGGTTGCAGGCGACAATGTCTGGCTGAAGATGTTAAACTTAGCGCTTGGTGGGAGGCAACCCATTCGTGGTAATTCAGGATCTTTTTCTGATTTTAGTTATCTTAGCAATTAGGATTTTGTACTATCATCGTCTTGGAAGTGTGGTACATCGAGTTATCTTGGACAAAGTGAAGAGAATAATTTTTTTGGAGTACGCGCGATCGGTAAGCTGTGTACATGACGTGGGCAAATAGGAGAACCCGATGCATAGGGGTTCTCACAAGAGCGCACGTTGTGGGCGGATGTTCACCGCGTCGCGGGATTCGATCGGACGAAAAGATTTAAGCAGTAGTTCTTATTTCACTTACACACAACTATAACCACACGCTGCAGATACACAGAGCTCTCGAATTAGTTGATATTTTCGTGAATTTCTTTACATATTCGTGTTCTATTACCAAGGTATGTCCGTCTGAACTAGTTCAATCGAGTTGATGCATGCAATTAGAGCTAGAATGGGATCAAATAGGGTTATTTTTTCAAACATAGAAAATCACCAATGCTGACCCCTTGGGTTTTATTTTCGTAAAATTTACACTTTAGGGAGCTTAGTCGGATCTCTAGGTACCCTTGCATGCGTTGGTGGAAAAAAAAAAGGTGAAATCAGGCTTTGAATGGTATAGTCATACACCACGCCGCATCACATGATTATGTTGCACCACAGTGTTTGAACTAACACGGGTTTTGCCCACGACGTGTAAAGGGCTAACTTTCCAATTTTGTTTATGTTATGCATCTCACGCAGATGGTTCGACCACGACATGCTAGAGTGGAGTATGTGCCTGAGCATCATTTTCTGAGATTTCTAGAAGCCCTAAAGGAGATACATAGATACCAGGCGCAACTGCAATATGTCAGCACATGGGTACTTCAGTTGGTACTGCATTTTTCCCGGGAGTTTTTATCGGAGGTGGGGCTCTAGGACCAGCTGCTGCCATTCCTCCACCCTGTCTGGACACACCCGGTGGGTGTACACGCCTTCATATGCCGAGGATGGGAGAGATTAATGGCCCAAGGCGATGAGATTTCATACTGTGAGCTTATGCTTGAGTTCTTCTTCACTTGCTGGTGCTAGCCCAAATCTGATGAGCCCACTGCCCACTTCATTACATTCTGACTTGATGGGCAGAGCCTATAGTGCACCATACGCGAGTTTGCCCGACGCACAAAGATTTATACACATGCAGAGACAGAGAGCATTCATTTCCAACATATCTTAGACGCTTGCCTGATCGAGCAGCCACATAGAGACTTAGACGAGGTTATTTGGGCACGGATGTCCAATGAACGGTTCGAGGCATGAGGGGCCAAAGAGATCCAGTTCAGCTCTCCATTGCAGTGCATCATGCACTGGATCATTTCTTCGACGATTGCTCATCGGAAGGGGAGTGAGAATTGTTGACTCGACCAGGTTCCTCAACCTCCCGCACACCTTGGGAGTCTTCCTGACATCGAAGGCCAAGGGGAATCGAGAGGGGAGCCCGATGACTGGTAGACATTACATTACCAGGATCACCCGGTCCTACGACATCCTCACAGGCGATATTACAATTGGCTTGAAACCGAAGCCACCCAGCCTCATTCAAGGAAAATATTTGGAGATGATGAGGGTGGTACAGATGAGGAGGCCAGCATATACGAGATTGCGTCTGAGACTCTAGCCCGTGGTCCCGCAGCTCAGGAGGCAGAGCCAGAGGTTGAGGATCCAAAGGAAAGACCCTTGAGGAGGCGGAGAGTCACACCAGCCGTCCAGCCACCACCCTAGACAGAGTAGCAGCCTGTAGACGTCCAGGCAGCACTGCGAGAGTTGACAGCTACGGTTGCGAGACTGGAGGAACATATACGATGGATTGTTGAGTCTCAGCGTACACTCCTTCTCAAGGCAGGGAGCCAGGGATAGAGCCACTACCTTTCCCTACCTCGTGTCATGACGATGCTGGTCCATCTGGGACGCACCAGGATGATGATGAGTGATAGTATTTTTTTTCTTTTTTGTTATTTTGGAAGCTTCGTGTATAAACTATTACATTCGGTTGTTTGTTTGTTTTTCCGTTTTAATGTGTATTTTGTTTGAGTGTGTTTGTGTTGTAAGCTACCAACAAAATCAACCGAGGAGTTGCATAACGCAAGTGTGGGGTCACCTTACCCCTACCCTTGTGTTATGCCAGGCGTGTTCACTGCTGCAGCCTGACTCCCTGAAAAATGTACCAAGGTACGTAACCTGTTATGTATGATCCCGACAATCGAGCAATTCACCGTTCCTGAGGGTTAACTCTTTACTCCCTTGTTTTTTATTCTTATTTTTGTACAACGGGGATGTTGTACGGTTTAAAGTAGGGTGGGTACGGTCGAAAAGAGTTTTTGAATTTTTGCCGAAAATGTCATAATTTTCAAAATTTTAGTAATCTTAAAAAATTTAAGAAATTGTATCTTAGAAACGAATAGGTTTTGAATGTCATAGTACTGTGGTAATTTTCAAGAAATATTGTTTAGTTTTTACCATGCTAGTTTTAGTTAAAACAAGTTGAGTGTTAAGAAAGTTAGAAAATTCTGGATTTGGAGTACCTTAGGATTGGAAGTCAAGAGGAAAGTATCAATCAGTGACCTTTGTTGTTGGAGCCGGTAGGATCGAAAAGGGTGGGCCGAAGGGCATTTATGCACCTCACTACCTAAGATCGTCTGGTTTGGAACAGTGTTTTCAAAAGCTCGTTACACGGACAACATCGAAAGTAATGGACAATTATTTAACGGCCTCTAGAATCTGAATGAGTAAGTTTGCACAGTTGTGAATCAAAAATTTATAATCAAGGGTTCTTTAGAAAGTCGTGACTCCCAAAGGGTATTCTGGACATATTTCATAAAAAGAACTTTCTGCTAACTTTCAGAATGCAACAAACTTTGTAACTGAAGATGTTCAAAAATGTATGAGTCTTCGTTAGAATTTGTTAAAAATTCTACTTGCTTGGGAACAAGCAAGGCACAAGTGTGAGATATTTGATAACACTTAGTAATATCAAATATTATAGTCGTTATTGAGCGAGTTTTGAATGAAGTATGATTTTGAGATTACGATAGTACTCAGATTTTGTGCCAAAGGCTTTTCTTGCAATTTATGGAAAATACAGGGTAAAAAGCATACAATTTGGAAAAGTATGGAAAATATCGGGTGACGATTTGAAATTCAAAGTGAAAAGAAACGGGGATTCAAGATAACCCGTGCTGCGTATAAGTCTATACTGCGACGCGTGAAGCAAAAATATGCAACTATAAATAGAGAGTCCCGGTTTGTGATTCGGGAGCGAAGATCCAACCTTTGAGTGGAACTCATACATCTTTGACTCAGATTTAGTAGCTTTATGATTCATAGTTTGTAGTTTATCTAGTTTCGTTATTATTTCATTTCGTTTTCGATTGTTGTTAATACGTGTGATCAAGGGTTCTGTATCGTAGAATACCTTTGACCACGTGGATATGATTTTATTCCTGTTTCCAAAAGCATTCGGCTCTGATGCGGATTTAGTTAATGCAAATTTGATTTTGGTTTAGTTAATGCTCGTTTATTGTTTCGGTTTCGATGATTGTTTGTCATTTGGTTTGATTGTTTGGATTGTTTGGTTTCTGATTTCTGAATTGGATCTCGAGATCAGATTGGGTTGATTTGATTGATTGTGAGTTCGTGTTTGGGTTTAGATCATTAGTTTCAATTTTTTCATTTTCGAAGTTTTTGGTTCTTTAAGTGTATGAATGGAAACCGTCTATAGAGTGACACTATAGATTGGTCAAGTTTTGACACAAAGTGCCAACCACGAAATCCTTGGTTCGACCCTTACTTACTGATAGCTAGTGGACTGGTAAGGTTAAATCTTGTATTTTTTACCGCATCAACGACTGCGACGTGTCAGGAGGAAAGAAAAAGAAGATAGGAATGGAGATATTGTAAATGAAAATGTTAGAGAAGTAGCATAGAAAATAGTGAGCGTGATTATTCTTTTTGTTTTTCCTTTAATCAATAAAAGAATTGTGTAACTAGAGGGAGTGTGTTTTAATTGCGGAGAAAGTACTTATCTCCTCAAATACCATTCGAGGATGGAATGAATCTAAGATTGGAGAATGGTACGAGGTACTGTGATCTGATCGGAGGACCGTACGAGGTATCGTAGGCACGAGTCGAGTGGTGAGATTGGGGGACAGTACGGGGGTACCATGATTTAATATTGTATGACAATCGGTACGGGGGTATCGGTTGGTGACGCTTTGTGGTAATTGGTACGAAGACACTGTATAGTACATAGTACTGAGGTACTGTGTAGTGAAGTTGGGTGATAGTATTGTGTTTTATATGATGTGAGAATTTCGAGTTAAGATGTAATTGGTTGGGATTTTGTATGTTGGGTGTATACCAACCGATTTTGTTGTGTAGTATACACATGTATGATGTGTTAATATGTAGCTAGTACTAGACGAGTTTAGATCTAGTGTGCAAATGTTGTGACTCGATGTACAGAGCAAATAAGTACCGAATTGTTGTGCCCTGCAAGATGCACTGAGCGGGTACTCATGGCTCGACAAACTGAGTATGTGCGGCTCGTAGTGCTGAGCAGAGGAATATACCTCAGTGTACTGTAGTGATGGTGATGTAGGTTGTACCTAGTGATGAGACAAAAACATCGTTACTATGTGTGGTGCGTTGTTTAAGATAGTGACAAGAAGAGAACATCATTGCTACATGTGGTGAGTTGTTTGAGACCAAAGTAGATGGGTAACACATGTTTTGTATGACATGTGTTATATGTTGTGGTGATCACTTAACGAGTACCTAGTGATCATATATAATGTGTGGCGATCACATCATGAGTATCTTGTGATCGTAAGTTGTATAGTGAGAAAGTGGTGGATCCATAGTGAGTACTTTGCAACCATATACTGGATTGTAGCTGTGTATACGTGTGTAGGAGTGCACGGTGTAGATGAGTTAAGTGATCATATTGTATGGTGCATGGGGGTAAATGTATGTGTACAATGTAGAAAATTGAAGTGATGTTATGTGTAGAGTTTTATGAGTGTAATTTTGATTGTGATTGATAGGACAAATTCCTTAGCAATCAAACCAATCACCACCAACAGGAGAGATGAATATGACTAAAGTTCCTAGTGAGTAATGGGAGCTTTAATCCAAATAGGAATGCAAGTGTGTAGAGAAATTCTAAGTTATGTGATAGGTTACTACGACATTCCAAGGACGAAGTCTTTTGAAGGGGAGGAGAATTTGTAACACCGTGTTCCATTTTGGGTAAGTGTTATTGTGTTAATATTAGTGTAATTAAGATTAAGTATGTTGTTACATGTGTTAGGGTGGTTAGAAACCCTTTTGGAAGAAGTTTTAGCGTGAAAAATGCCAAAAAAAAGTCAGACGGGTCGTGTAAAAAGGGGTTAGAAGTTGATCTGAAACCCTTCTAGACCTACACGGGTCGTCTAGGACCACACAGGTCGTGTAGAGATTACACTGGGGGCAACCCGTGGGTTAAAATGGGTCATTTCCGGCAAAACAGGGCGTACAGCCTCATTTAGCGTCGCTAATTGAGGCATTAGCGACGCTAATGTCACAGATTCACTTTTTAAAAGTCATTTTTTGGGTTCATTTGGGGGAAAACAATTTCGTAAAAACCTCTCCAAAAACTCTAGAAAACCCCCAAACACTCCATGGATCGAATTGGAGCACAAGAGCTTGAAGGATTGAAGTATGATGTGACACTTTGCATCTAGGAGGTATGATTACTTGTTCTTGTTCCTAATTAAGAGCCAAATTAGCTTGAATGAGTTAGGTTACAGGTTGGTGTTGATGATCCACCTGTAACTATTGAGAATAGAGGATGTAATTCTTGAATTGGATGTGTAGTAGGGTTGTGATTCAAACCCAAAGCATGCTATAAGCCATGGTTGGGTGAATAGAGCTATGGCAAGTGAATACAAGGTATTTACATAGGTATGGTGTGTGTGTGGTAAGGTGTAGGTGCTGAAAGTGAAGAGAAGACACTTTGGCCTACAAATTGTACCATCCGGAACGATATGAAGCTATTATATCCTGGTGAGTAACTCTAACTAGCATGTTAGTTGTAACATGTTGTATGTGTTGAGTGTGCTTAATTGTTGATAGTTTATGTAGTAGAATATGTGTAAACTGTATAGACACATAAAGGATCCTTTATGATTACATGTGTTAAGGGTTTGTGGTTATGATGTGCAGTAACTGGTACCGAGACGAGGATCTCGTGTCCACTTGAAGTAAGGTTTACATATCGCATAATGAGTGCTTTGCGATTATGTATAACTGAGATGTTAGTGGCATGCTTAGTGAGTACTTAGTAACCATTGAGGAGTGTGCATAATGGGTATATATGGTGAAATATATATGCAGTATGACATTGTATGCATATAGTGTATGTGGTTTTACAGGTATGCATAAATTATGGTGTACAAGTACCATGTGATCCAGGGGTAACAAGTATAGAGATGACTTGTTATTAGAGGTGAACTTTGTAGTTAAATATGATTAATCTGTTCTATATCTCGTGTGATATATGTGATTGAGTCTTTATGACTTGGGGTGATTACACATGAATCTTTGTGGTTCATATTGGCCTTAGTGGTCGAGGGATTGGCTTAATTACCCGATCCATATTGTCGGAACCTATATGGTTCATAACAACCTTTGTGGCTAGGAGATTGCACTTGATTGTCCAACATATACGACCTTTGTGGCTAGGAGATTGGACTTGATTGTCCAACATATACGACCTTTGTGGCTAGGAGATTAGACTTGATTGTACAACATATACAGCCTTTGTCGCTAAGAGATTGGGCTTAAGTGCTCAACATATGTGGTTGACATTGTAAGGGCCTTTGTGGTCTAGAGTTCATGTAGGCCTTAGTTGCCGAGAGATTTGGGTTTAATCGCCCAATATACATTATAAGGGCCTTTGTGGCTGGTTGTGCTCATGAAAAAGAGATAGTGTGGCGATGAGTCTTAGTGACTCAAGACCGTGGGGTTGAGGAGGGGACGGATATGAAGCCTTTGTGGCGTACGACCGCGGGGGTCGTAGAGTAGAGAAGTATGTGTTGTGTGTAGGTGTAACAGAGTACCGTGTAGTGGTATAGAGTTGTTATTTATGTGTATGCTTGTGTTACTTGTAATACATCTTACTTATTAATTGAGTTGGCTAAGATGTCGGGGACATCTGTGTGACTACATAAAGAGTGTCTTGTAGTCGGTTAGAGTGAGTATGGCTAGTAGCAAATTTCTCGGTCTCAGAGAAGGTCTATAAATACCAACTCAGCCTTCGCAATATCAAAACATCAAATGTCACATGTAGTGAAAGGATCTTATATAACCCAAGACACGGTGCGAACCCATGATGGTCTGCATTGAGTGTGAAATCACGCATACATGCATTGCATCACACTAATAACATGTTAAAGAGAAGTTTTATCAATTGTTTAAAGTTATATTCAAATGATGATTTATCGAATATTTATGGAAAGATTTTGTATCCAAAACCCATGTAACTCACGAGACAAGTTTGTCTTACGTATGTATGTTTTTAATGCCATGTATATTAGGAACATGTGGTCTAGCATTAGATAGAAGTATTTAAGGGTATAAAATTACCATGGGACTTCCTAGATAAAATTGACAAACGGGTGATAGTTGCCTTCCTAGTTGATGAGGTAATGCCTTATGTGGATGGAGAAATGTTTAATGGTTTAGTATTACCCTTTTGTAGTTATGTTGTAATGTTTGTACCATGTCCGGAGTTTTATTTTGAGTCTCGAGTTATGTTTTATAGTTTGTGCCATGCCCGAATTATGGTATAAATGTTAGGATATTTTGGGACACTTGATTATGAGGTTCCTAATGCTTTCTATGGTCTATGCTTGGTATGAAGTTGTAACCCCCAAAGATGTATAAACTTTTTTAAAACATAGTTCATTTTGTTTGGGACCAAAGAGAAGCTCGGGGCTGACACGTTCCGACCCAACCCTAGGTGAGTAATTGTATAAATGTTTTGCCACATGATATAAATTGTAAACGAGAAATATAGTGATATAAATGGTTGAGATAGCCAAAAGAGTATGAGTTGAAAGAGATTTTGAGTTATTGTTGATAGTTGAGTTGTAAGTGTGGTTGATCACACTAAATGGCTCAGATAGCCAAAGAGTATGAGCTGAGAAAGAGATTTTGAGTGCTAATTGCACACTATAGCTAATATCGATGTACTGATTGCATAACCACCTAACCAAAGTATATTCCTTGTTGTTGCTGGAAGTGGCATCATGACTACAGGGTGATTACTCACTGAGCTCTCGTAGGTCACAAATGTTGATTTTATGTTGCAGGCTCTAGTAGCGGGGACAGAGGGAAGAGAGTTGCTGAAGGATAGCTAGTTGTGGATCTAGACAGACTCTTAATGTTTTGTACTATACTTTTGTGACCCGGTTTCGGGAATGACTTGTACTAAACCTATGTTTTTCGTAACTATTTGTATGACATGTTGCTCACTTTTAAATTACATCTATGTATGTGTTGTTGTTTTGTTTAAAGTATGGTGCAATTGTTGGATTAAATGTCTAAGCCCATAACTATAATTGGTATATACTTGAATTGATAGTACCAAAGTCCTTTTGGGTTGCCCTCGGTAGTTCAAATGGTATTAAGGTAATAGTAAGAGAGAGAGAGAGAGAGAGAGAGAGAGAGAAATAGTTTATTAATTTATTATGTGATGATAAATTAATTAGAAACTAATTTGAAATTAATTAGAAGTAATTGGAATTAATTTGGGATTAATTAAAAGTGCAGGGGCTGGATTGTAATTGTTCAGTAGTTGAACAATAAAAACAGTCTGTTCGAAGTAACATGCGCGTCGCGGGCAAAGAGAGCCGCGATGTGGACAGCCAAAAGGGGTTCGAAGATAAAAAGGTTTATCTTTTTTGTATTCAAATAAGGTTTATCCTTATCACCTTTGAAGCTATAAATACGCCTACCCTGGTACTTTATTCTCTGCCCCATTCCTGTAGACAGTTCTCTGGAATTTTCTCCTCTCTCTCAACCAGAATCTATAATCCTTCTCTAAGGTTTTATAGAGAGCTTTTATTAATTAGATAATTAAGATAATTAACCTTTTCTTGGACTTTTGGGTGTGAACCGTTAGAGGCACGAACGACACTTGTGATGCTTGCTTCCAAGACATCAACGAGAAAATGAATAATTGTTATTTTCTATAATAACAACAAGGTATGTAATCTTGAAACCCTTTTTATTAATTTTGAGTATACTTAGGGTTTCCTTTAGATGTTCTTATTTATATGTTCAATAGAGAAATCATACATCCTTTAGGTTGCATGTGAACTTAAGAGTTTTAAGTTTATTTGTTTGCCTATTTTCCATCAGTGGTATCAGAGTGTTAGTTTTGTTTTCTATGGAATTGCTATAATTGTAGAACATGATCAATTAGGGTTTATTGAGATTAAACCCTAAAGTCCATAAATTTTGACTTGGGCTAGGGTTTTTGAAACCCTAGTCGCCTCCGCTGTTTTTCAAAAATTTTGTAGGGTTTCTAGGGTTTTCTATTTTGGTAATTATGATTAATTAATAAATGGATAAATACTTTACCCTAATTTTCGAAAATTAGAGGGTTAGGATTAGGATTAAATTATTTGATTAATTTAATTTGTTAATCCTTATCTGAATTAAATTTAATTTAATTAATTACTAATTAAAGGATTAATTTAAATTCTTGAAATTTGAACCTGGTATTTAAAAAATAAATTAAATACACTTTATATATATTATTATTATTAATTGTTAATATTATATGGATAAGAATCAGTTAGTCAAATCGCTAGTATGCCTCATTCACAGAACTAATCTATAAGGAGGGTATACGGAAACTGCCTATAAAATGACAGTTGAATGGGTGTCTGTTCTCACCCACCGCTTCATTGATTAGTGGAGGGTCGTTAGCAGAACGCATTTGATAGGACACTAAATCTCATTAATAGTATAATGTTATTGAAAGAAAGTACTAGAACATTTTATATAAAAATCCCAAATCTAGTTACTTTAGGAAAAATGTGAAAAGTATGCTAACCCATGAAATTGCACATTACACTTTATTAGTCGTGAGTGGAACGTGTGTAGTTTACCAGCAGACTAATAGGGACTAATAAAGAGTTGTAATGGGTATCTCATAATTATCAATGTTGATGGGACGTGTGTGGTTTACCGGTACATCAATTGAGATGATAAATGACGTTAAGGTTACCAAGCACATTTGCATGGTTATTCACATCTTGTTTGTGATCCTCGGTATCCCAATCACAAATAGAAGAGCATAATCCGAGATTAAACATGCCATTGAAAAGTTTCAATGAATCACAAAAGACCTAGAAATTTCACTTAAATTGATTATCTTCAGCGGTGAAATTGGTAAATCATCATTTACCTACCTTTATAAAATTTACAATTAGATTACGACATCCCTCTTCTAATTTTTGAATTGTATAGTTGGGTCCCAGCCTTAATATTTATTTTTGGGTCAACATATTAAGGAATATTCTTATCTAATTAAAAACTTCCATCTTTTATAAATTTCTACTTTTGCTGATGCTTCTGATTCCCCATCCGCTCCCCACAATAACCACAACTTCTCTTCAATCCTTTCGCTCTGCTCGAAGGTGACGTTGGATGGCTCCAACTACAACGACTGGGTGCGAAACTTTAAGATGGCTCTTAGATTCGAGGACAAAGAGTATGTTCTCGAAAAAGAACTCATTGAAATCAATCAAGAAACAGCTACTCCTGAGGAATATTCCTCATATAAGAAACACTACGACGATGCAACCAAGGTGGCTTGCATCATGGTGGCTACTATGGTCCCTAAATTGCAGAGATTTTATAAGGACTATTGGCCATATGAGATGAAGAAGGACCTTATGGAAAAGTTCCATAGGCGAGCTCATCAAGTAAAGTATGAAGTAGTCAAGGCCCTCATGGCGTGCAAAATGAAAAAGGGAGAGTCTGTATGCGCCCACGTGCAGAGAATGCAATGATTAAAGGGTAAAGGTTTAGCCTCTACTCCTGTAAGTGCTCCCGTTATAGCCATTGGGCAGGGAAAGGGGAAGAAGGACCTTATGTGTATTTTGACGAGGAGCTGGCTATTGATAGTCCTGAACTCCTTACCTAGTTGTTATGATCAGTTTATCTTAGCTTATCATCTGAACAATAGTGAGACCACCTTGTCTCAATTGCATAACATCCTGTAGACCACTAAGGTAGGATTAAAGGGTAAAAGTTTACCCTCCACTCCTGCAAGTGCTCCCGTTCTAGCCATTGGACAGGGAAAGGGAAAGAAGAGGAAATGTCCTCCCAAGCAGAACTGGAAGGGAAAGGCCCATGTTGGGTCATCCAGTAATGGCCCAAAGGCCATGCCCAGTTTTGACATTCCTCCCGTCCCAAATCCCAAGGAGGCCGATTGCTTCTACTGCAACAAGAAAGGTTCTAAAGTACCTGCAAGACCTCAAGGATGGCAAGGTAAAGTCGTTATCTGCAGGTATAGACATTATTTCTAAAAACTCATCATCTTCTCATTCTTGGGTCCTTGATATAGGATGTGGTGTTCACATTTGTACAGATTTGTAGGGACTAAGAGAAAGTGAAGAGGTGGAGCACGGACGGATAAACTTGATCATGGGGAACAGGCGATCTTCTCATGTTATCAAGATTGGAGTTTATAGTATAGTGCTTACTAGTGATGTTATGTTAGATTTGTTAAATTGCTGTTACTCGTCAGAAATGACTCGGAATATTATATCTTTTCATGCATTGTTCAGACAAGGTTATAGATATTCTTTTGATAATTTGAATGGTTCTATTTTTTCTTATAAAAATGGTGTTTTTATATTTGAAGCCTTAACTTGTAATAGTGTGTATGAAACAGTGATGCGTGTAGATAATTTTGGCAATAGTGTATTCAATATTGATTCATCTAACGGTATAGACAAGGCATTTTTGAGGCATTGTCGTCTTGGACACTTAAACAAGAAACACATTGCCCAACTCCAAAAGGATGAAGTGTTGGAATCATTCGACCTTAGGTCGGATGATGCATGTGAATCTTGTCTTTTCGGAAAGATGGCAAAATTACCTTTCACGGGATCTTGTGAATGAGGTGAAGGTTTGTTGGATCTCATACACACGGATGTGTGTTGACCCTTCAAATCATCCACAAGGGATGCTAATTGTTTCTATATGACTTTACAGATGATTACAGCAGATATGACTATATCTACTTAATCAAGCATAAGTCAGAAACCTTTGAAAAGTTCAAAGAGTTCAAGAATGAAGTCAAGAATCAATTAGACAGGAAGATAAAGATGCTTAGATCTGATAGAGGCAAAGAGTATCTTAGTATCGAGTTCCACGACTATCTTAAGAAATGTGGAATAGTTTCACAGTTAACTCCTGCTAGAACACCATAATTGAATGGTGTGGCTGAGAGACATAACTGGACCTTGTTAGACATGGTTCGTTCCATGATGATTCGAGCTTCTCTTCGTATTCACTTCTGGGGGTATGCCTTAGAGACAGCCGCCCACATCCTCAATCTTGTCCCTACAAAGAAGGTTGCCAAAACACCTCACGAGATGTGGACAGGGAAAGTTCCCTCGTTAGCACATATCAAAGTCTGGCGTTGTGAAGGTTTCGTAAGATGAGAGATTCATGAAAAGCTAGCAACTAGAAGTGAGAAGTGTATTTTCATTGGTTACCCAAAGCAGTCTTTTGAATTTGTTCTATAGACCTAGTGAGAACGTAGTGTTTTTAGCATGAAAAGGAGTCTTTCAAGAGAGAGAGAGCTCATATTCAAAGAGGACAGTGGGAGTACCATTGACGTTGAAGAAATTCAAGAGTCAATCAATGAAGGAACCTTAGAATATACAAGAACTCAACCAGAGGAAGAAGTTCCTATTAAACCGATAAACAACTCATTACCTCTTAGACGTTCCAGTAGAGTTAGCATGCCACCTGAGTCCTGTGGTTTCCATATTACTACAGATGACGACACGTTTGTCAGTGATAGGACACTGGTAAATCTGGATGAGCCAGCTAACTACAAGGAAGCAGTAGCAGGCCCTGAGGCTACTAAATGAAAAGAGGCAATGGATAGTGATATCAAGTCCATGTATGACAACCACGTTTGGAATTTGGTTGATAATGTACCAGATCGAAAGACAGTTGGGTGGAAATGGATCTTCAAGAAGAAGGCTGACATGGATGGAAAGGTACACACCTAAAAGGCTCGCCTGGTTGCGAATGGATTTACTCAAACCCTTGGGGTTGACTATGAGGAAACCTTTTTACCGGTAGCCAAGATAAATTCTATTAGGATAATGCTATCCATAGCTGCATTTCATGATTATGAAATTTGGCAGATGGATGTCAAAACCGCTTTCCTTAATGGGAAGTTGGCTGAGGATGTTTACATGAATCAGCCATAGAGTTTTGTAGATGCAAAGTTTCCCAATAAGGTGTGCAAGCTTGAGAAATCAATCTATGGATTGAAACAAACATCTCGCAGCTGGAATCTCTGCTTTCATGAGAATGTCAAAGAGTTTGGTTTCTCTAGGAGCAAAGATGAGTCCTACGCCTATATCAAGGCTAGTGGGAGTATAGTGACTTTTCTGGTGTTGTATGTCGATGATATAGTACTCATGGGAAATGGCATTCCAACCTTGCAAGAAGTTAAATATCTGCTTGCAAAGTGTTTTGCCATGAAACACCTTGGAGAAGCTGCATATATTCTCGGGATAAGAATTTTGAGAGATAGAAAGAAAAGACTAATTGGACTTAGTCAAAGTACGTACTTGGATAAGGTACTAAAGAGGTTTAGTATGAAAAATTCCAAGAAAGGAGAGCTACCTATCCAAAGCAATGCCAAATTGAGTATGACCCAAAGTCCTAGTACAGATGAAGAGATGGCTGACATGAGTCGGGTACCTTACGCTTTGGCTGTAGGGTCGATCATGTAAGCTATGACATGTACTCGCCCTGATGTGTCTTTTGCTTTGAGCATGGTCAGTCGCTATCAGGGAAACCCTGGCAAAGCTCATTGGACAGCGGTTAAAAACATTCTCAAGTATTTGTGGAGGACGATCATGTACGCTTCAGCAGTAAGGTCGATCATGTACGCTATGACATAGTGACGCTAGCTTCCAGCTAGATAGAGACAAGTTTAGATCTCAGTCGGGCTGGTGTTTCTTCTAAACGGCAGAGCGGTTACTTGGAAGAGTTCCAAACAAGAAACAGTGGCTGATTCAACTTGTGAATCAGAGTACATAGCTGCAAGTGAAGCATCAAAAGAAGCAGTTTGGCTGAGGAATTTCATCGGTTACCTCGGAGTAGCCTAGACCATTCAGGAGCCAATGGAACTGTTCTGCGACAATGAATGTGCAGTTGCCTTGACTAAGGAACCGAGAGATCCTGGAGAGTCTAGACAAATCGACAGAAAGTACCACTACCGTTGGGCTGCATCAGCACCAGCTGATCAGTTACAACACTACTTGAATCTGACAATGTCAAAAGGAGGATTACACGCTGCTACTGATTGTTTCCTTTGAAGCACATCAGCTAAAGTGTGTTTTTTACTTATCTTATGTTTTTTAATTATCATGTTTCCATACATATCTAGTTTATAGTTTGGAGTTCCCTGATATGTAGGGATACTCCAAATATACGTAGTATAGCCATGTATAAATATTATAGTTAGGGTTCTATACTCGTAACTTGATTAATTAATCAAAAGGATCTCTGTGTGAGATCAACAAGTTTTCTGTGTGAAAACCTTATTGTTCTTGTTTGATCGATCCTTGTAAACCAACAACTGGTATCAGAGCAAGTTTTTTAATCATTCAAGAATGTCTTCCTTCTCTTCTACATCTAGCAACAAAATCCCTCCTTTCGGTGCCAATAACATTGGCATGTGGAAGAGCAAGGCCCTCATTGTTCTCGAAACCATGGATTATCATATGCCGGATATTCTAAAAAATGGCCCCTATGTTCCCCACTTCACTGTCACCAAGGATGGTGTCCCTGGTGAGGAGAAAGCCACTTCTCTTCATGAATTTACCGATGACGATAAGAGGCTTGTCAACCTTGACACTCGGGCTAGAGCCGCCATTGGTAACTCTCTTCCTCATGAGATTTACCATCTTGTCCAGAACTGCCTCTCTGCTAAAGAAATGTTGAACACTCTCACTGTCGCCTTCGAAGGCACTGCTGAAGTGAGAGCCGCTCAGGAAAAACTATCAATCGAAGGTACACTTCTCTGCTTACAAGAACGAAACCATCACTCAAACCTTCAATCACTTCAACTGCCTAGTGAATGAAATGAGGAGGTTTAACATTGTCAAGCTTGACTCTGTCCTTATTCTCAAGTTTCTTGACTCCCTGGATGACAAATGGGAGCATCACGTTGATGTTCTAAAAATAGTGATAAGATTCACACCATGGATCTACAGAGATAATGAGAGATAGCTACCGAGAAAGGTCAGCTGCCCTGTTTTCAAAGAATCAGGAGGACACTGATACTGAAGTTAATGCTACTGAAGAATCAGATGCTGATAATGAGGAATTCAAGCACATGGCAGACCTTGCATCTCAAGCTGCGCTGATTGATAGGCAATTCAATCATTACAAAGACAGTAAGCGGAATGGGTTTCAACGTTCCTCTGGTGGGTTCAAGCCTAACTTCTCTAACTTTAGGAAGTCTGTCAGCGACAGCCCCAAAGCTTTAGCTGACATGAAGAATGATGGAAAGTGCTTCAACTGTGGAGGTACCAAACACTTCGCCAAGGACTATAATATGAAGAAAGTAGACTCCAAGGATGAGTCTTATGAAATCAAGTACAAAATACTTGTGGCCTCTCTTAAAAGGCAGAATCTGGGCTCAAAGGTGCTGATTACTGATGAAGAAAAGGAGAAGTGGGAAGAAGAAGTTGATTCTTCCGATGATGAGAATCAGAACATGTGTTTGATGGCCATTACCAGTGGATCTGCTGAAGAGTCAAGCAGCCGCACCAGTGTTACAGATACTGATGCTACCAAGGATTATGACTCCTCTTCATTGTATCAGGTCAAAGATTTTGTTAACCTGTCTTTAAATGGAAAAATTGAAGCTTTTGAGTATTTGAGTGTTTGTCTTGAAAATTCTAACTTTAACAAACATCATCTGACTCTTGAAAATGAAAAATTGAAAAATCAAATAAAAAACAAAGATCTTGTGTTGGGGAAAAAATGCTCAGCCCCACGGCGACGTAGGCATGTGCCAAGTCGCAATCGAATGTCGTAGGCGCTCGTGGAGTTGCTGCAGGCACTAGAGGGCTGAATGCACTATATGGTGCAGATATGCGCATCTTCTATCACCAATTGGTTTTAGTTGAGTTGGTAGCGCCTAGATCCAACAAATGGTATCAGAGCTATGGTCGCTGGTTCGATTCTCTCAGGGAGCAATTTCTAATGGGGGGGATTGTTGGGGCAGAAATGCTCAGCCCCGCGGCGATGTAGGCATGTGCCAAGTCGCAGTCGAATGCCGTAGGCACTCGTGGAGTGGCTGCATGCACTAGAGGGCTGAATGCACTATATGGTGCAGCTATGCGCATCTTCTATCACCAATTGGTTTTAGTTGAGTTGGTAGCGCCTAGATCCAACATCTTGATTACTTAAAATTAAAACTTGAATGTCGTGACCTTTTCTTGTCTAACAAATTGCTTTTTGAGGAAAAACAAGCTGCTAAAACTGAAACTAAACATATTCAACTGGTCATAAAAATTGGACTCTTTCTCAAAAAAAGGTATCTAAACTCATAAATGATCAGATATCCTTTTAGGCCACCAAAATTCTTGGTGGAGATTTTGAATCTGCAGTCAAGATTTTCAGAAAAGTTGAATCTGAACCTGCTTTTCCTTCAAAAGAAGAATTGATTGAAGAATTTAAAAAAAAATTTGTTCCCTCAGGGTTTTAAATGGAAACTGAACTCATTAAAAAAACATTGTTCTGTTAACAAGGAAGGGGATATCAACATTCAAACCAAAATAAGTGCCTTTGATCCTTCCATTAAAGGAATTGAACAGGGAAATGTTCGTGTTAGTACTAAAAATCTCATCAGATTTCCATTATCTGATGGTGAGTTTCATACTGTCACGAATATTGCCTATGAAACTTCTGAGTGTCCCACGTCTGCTACTGTGTCTGATGACCTTAAAAAGAAATAAACTCTTTCAAAAGCAATAAATAAATTCAAGTTTTCAAAAACAAAGAAATCCAAACCCATAAGAACCTGCTACAGATGTGGTGATTCATCTCATATGGCTGGTCAATGCAATTTTGAGCCAAGATCTGATAGAAGAGAAAATGTTGCTACTCGTTGTAACAAATGGACTAAAAAGGAAAATTATTTGAATTGCCTTGCCTCTGAATGTTATAGTATCTTTTCTTGTTTCAAACCCATTTCCAAATGGGTTCATTGAGGTTCTCACTTGTGCTTTAGTAACTGCAGGGTCATGAGAATATTTGGTATCTTGACAGTGGTTGCTCTCGTCATATTATTGGATACAAGTCCTTGTTAGAAGATTTTGTTAAGAAGAATGGCCCAGTGGTTACATATGGTGACAATAGTCAGGGTCAAACCAAAGGCTATGGCACCATTTGTTGTAAATCTACACAATTTTCTAATGTTTCATATGTTAAAGGTCTAAAGCATAATCTCATTTCAATCAGTCAGCTGTGTGATGCTGATTACGAAGTCTGCTTCAACAAAAGAGAAGGGAACATCATTAATGCTTCTAAAGAAGTTGTTCTCTCTGCCAAGCGATGTGATGACATCTACATCCTGGATATGTTCTCAGCTGATCAAACCCTAAAATGATGCTTATTTTCACGTGCAAAATCACACATAAACTGGCTATGGCACAAACGTCTGTCTCATTTGAACTTCAAGAATATATCCAATATTTCTAAAAATCAACTGGTTCGGGGTCTTCCAAAGATGAACTTCATCAAAGACAAAGTGTGCTCAGCCTGTGAAAAAAGTAAACAGGTCAAAGCTTCATTCAAATCTAAACAGTGTTCCTCTATTGTATCTCCTTTCAGCTTGATGAATATGGATATGTTTGGACCTATGCCTGTGGCTTCACTTGCTGGCAAAAAGTACTCTTTGGTGACAATAGATGAATTCTCTCGTTATACCTAGGTCATGTTCCTAAGAAGTAAAAATGATGTTGCTGCTGAAATCATGTCACTGATCAATCTATCAGAAGTGCTTTACAATCTAATGGTTAAGCAGCTAAGAATGATCATGGTACTGAATTCCATAATCAAGTTCTGGAAACCTTTTGTGAAGAGAAAGGAATTCTCCAAAACTTCTCTGCTTTTAGAACCCCAGCACAAAATGGTGTGGCTGAACGAAGAAACCGAACTTTTATTGAAGCTAGAAGAACTATGGTCGTTGATGCGGGCCCCCTCTGTCCTTCTGGGCCGAAGCTGTTAACACTGCCTGCTACACTCAAATCGATCTATCATCATCAAAAGGCATGGAAAAATAGCTTATGAAGTCCTAAAAGGTCGATCCCCTGACATCTCTTACTTTCATGCTTTTGGTTGTGCATGTTTTATATTGAAACAGGGGGAGCAGCAGTCGAAGTTTGAAGCAAAGTCAGACAATGGAATTTTCTTGGGTTATTCTGCAATTCCAAAGCATTCAGGATCTTCAATGTGAATAAAAGAAAGGTGATTGAATCCATCCATGTTCGGTTCGATAAATCAAACTTTCCACATCAGCATGAGGTACATGAGCATTCAGTCCTTGAAGAACTTCTCAATCCCATCTCAACAGCTCCACTTGATTAATGTCCTATTCCCTCTACATTATATTCCGCTGATGGACTTGCTACATCCTCTCCTTCTGATGATCTGTCTTCTCTTGAGACTCATGAGACTTCCATTGATGATCTGTCTCCTCTGACTCCTGAGACTTCCACTGATGATGTTGTGCTAACAAATAATGCTGAAAGCGAAGAGGTCACTCATTCACAACCTCTTCCAACTGTTAGAGATCATCCTATCACTCAAGTTATTGGAGATGTTACATCAGGAGTTCGAACTCGAAGACAAGTCACCAGCAACTTCTACCTCTATGTAAACTTTGTCTCACTGGTTGAACCTAAAAAGGTGGACGATGCCCTTATTGATGCTGACTGGATTAAGGCTATGCATGATGAATTTCATGAATTCGAAAGACACAAGGTTTGGACTCTGGTTCCACGCCCTCAAGGAAAGACTATCATTGGCACTCGGTGGGTGTTCAGGAACAAGATGGATGAGGATGGAATTGTCATCAGAAACAAAGATCGCTTGGTAGCTCAAGGATTTACTCAAATGGAGGGGTTTACTATGATGAAACTTTCGCCCCTGTTGCTCGTTTGGAAGCTATTAGACTTTTCTGGGCCTTTGCTTCATTTATGAAGTTCAAAGTGTTTCAGATGGATGTAAATACTGCATTTCTTCATGGTGATCTTCCTCAAGAAGTCTATCTCAGACAACCTCCTGGTTTCAGTAATGATGCGTTCCCTGACCACATGTATCGATTAGAAAAACCTGTTTATGGTCTCAAACAGGCTCCTAGAGCCTGGTATGACACTTTAGCATCTTATCTTCTTCAAAAAGGATATAACAGAGGAGCTATTGACAACAATATTTTCCTTAAAAGATCAGGTGATGACATCATTCTTGATCAGGTCTATGTTGATGGCATTATCTTTGGTTCAATTAATGATAAACTGAGTGACGAATTTGCTGTTGTGATGTCTTTGAATTTGAAATGAGCATGATGGGTGAATTGTCCTTCTTCTTGGGTCTTCAAGTCAAGCAGTCTTCTCAAGGAATTTTCATCAGTCAAGGCAAGTATCTTCAGGATATGTTGAAGAAATTCTCATTCTCTAATTACAAGCCTGTCAAAACTCCCATGACCACGTCAGTCTCACTATCTGCTGATCCTGCTGGTGTTGATGTAAATGGTTCATCTTACATAGACATGATTGGTTCTCTTCTATATCTCATAGCCAGTCGCCCTGATATAGTCTTTGCTACCAGCACCTGTGCTCGATTTCAAGCAAAACGTAAAGAGTCTCATCTCAATGCTGTTAAAAGAATCTTTCGCTATCTCAAGCACAGACCATCCTTGGGGTTTTGGTACCCATGTGAGTCTTTTTTTGACTTAGTTGGATTCATTGACTCTGATATTGTAGGATGTTCATTAGATCAAAAAAGCACCTCTGGTGGATGTCAACTGCTGGGAAATCGATTGATCAGCTGGTCAAGTAAGAAACAGTCATCAGTTGCTTGCTCAACAGCTGAAGCGGAGTATGTTGCTGCTGGTAGATGTTGTGCCCAAGTGTTATGGATTCAGAATCAACTGATGGACTATGGATTCACTCTGACAAAGACACCCATCTGCTGTGATAATACAAGTGCAATTCTAATATCTCAAAATCCCGTCCAGCACTTAAAGACAAAGCTCATCGATATCAGACATCATTTTATCAGGGACGTCATTCAGAAAGAAAATATTGAGCTCATGTACATTCCAACTGAACAGCAACTGGCAGACATTTTCACCAAACCTCTCGATGAACAGAAGATGCTATTTTTCATTGGTGAATTGGGAATGATTACTTAGTCATTATTGTATTTTTATTATTTCTTCCTTGTTTTTGAAAAAGAAAAATCTCAAACAAAAGTCTTCATTTCATTTCATTAGAAAATTCAAAAATATCTTACATCTGATAAACTCTTACATTAACTAACTTCTACTAACGTTTGAAATATTGTCACAAAGATGGATTTCCCATGGTGTACAATTGATGGATCCTCAGCTCACTCTTGTCCACAAAGAGCTGAACATCCTCTGAAAGCTTGACAACGAACTGGTTTTGGTCAGTCGCCCTCAATAAAGTTGATGGCCACCATCCTCTCATGTACCACACCTCTACCATGTTGAAAGGTTTGAACTCCACCAACACTTTTGGTGGTACTAGCTAGAGTGCACCCCATCCGCAAGAAACCATCGTTGGCCTTCCTGTTTCACTATCGACTAGACTGGTCAACCAGACCTCATAACTTTGCAACCATATCCCAGCGATCACACCTCCATATGTTCCTCCTTGAAACTCACCCTCATCCAGCATCTTCACCTCAACCTTGTCCTATCGTTTGAATGTGTTCTCAGCCATCGTTTGTGCAGTATTTCTTTTGTGATGTATTAGTTGTGTGTTTTGGTTCATTAACATTCGTTTCTTTTTATAGACTCTGGCAACAATCTCGAAACTTCCCTTTTTGGAGGCGATTCGTTTCTCCTGGATTAAATGCTTGATTTGACAAATCACCTTTTAATCTTCTCAAGATGATCTTGTCAGAGATTTTTTGATTTGACGGTGATCATTGATCTAGTCTGCAACTCTGACACAGTACGTCCCTAGAAGCATGCTGTTGTATGTGTCTTAGTCTCGTTTCTCAGTGGCAAGACTGGCCTTGAGATGTAATAGAGCCACTCACTCTCATCAGTGTTCCAGCACAGTCTATCCACTGATGAGAGATTGCCATGTCCCTCTGATAACATCTTGTTTGGGCCTGAGTGAATTGTTAATTTTCGTTCTACAAGACCTTGTCCCTGGAAGCATGCTACCGCATGCCAAAGTCTTGTGTCCTGCTGAGATGCCAAGCACTGACCCGCCTCATCAGCCGATCATAGTACCATCTGATGATTGTATTGTCTGGTCCTGAAAAGACAAAGGGTTTCTCTCTTTCTCTGTTCTCATGAATTTATATCTTACCAGACCATGTCCCTAGAAGCTGTCGTTGCATGCACCGCCTGCAAGGCAATTGATCCCTCCATGTGCTGATGCCTAGTCTTCAGTACATGAAGCACTGGCTGGTCCTTTTGAGCCAAGGGATCGCTTGGTCTTCTGTTCCTGAGATTAAACTGTTTACGCTTCCGCCTTTTATCTCTCGTATCTAAGCCACATATTATGACATTTGATTATTGCCATATGTCCCTGACATTCCAGTACCAAATCATCACAAGATCTCTTCCCGATCGTTTCGCCTTCCCACTCGCCCACTCTCTCAAAATACACTCTCTCATATATATATATTTTTAAAACTAACCTAAAACCCTCCTCCCACGTTAACAACCTTCATCATCGTCGCTACCTTGCTAAACCCTAAACCTCCTCTCTGCAACTACAATGTCTCGTGTATTCGAGTTTGTTCCTCCTGCTGCTCTCCACAAAGCCGAAGCTTCTCCTGATGCAAACGTTCTCGTGCTCTCCACGAACATTGCCACTATATTCTCGATTCCATCCAGGCTCTAAAATCAGGGTTTCGAACCGTTCATCGACTTCTTGAAAGGACATCCTCTCAATTTCGCAATATCTGGAATGCCAGAAGTTTTTAAACCCTCCATGATTGCTGAATTCTGGTACATATGTGATTATCTCTCTGATCATGATTCCATACTATTAGCAATGGTTAAGCACAAGTCACCCTCTCTGTCGACACTTTCAGACGTTGCCTTCGTCTTCCCTACTCTGCTCCGTTCTCTGAATTACCATCTGAAGAAGATACCAAAACGGTTGTGCAACTTCTAGGGCATGATCCCAATCTTACTGGAAAGCGAGATGCTATAAAGACTATCCTCCATCAATGCTTCCCTGTTTGGTGGAAGTTCTTGACTGGAGTCATTGGCCGATGTCTAAGCTACAAGCAGAGCAGCCTGGATCAACTGAACACTTATGAGCTTCGTCTTCTCTACGGCATGGCACTCAACAAGAACTTTGATTTTGCCCAAGTCATCTTTGATCAATTGGTTACTCTTGTCTCCTACAAGACTCGACCTAACTACGTTGCCTTTCCAAGATTTTTAGCTCTAGCCTTGAGTTTTGGATCTCTGGAAGATCATTCAGCTAATGATGTTTCTTGCTCTTTTTCGATGTTGTCTTCCAAGATTTTTGATCCCAATGCTCCATCTGTAAATGACGCATCCATGCCGGCTTGCATGACTGGGTGGATCAGTGCATCGTATCAGGGTGAATGTCTTCTCAGGGCCACTCATCTAGTTCTTCCAACTGTGGTTCTTGCAAATCCTGAAGACTCCTCTGCCTCTGGGTCTCAATCACATGCTTCTCAAAGGTCCCCTTCGATCTTTACATCCATAGAATCTTTTTGCATGCTTACCGTACGCATTCCCTCCCCTTAAAGAGAACGTTCACCTAAAGCAGAGGATACTCCTTCAGAGTCCTCAACTGAATCATCTTCTGAGTCTTCTTCTGACTCATCAGATGCTGAGGAAACTACTATGGTTATATCTGATGATGTCGTCCATAGTCCTCAGCATGTTCGATCTGTTCGTATGATTCCCTCCCCAATTCGAGGCACTGGGCATATTCGATTTGCATCCCCTGAACCTGATCCTGATCCTGATCCTGATCCTGATCCTGATCCTGATCCTGATCCTGAACCACAAGAACAGCCACCAGTGTTTACGGCTCCTTTAGTGGCACAACACATCTACTATTCATCCCCTAATCCTACACCATCATCCAGCTCTTCTCAACTGGATGACATTCAAGCATCTCTCAAGATTCTGATTGAGAACTCTCAGACTCAATCCTCCCATCTTAAACAACTTGAAACCGATGTTGCTTAGTTGTGGTTTATTACGTCGGTATAAATATGTAGTTTTAATTTTTGGTTTTCGTGTTTTCGGGATCAAGTGTATGAATGGTAGCCGTCTATAAAGTGACACTATATATCGGTCAAATTTTAACACAAAGTGCCACCCACGAACTCCTTGATTCGACCTTTACTTGCCGCTACTAGTGAGGCGTAATGTTTTATCTTTGACTTTAGACAACATCAATGACTGCGTAGCAGTCACAAAATTCACCAAACAAGGTCGAAGTTCTCGAGTTTACATACGAGTTTGGAGAAACATATGAATTATTCGAAGGAAAGGGGCCGTGAAAGCGACCGTCTTACTGAAAAATAATTGCTTTTCGCGGATGTGAATCATCTATCGGAGGATATGTACGAAGCGGCTATGATTGGTAAAAGGAAAATAAAATAAAAATATAATTTGAAGGTATTATATTTTCTAGTTATTAACTTCTTTCTTCTAGTTATGTCATTTTTATTTTTTAGTTATTTAATTTTTAATTTAAATTAATGAAATATTTTTTATTTAACTTGTAAAAATCGTAAGTATATATATATATATATATATATATATATATATATATATATATATATATATATATATATATATATATATATATATATATATATATATATATATATATATATATATATATATATATATATATATATATATATATATATATATATTCACACGATAGGAAAGCATGCAAAGACATGTTGGATGACATATACGTGACAAACAATATAAAAACATAGAAACATTTAACTTTCTGATTTGTGTATATTTGGTCATTTAACTTTGTTTAAGTTTTACAAGGTCACCTAACTTTTTATTTTATCCCGAAATGGTCGCTATAACCTGGTAGAGGTGCACATATACCGGTTTTAACCGGTTTCGGTTATTTTAGTAACCGGTTTTATAAATAACTGGTTTTTAGTCGACCGGTTTCGGTTACCGGTCGGTTTAAACCGGACCGGTTTTGGCCGGTTTTTTGTAGGTGGAAGGTATAATCGATATAACCGATTCCGGTTAAAACCGGTTTTTAAATAACCGATTCCGGTTAAACCGGTAAAAAACCGATTTTTATGTTTTTTTTAAATACAAAAAAATGCTATAAAAATACCTAAAAATTTCTATTGTCTTTGGTTAGGATATAAAATAAGAAACAACATTGTTTGAACTTGAATAACATTGATTGAACTTCAAAAGAAAAAAACAAACGTCGACGACGAATTACGTAAATATTAAAAACTAGGAATTATAGTTTTTGAATAACCTAGGTTCAACATCGAATAACCTAGGTCAATCTCCAACATATTAGATAAACTAGGAATTATAGTCTTCATCTAGAAATAGCAAAGTTTTAAGCTTCAAATTACATAAACATCAATAATAATAATAATAGGAATTATAGTCTTCAACTTTGTCGTCTTCAAATCTTCAAGCATTGCCCATCCTTTTAATCCGAAAATTATTCAAGCTCACCTTCATAAACTTCGGTCGTTGTAGGTGATATCCCCATTGCAACTTCTTCTTCGTGGATATACTCTTCAACCGGTGATAAAAGCTCATCTTCAAGCGAAACGCAATGTTGGATCATTTCGACACCACCCATGTAGTCCTTCAAGCAAACACATACTTCCATCGATTCGGCCGTAAGTTTGGACATTCTTTTCGTGATGATCCTGCCACTAAAAGAAAAAGCGGATTCCGAAGCTACCATGGAAGCTTGGACGGTTAGTAAATCGCGGGCCATGGCGGCTAGAATCAGGAATTGCGGTTCATTTTCTTTCCACCAAGCCAAAATGTCAAAGTTTTGAAATTTTTCAACGGTAAAGTGGGCTAAAAAGTTTGAGGCCATATAATTGCCCAATTCGCTAGTTTGGGCGGAAGTACGTTGGCGTTTTGTGGCTTCCTCCATCAAAGTGTTATAAAGATTTATGTTAACGTTTCTTCCCGATGAAGATGAACCGGCCATACCTCTCCGAATATGATCAACTATTATATTACTTGGTTGACCATATTTGGTAGCGTAAATTTCAAATAATTTTTTGAAAGACTTATTGAATTTAAAATTTTGATTTTCAACGAAATTTGGTTCGAGTAAACTTAAACCCACGTTTTCATAAATTTGTCTCATTAAAACGTTTACACCACCCACATTTATAGTCGGGTTTAGACCGGCGGCACATGTAAAGACTAAAGGCAATTCCTGAAAATATTTTAAAATTTTGGCTTTCATAGCAATAACCATATCTTGAAACATTGTCATCGAAGAATACTCAAAATTTGCCATTTTTCCTTCATAAGAAAAATTTGATTTAAAACCAACGGACTCGTAGGATAGTAAACACCCGACAACAAAGTTGTTTCCTCTTTGAAAACTTGTAGAAAACATGTTAGTTCATGAAACAAATTACAATCCTGTTCGGGGATTGAAGTTGATCGACGTTTTTCAACAAGTATTTCGTTAAAAGCATTAAGTGTGAGTTTTTGACGTAAAATGCTTTCAAACATAAAATGTGTTGAGTTCCATCTTATGGGTGTGTCAAAGTTAGGGCCTAAACATGGTTCGTTACATTGTGCACAAAAATACCGGTAATTTGCTTGTCGTTGGTTACTTGTGTCGTAGATTGTGTTTAAATTATTTTTAAATTTCATACGTAAATTTATCACAAACTTGAAGCCCGACTTGTACACTTATATTGATAATATGTGCAACACATCGGGTATGGAAAAAGTCGCCATCTAAAATTGGTTTTAGTCTTAATTTCATGTGATTGATGGCGTTTGTGTTGTTTGACGCGTTATCGAGCGACATAGAAAATAGTTTATCATCTATTTTATATTCCGCCATAACGTCCAATAAAATTTTTAATAAATTAGCACCGGTATGTGGATAACCAAATAATTTAAAATCTATTGTCCGTTTCATCATTAGCCAACTATCGGGATGAAACCAATGAGCGGTAACGGCTAAATAGGAATTTGCATTTCCGTGGGGGCGGTCCAAATGTCACAAGTTAGCGAAATCGAATTTTTTTAGTTTGCAAATCCTATAATTATTTCGGATTTCGCTTTGGCCCAAAGTGCAATAGCATCACGTCGAAGAGTAGTACAACTTACAGCGGTCTATCGAGGTTGAAGTTTCGTTTTGATGATTTCCGTGAGCCGTGGGTTGTCAAAGTGGTCGAATGGAAGTGCTTCTTGGATGACAAACTTGGCAAACGCTTCTCTTACGGCATCGTTGTCGTAAACAAACAAAGCGCCGTCCGATCCAATTGTAGTTTGCGTCGGATCCGTACTAGTTTGTTGGACGCTTTGCAACCGCTATCTCTATGTGACCTCAACGTTGAGTTTCTCGTGGACGAATAGAACTTCCCACATTTCTTGCACCGAGCTTTTTTCGCACCATCTTTCATTATACAATAATCGAAATTCGACCAAACATCGGCGGATCGCGTTGTGGTTTTGACTTCCGTTACATCATCGTTGGTATAGTTTCGTGTTATGCCGGAAGTACCAACGGAAGCGGAACCGAAAGCGGAAGATGAAGCCATCTTGAAATTCTTAGAAAATAGGTCGGGAATGCAAAAAACGTCGAGAATTTTGAGCATTTTTTTGCGGGGTGTTGAAACCAAATGATCCAACATCTATTTATACTAACATCTTAGTGGTAAAATAGGAATTTAGGGGTTTTTAACTGGTGAAAATGGCTAGTTTTCGCACAAAAAAACAAAACTTCAAATTCTCCCGTTTTTTAACGGTCACACGAAAAAAACCGGTTAAAAAACTAGTGAAAAAAACCGGTAAGCGACTAAGAAAAAAACCGGTTAATAACCGGCGGTTCGGTTTAACCTGGACCGGTTCTGGAAGAACCGGTCCCGTTTTTTTCGGTTATTTAAAGAAACCGGTTTGTTTGTGCACCTCTATAACCTGGTATAGCCAGTTATAGTGAACATTTCGAAATTAAATAAAAAGTTAAATGACTTATTATAACTTAAATAAAGTTAAGTGGCCAAATGAGCACAAACCAGAACGTTAAGTGACCAAATGAGAAACGTTGGATTTTTGGGACTTGCGTTAGTTATATATGTTACTCCTATAATACTTTTTTATAAATGCACTTATGTGTTTGAGCTTTGTTAAGTTGGAACCATAAAAACCGTTTCTATGTTCATTTTACTCTCATAATTCATCTTTATAAACAAACAAAAAAAAAACTACATGGAAGAACAAGAATGATCGGTTGATCGTTTTTGGTTTGATGATTTTTTTAATTCGTTAGTTTTAGCTTCTTGTAAAATGTTATAACTATTTGATATTTTTTTTATTGATTCATCCTTATTCTAAATAAGAATTGTTATTCTAAATCATCTGCATAACACTTTTTGGTATAAATTGTAAATAAGGTTTTATTAAGTTGTAACACATGACTATTCCATTTTGTAGACGGTGATAACATTTTACTACAAGCTAAAACCAACCAATTAGAAAAAATACAAAAACAAAAACGATCAATCGATCATTCTTCTTTATCTACATAGTTGTTTTTGTTCGTTTATAAAAATGAATTATCATAGTAAAATGAACATAGGGACGCTTTCCATGGTTCCAACTTAACAATGCTCAAACACGTTTATTCATTTATAAAAATGTATTATCGGAGTAACATATACAACTAACGCAAGTCCCAAAACTCTAACGTTTCAAAAAATCAATTTGTTCAGGGCCAATGTTCTCATTTGGTCACTTAACTTTCTAGTTTGTGGTCATTTGGTCATTTAAGTTTTTATTTATTCCTGAAATGATCACTGTGACCCGCTATAACAAGTTATAGTGACTATTTCGGGACAAAATAAAAAGTTAAGTGATCTTGTAGAACTTAAACAAAGTTAAATGAGCAAATATGCACAAATCAAAAAATTAAATGATCAAATTTGACCATAATCCATAATATAAATACATTTTAATGAGATACGAAGATACACATTATACTAATAAATTTTTAACTTTTGTCAAAGATAGATTTTGGAAATAATAAAAAGAAACTCATGGCTACAAGCTTACTCCATGTGGGGGGTCCAAAAGGGGTTCTCGCGTAATCCGGGCGACAAAGTAACAGTTGATCAAAAGCCGCAAGTATAAGATTCTACTATTGCTCTTGCGGTGTCAAACTCAGATCAAATCTATATTGATGGTCCAGCAGCCAATACCCACGTGTACCCTCCATGCGTATGTTGCACGTGGATGCAAATTCTTAGGCTAACACGCCTACAGGCAACGACACTGGACGTCACGGCTAAATGTAAGCGCGTGGTAGAAATTTGAAATACTCCAACCTGCAGCTACCCATGCCGTTAGTTATGACGGATAGGGCAAATGACCTGAGCTAAGGTCACTCCCATGACTACCTGGTTTGATGCAAATTTTAAACAGTTATTATATTTAATTCAACACATAATTTAATAACAACGTTATACTATTTAGTTTTGTTGGTTTGAGGCATCGGGTTTAATACCCATGTAGGATTGAGGGAAGGGTTCAATCCTTACAAACCTCTTAATTGCCCCATATGGAAAAAAAATTTCCTAAAAATCTCATTGGGGGCTGCATTTGCCGCTTTACGAAGCTTTCCAAAAAAAATTAACAGTTATAATCAACAATTAATAAACGATCTTGGATGGAAAGCCACTAAATGATATCAAAATGAACAAATTTTTTGATAATTCTGAGATTATTTGAAAAAAAACGTTATACTTAACGCATCTACAAGAGAAATTTATTGGATACTCTATACAACTTCTTTCAAGCCAATAATCTCTTGAAATCAAAGGGCTCATAGTAACGATATTAATATGTTGTTAGGGTGGACGGAGTGGGGAAAAGATGAGACGAAAGATGGAGCAGGTGGGGGCGGGGCGGCCAACACCGCTGGTATGTCAGCTCCGTCCGACGATAGATGGGGTGGAATATCGGTTTTGTGGGTTTGTGAACCCGTGTGGTTTATATATATATATATATATATATATATATATATATATATATATATATATATATATATATATATATATATATATATATATATATATATATATATATATATATATATATATATATATATATATATATATATATATATATATATATATATATATATATATATATATATATATATATATATATATATATATATATATATATATATATATATATATATATATATATATATTACAATGGTGATCAATTAAAATGACATAGATAATAAATAGTTAGAAAAATATAAGAATGTTAGGATAAAGAATTAATACAAGAAATATCAACATACTTTGACTTATTTCCTAAGTATAAGATACTAACAATAATATTACTAATTAGTAATTAGATACCCGTGTGTATTACAAAGGTTGGTTAAAATAAATACTAAATAGGAAAACGTAAACATTAAAGATATCTAAAGCGATATCATCTTTTTTAATGTCAAACTTTATCAAAAAGAAAAAAAATACAACTGGCAACGGGCAACTGGCACAAATACAATTCAAGAAAGAAACGCGTAGGGTTCCAACTAAGGGTTTCGGTGTGTCGGATGGTTTGGAGTAGAAGATCTCGAGTTTTATCATTTCAAAATTAATTGTAACCAGCTATATAAGATTCAATCCGGTGTGTTTTAACTTTTTCGATTTCAATTATTCATTTCTGTTCAATTGTTAAACCGAATAAAATTTCACTTGAACCACATATTAAATATTTACCTTATTTATCCTATAGGTAAATTTGCGTAACTTCATATGGAATCGTGCCCAGATCCGGGTACGGTTCCATCATTTGAATCCATTTTTGCCATTGGGTCAGATCTACATTCGGATCCCCTTGGTTACCGTTTCTTTTGTGCTTCGTTGCTCTGTGTTCCTTTTGACGTGTTCCTAGCAGCAATGGCGGTTCTTCAACTTCGTTCTCCTTTCCAGTTTCAAAATACTTCGAAAACTCACACTCATGTAGTTTGTACCAGAGCATCATCATCTGTATCTTCAAATCTACCCATTACTTCGCCCAAATCATCGGATTTTGGTCGATTGATTTCTAAATTTAAATATGCGTTTCTAAGTTTTGCGTTGTCCGGAGCCCTAGCTCTCGCAGTAACTCTTTCAGATATTTATTCATCTTCATTTTACCTTCTCAATTGTTACCTAAATCTCAAATTAGTTGGGATAAAGGTTCTACCGGTCTTTTTTCTAAAGGGACCTCGATTTCCAAACCGGGTTCCCAACTTTGGTCGGGTAAGTTGCTAAATCTTCCATTCATTTCGTCTTTTAAAGCCATGGTGGTGGTGATAATCCTTTGAGATGAACTCCGGTTGCATTTTTGTTGTTTAAACCTGATCAGCTATGTCGCCGGGCAATATTTCTGGTGATCCTTGACTTTTTGACTTGGACATGAAAGTAAAGAGTAGTGGAGATTTACCCTGATCATTTATTTTGATCATGGATATAAATTTGATTAACATTTTCATATGGCTGTTCATTGTTTTAGGTCGAGTATTTTCAAATTTGACATTCGCTTCTTAGTTTTCTTATACAGTTATAATCAGTAATGCGATATTTATTTCAAGCATTTTCACAATCCTCTTAAACTACCTTTGTAAGGGTTTTTAAAGATTAACCAATGATCTTTTATGATTTCTTATTTTATCAGATTTATTATGTAAATTCTTTAATGTTATGTGTGTTTGTATATATGGCTTGGATTTTGAGAGCCGAGATTCAGGTTAGACATCACCGCGGAATGCAGCAAGCCTTTAATAAGGTAAGTATGCTTGTTAACATTGGTTTTAAAGTAAAAACATTAAACTAGTTTGTCGGATTACTGTATATGTGGTTTCTCACTTCTGTCTCTAGGAGACCATGGATGTTAAACCCCTACCCCCCCCCCCACACACACATACATTTCTTTTAACTGTGTATATTAAATCTTATGTGTGTAAATGTATTTAACTGTGTGTGTGGGTGTTTTTCAGATGATCTTTGTCCCATATGCGCTTGAGGATTATTGAATACAATGGAAGAAAGATCCCACATAGATATTGATCTATAACCACTTAACATTGAAATTGGCTTTAAAAAACTCCCATGTATACCTTCCTACTGAGGTATGATGTACATTCTTTCTTGTAGTAATTAGAATTCCTTTCGAATATCCTTAAAACTGATTAACGTGGGATGGTATAAGTTACTGATAAATGAATGTCCATTGATATCTGATGCATTTAGTTTTATTTCTTTTGTGGCTAACAAAGTTTAAATTTTTGAAGGCAATATTTCTTTTTATGGATATCAGTATCATATTATTTTGATATTTATGTTGTATGTATGTGTATTTTTTAGTGTTTGTGTATGTGTTTGTATGCCCCTGGTTTGGCCGGTTATAATCTATCAAAAAGGTAATTTATTAATTAAATACAGTGGTAATTTGCTAACGTGTAGTTTGTGTGTGCCTGTATATGTGTGTGACTTTGTGTGTATGTGTGAATGTATGTGACTATTATGGGTTCTGTGGGGTAATCAGCAAGGAGCAAGGAGGTACAATTGAATTGGAGAGACTGTGTCTGTGTGTGGCTGTATAGTGAGTGACTATTAAGTGAAGAACTGAAAGTATGTTGCTATTCTCGGTAAATAAATAAGGTAGGTTACCCTTATCAGTAAATATTATGAGTACATTGCTATTGCTATAAAGAAATTAAAGTAGGTTGCAATTATCTTGCTGATGTCGTGTTCGATGATAACTTAAAGCTTTATAAGTTCCGGTCTTTTGTTGCAGTGATAGAGGCGTTGCTAGATCCTGAAGTGGTAGTTCATTCATCTTGGTTGGTGATTTTTTTAATAGGAAACATGAGTGATCTTGGTTTGTGTAAAAACTGTAGGTATGATCTTGGTTTGTGTTCGATTGATTATTTTTGTGCGGGCTTAATGGAATGTCCGAGTTTGTTAGAATTTTGTGTTTGCGAGTGTTTAATCTTGTGGAGGATCTAACAGTGTTTAATGGTAAATGAATGTTTCAAGAACAGGAAGGGTTCAGAGGCTTATAGTGCACTTACAGGGTTATGTTTAAGTGCGAGAAATAGCAATGTACTTTCATTGATTTGTTTATTATAGCATCCTACCTCAGTTTATTTGCTTGAGCACTCCCGAACCCATGTCGAGTAAGGGCTCAAGCTAGTTACTATTAATTGATGTTCTTCTTTAGTCATAAATAAAATAAATATAAATATTAGATTATTGTGAAATATATAATAAATTTGGGAACCAAATGTTATTTGATATAGACATTAAAATGTATAACCTAAAAAGGTTGAATACATATAAACAAAATAAAATAATATCCTTTAAATGGTGCTAAACAATTCATTTTAAATCAATTATGTCACAAGAATGAATACTAAAAATTTTAGATACTTAAAAAATCTTGACATTTCATTAAATGAAAATGGAACAAAAACTTATATAATGTGTAACACCCTAAAATCCAAAAAATAGCAATAACATTTTCTAAATATAAACTCCAAATAAATGAAGAGCCTACATAACACAAAAAAAATTTCTAGTCAACCAAATATAACTTGCATCAAATGGGTATTACAACAATCCTAAGCATAAAAAATAATGATTTTATAACTTCCAAATCTAATGTCGACTATACCACCAAAAACAATCTTCTATAGACAACTATCCACACCATTGTGTCCAAGACCCACTTCTACATTTTACATTATAAGAATGTGCTAATTTGAAATATTAAAAATCAAAACAGAAAATCAAACGTAACATAATAAAAACTAAATAAATTTTTTGCTACAAAAATTCCACATGTAAAGAGATGACCAAGTTGTAAGAGCAAAAGCAGCAGCCAAATAAGTCCACATCATAAGCATCGCACACTCTTCTTGCCCGACACTAAACAATTCAGCCATTGTACCTACATTTATCATATCAAAAATCCTACATAAATTCTGTGAATCTAATAACATTAAGTCAAAGAAACGATATATTTGAATTTCAAAAGTTAAACACCCCTTGTTATAATTTGGGAAAATTGCAGAGAATAGCGATAATATAATTTACTTTTTAACCATAATACCAATGTACTTATATTTCTTTAACAGTAACGGCAATGTACTTTGCTTTTCACCTATAATAGCAATGTACTACATTTTGTTACCAATATGGCACTGTACTTTAATTGTTACATATTGCTATTATCGGTAAAAAAAATGCAAGTACATTGCTATTATTTGTAAACGAAAATGTGAGTACGTTGCTATTAGGAAATAACAACTAAACAGGAAACTATACTAAATGGCACCCACAGCCTTTAGATGGAGGAGAAAACTTGCACTTCTGACTTGTGATATCATCTCTTAGGTAGCACTAGCTAAAGAAATTGACCGGGGGGTATTTTTGTCAAATTTGTTTTGTCAAATTTTCACCTTGCATATTGTAACGCCCAGTGTTCAGTATAGATTATACCCATAAAAATTCTGCATTTACATCATAAATAACATTTGAAAATACTCAAGTTCTCTGGAAACTAAAAGAAGTTATCAACAGGAATCGTCCCACGATCCGAGCCGGGTACGAAAATCTGCTAACCTACACACAAAACAACACATAGGCCTTTCATGATCAAGTCGCTATTTAAGGATCCTTTTTGGAACCGAGCGGTTTGCTATTAGGCCTTTCATGACCAAGTCATTCTTTATGGATCCCCTCCGAGACCAAGCCTTTTCCATTATAGATAGAACAAGTTAGTCTATATTGGCTTCTGTTGGCATAATCAGCGGAATCCCATACTGGGGATTTCTTAGTTTGTCCAGACCATACTCGAATCTTATGCGATCCACATTTCATGTATGCATGCTTGATGTGTAAAATTCAGTTTTAAATTCATAACCAGAATTACCAATACTAGAAGCTGTTACACAACTAGGCAAGTGTACCCAATCAAATAATAATATAGGGAAGGAAAGACCGGGTTGTCGAACACTTGGGGAATGAGTATGATCTAGTGTTATTAATACAGTTGTCAAGAAAAACTATATAAACAATACTAAAAAGAATTAAGGATTTATTTTAATTGCAAATTAAATGAGAAATAGTTTTTACTAAAATAAGAAACTAAAAGTAATATTAAAATGATAGAATAAGGATTAGGTATTAAAACAAATAATAATGAAGAGTTTCCACTTGGATTTCGATTCCCCCTATTATGTCTAATTTAATTCGATGAATTGCAATGGATTTTGTCAAGTTATTCATGATTCCTAAATTAGTTAGATCTTTTGGTCCAAGTACTAACCCTATAATGCCAAAGTTGCTAACATATTGGTCATATCATTAACAAACCCTAGTATTAGTCTTTCGATTTGTATCGAGTAAGATTTAATCTTTATAACATTTTAATGGTCATAAGAAGTTAATAATTACCAAATATTGGTCCTCTAATGTAATTAATATTACACACATTAAAGTTTGGTTCTTTAATATTCTAACCTTGGGAATTGTTCCTTCACTAGTTATAACTATCATATGTTCAAGAACAATTATAATTCAAGCTATATGACTAGAATGGTCATCAAAATCATAATAGCTCAGCAATAGATTACCAAAGTTTCTAAATTTAACACATATGGTTCAATGATTAAACAAAACTTAATAAATTAAATAACTTTTCAAAATCAAATTAAGGAATCCAATCAAAACACAATAGGTTTTATAGCCTCCAAGTGAAAACTAGGGTTTTTAGACAATAACTAAAAGGAAATCACAAATATAAATCATAAATAATGTGGAGAATAATATGGAATTAACCGACCAACTGATTTTCTAGTGAATTTACTCTATATCTTTAAACCCTTGCTTCAAATGCTTCTTCCATCTATGAAATCGACTCGAATATGCCTTTTGTTGCTATGGAATTCGTTAGAAATCGAGTTCTTTCCTTCCAAGGTAGAGAAAAAGGCTATTTATAATGATCTTGGGCGACATACAAATGGTCATGATGCCCATGGGAATGCGTTACAATATTCATCTGTTCCCGTTTTTCTCACAATCGTTATATAATGTCGTTTCGTGATTTTCAAGGGTTACATTGCAAACTTCAGCCAGTTAACATTTCTTCTTCAGTTCAAATTTAAATCCAGGTTTCGCTCCTTTTCACTTACTGTAAAATGTAAATTACAAGTATGTTAAGTATATTTTGCTCTAACTGATACATAATTATAGCTCAAAATACCCTGATATCACGTAAAGTATATGTATAAATAACACGATATCAAAATACCCCACACTTATCTTTTGGTTGTACTCAAGCAAACGAGAATCTATTTAAACTATAAAACAATTACTTCAACATTTCCCACTTTGCAAGTAATGACATGCAAGAGTTACCGATATCTACAATAATGTACAAAAATAAATATCTTAATGATACTCAAAATCATATTCATAACTGTGTACAAGTCCAATATAACTGTTCATGTTTCAAATAAATCTCATTCCCATAAGCAACAAGTCTCTAATGTGCTAACCACTCATTTTAGATCCCTTAGAAATATACCGTTTAAAGATTCCCTAGCCTCAAGACTTATTGCCAAAATTTCAAACTTACCTTTGTACCACACGATCAGTTAAAAACTTTTGCATACATTTCACTAACACTTCTTTGTTTGATTATACTTTTAGCTCATTATTGTACTGTTATTTGTTATGATTTTATCACTTTATTTCCAATATATTATGTAATCTTAAAAATTTGTGTGCTAAGTTTAGAAGACCTTATGCTATACAGATTTATTACCAATATATTAGTACATTTTTCCTTTACGTACCTTTGAAACTCGTGACTTTCTATGGAATGTTATATTACAAATTTTCAACTCAAGACTGTATAGAGTCTACTCATTAAATTTCCAATGGCCACTAAGGGAATAAAGCTCGTGCAACGAACGTTTGACAAAATTGATCCCAAGCCAGTTGGCCTTAGGCGATTAAGTGTAGGACACCCTTTACGAGTCTACTAATTCGAGCTTTAAAGGCCACAACTTGAACTCCCTCGTGAGTTTCAATCTTCTACTACCACATTCCATACTTGATATAACTTTAAGCACTTATTCACTTTTAACATTTCAAGATTTTCTCATTTCAACACATTGTTGATTAATTTATTCAGGTTGTTTCCATATTTTAGTCACAACATAAGACTCGTAGATCTTAAAATTTAGAAATCTAACTCATTTATTTTGGCTAGGACTTAGTAATGTTTACAATTAAAAATGATACTTTTTGAGAATATCATAATCAACTAAAATTTTAAGGGGTTTATTTCATCAACAATGCAAAACTGGTTGTAAATAAGATACTAATTACCTACTAACTTACAAGTCAAAAATCTATTTGGAACAGTGAACAGCCACAATTACTATATATGATAGCTAAAGATAACCTAAGTAACCATTTTCATAACATTATTTTAGATATATTTATATTAATTTTTCAATTTTTGAAAAATGTTAAAGAATTTTTTTTTTTAATTTAGCCAAATAAACCTAGATGCTTAGACTGTTTGCTTTTTTGACTTCTATCTCACACTTAATTCATACAATTGCCCTATTGTATGTGCAATTAAAGATAAAAAGCGGAAATGTACAGACTCTCTTGGGTTAACTTCTAGAGAAGGTCACTGAGCAAACAATCAATGTAGAATTGTTGTCGTCGTTGAAAATGAACTGTATGACTAGAACAATGGATACTTCAGTGTAGAGTACACACCTTAGAGGATAATGACCATGCAGATGTGGCATAGTCAGATAATGTTATATATGAAGTCATGGGTGAGAAACCAACTGTCGTGTTATGTAGTGGAACACATCGCGTTAATGAGGAAATGAACGTATCAATCGTAAGTTGAAGAGACAACGCAACACATAATATAGCAAAACGCATTGCATAAAATATGCAGAGAACCGATTAGTGTGGAATAGAGATTACACATCCTATAATATGTGTGGATACGATGCATAATCCCGACAGAGAAGAAACCGATATTATCTATGCGTTCACTCGATATAAATTGGTTTGGCGGGTGTTGATAAAAAAACCCGCTTCACCATTCTGGTGGCTCTCTCTCTCTCTCTCTCTCTCTCTCTCTCTCTCTCTCTCTCTCTCTCTCTCTCTCTCTCTCTCTCTCTCTCGGTAAAATTTAACGTTAGTAAATGGAAACACCGTGTCTCACTTGTCTCATGGTAACAGATCTCATTCGATCATTAAAACACTGAAAATATCTCTCAATGCGGAATTCACCCGACGACCTAGTCGTTTAACTGACTAGCAGCATACTACAACGGTGTAAAAATATACAAAGGAAAAAGAAAATCCATAATAACATCATAGCAAATCATACAACCTTCTAGTTCATAGTCAACCAACCAAACAAAAATAAGAAAAACATAGTCTAAAAATCAAAACTAAACATCAACCCATATCACTCGTCATAAGATATATCATATGAGAACCGAAGGTCCGTATGTCAAAAGGTTATGCTAATTGGGTTCCTAAACAAAGTATAATGCAACGTAGACAAGCAATTTCAACCAAAATTTACACAATATCCCCTAAATTCCGAACTCTAGATGGTCTGGAGTAATCGCTATTCTACACATGGTATGCGTTGCGTGTGCATCTCTGATGCTTCACATAATTACAGCAATGAGAATTGCAAAGAATTTGCAATTCCTAAGTCACCAGTCACCACACCATGCTTGAGTCTTGTTAGTACTGCACCAAAACCCATATGAAACATCTTTTGACAGCTGGTGTGAGTTCAAAACAAAGAAATTTAATAAACTATATACAAACTAAAACAATTCTCAAAAACAAAAATCGGTCTGGCTCCCGGACGCGCTTCACTATTTGTGAGTCTTTAGCTAGACTGCATCCCACACTTAGTTTGCTTATGTGTTTACGAGGTGAACATCCTTGAGTCCTTCTTCTCTGGGCATTCCTTCTTGATAGTGCTTGCTCGGTGACCATTAACCTTGAAACTCGTCCTATCATCCTTCATTAGTTCAATGGCATCATACGAGAATACCTCTTTCACGTGAAGGCTTTATACCATCGGGTCTTTAGTGTTCCTTGGAATAACTTCATCTAGAATTAATTGGTAGGGTCCTTGTTGATCAGTTAGTTAGAATAGGCCTCACTTATTAATTCTTCTAAGGTATTAAGTTGCATGAAACAGTTAGACGGATATTTTACAAATCAATGTTACAAGTTTTTAAGTCCCAATATGCTTTATGTTCTATTTCAATCGGTAAATGACATAGCTTTCTATAAACAAGCCTATATTGTGTAGTGCCAATAGGTGTTTTGAAAGCGGTCTAAAAACCCTATAAGGCATCATCCAGTTTATCAACCCATTCCTTTTTGTTAGTTCCAACTCATCTTTCCAAAGTTCTATTTAAAGCTCTAATTGTGATCTTAGTTTTCCCACTTGATTGTGGGCGATAAAACGTTGCAAATCTATAGTGAACACCAAATTTTTTCAAGGCCTTTTCTAATTTGGCATACAGCTGTTCCTTACCCATTATCCATTCATGTCATGCATCTCCCGACCAAGCTTGTACAATTGATTCACCAGTTCCCCTCTTGGATCGACATCATCCAAACAAGTTGTCTTCCTACTTCTGACACATTGGCTACATGTTAGCCATTTTAGGAGAGACAAGTTGTGTAACGCCCCAAAAACCAAAGTAAAAATTTTTGTTTTAGAAACGGGTCAAATACGTAAAATGGTTTATAAAATAGAAAATATCTAATTTAGACTTCATATTTAAAACATATAAAATCGTATTTATCAAAACATTTACAAACATTATCTAGCGGAAGACTTGAATGCAAAAACCTCAGATGCGATACAGTGGGGTCGTGCTCCAAGCTCAAGTCAACAAATACCAGATAACAGTTATGGTGAAAGAGTAAGCACAAAGCTTAGTGAGTTCCCCAAAATACCACATGATTCATCACATAATGCACAATCACAAAAGGTCTCCGAGCTTGCCCCGAACAACCTGGCTCTCGGGCTTGCCCTGATCCGCCTCAGCTAAGAACTCACGAGCTTGCCTCGTTTCGTCCGTCACCGAATCAACTCATTCTTTGGACTCTCGGGCTTGCCCCGATCCGTCTGATTATCAACTTATTCTTTGATCTTCGGGTGTTCAGGTACGACCGGTTATGTATTTTCCTTTATCATGCAGCAACCCTCGGATCGATCAACTCATTCTTCAGTCGCCAGAACGAATCCAACGACTGTCACATATAAGCACAACAGCCTAAGCATACAGCCTAACCCATCGGGTTCCTATTACCAACCATATAGTCAAACAACGTAAGGCACACCCAGCTATTACACATTACTTCGCACAATAATTAAGGCTACTTACACATGCAACTTCACCCATAGTATATTGAGAAAACTCACTTGATCCGCAACCATAAGCTAAACAACACTCCATGTGAGTGTCCTCAGATCCCGACAACACGAACCTACTAATAAGGACAAACTTCACTCAGAACTTCCTAAACCCCAGACAGGATAAACCTCTAAGACTAGTAGTCCGAAGCCTCAAGTTTGACCAAAAGGCAAACTGGTCAAAAGTCAACGGTTCAAAGGTCGAAGTCAAAGTCAATGGTCAACAGCCAGTTAGTGCCGCTATCTTCCCTAGATAGTGTCGCTTACTGTGAACAGTTCCAAAAATCCATTATGCTCTTAATCCATTCAGCCAAGGTGTCAAGTCCTTCCGGAATTTATCCAAAATGACCATTGCCCGTAAAGTTGCTACATTTATGATCAAACATGCCCAAAACTCCAAACCTAAGTCCAAAAGCTCAAAAGCTAGCCAAATAATCCACCTAAACAACCCAAGAGAGCTTGGCTCACTCTCTAAACTGATTTAATGGCTCAAGAAATGCTACAAGAAGCATACATGTCAGAACTTTCCTAACAAGTTCCAAAGACCAAGCCAAAAGGGACCAAATATCAATTTCTAACATCCTAAACACTAAATCATCCATATAAATACAAAAATGAATAAGCTTTATAATCATAGAGGTCCAGAAAATGCAGATATTTGAAGATTCAACCAAGGGAAACATCTTCTAGCATCACCATCAACCTTCTAACACCATCCAAGCTTCAAGAATCCTTCCCAAGAGGCCAAAAACACCAAAAACACATCCAAGGAGACTTAGAGAGGAAAAGACACGTTCTAGAGGCTGAAATGATGATAATGGCGGCTACCCTAGGTCATAACACCTTTATATATGGCCCAAAGCTCAAAATCTAGGGTTTTGGCCCAAAATCAGCAGTTAGCGTCGCTAACCCTTCAGTTAGCATCGCTAACCGAGATCGTGCAAACCCACTAACAAGAAGCACATTAGCGACGCTATGAAGCACATTAGTGACGCTAACCTCTTTTCTCCCAAAATTTTATTTCTTTTAACTCAAGACTTGGTATTTCGAGATTAGGGTTTTACAACTCCCCCCCACTTAACAAGATTTCGTCCCCGAAATCCTTTCGTTACATACCCTAACCACGCGCCTAAACCTCAAACCAATCTATGGTCAATAAAATCCTTACATGCCCGAAATTCCGATACCAAGAAGACCTCACCACAAAACCTTGGAGAATCACAAACACCCGATGACGACTCCTTCATACCAAAACCCACACTTTGACGCTCGAGAACCACACTAACTGCCACGCACCTAATCTATGGCGACCCGCAAACTCCATATACTCACCCTCAGAATATCTCACCAAGCCCCATGGCTAACAATATAACTTTCACTATCAGAGAGGACACTAAACGCATACACTAGATAAACTACTCAAACCACATCAACCACCGATCCAATAGCCCACAAGCACTCTGTCCAAGAGTACATATACAATCACAGTCCAGACGTGGTACACCACCCATTCCGTTCAGCTCGCAACTGAACTCGCAGGTTCTCCGTTCTGTTTAGCTCGCAACTGAACTCGCAGGCTTTTCCCTATTTCATCCCATCAGGTTCTCCACTCCGCCCAGCTCACGACCGGACTCACTGTCCTTCCCTGACTTACCCATTTCAGGTTCTCCTCTCCACTAAGCCTGCAGCCGGACTCACACTCCTTCCCCGATTCATTCCGATTTCCCCTAGTTGCAAGAACAGATCAGGAGACCAAGGACACACCTAACACTTATCAATCCACCCGCAGGGATACACTTAGACTTATAAAATTCTGATTATATGTTCCCGACCTAGGATCAACTACCCAACCAACTGCATCAAACTCAAACGTCTAACTCAACTGATTCTCTAACACAAGGCCACAACACCCGACCCTTCCCACACACCAAACCAACCAGGCCTAGCCGAAAACCACCAACTTAAACCGAAAACCTCACAGATCCAATGCATCCAGAAAACATACAGCCTTCCAATTATCAAGAATGAACCTGAGATACACTCAAACCGAAACCACAACCCCTCTTCCTTATCAAAAGTTAACCCAACTTCCAAACACACAAAACTTCCCAAAGAAGATACCTAACCACCTTGATGATCAAAACCCAATCCGGAACGCAAGACCTTAAAACTTCCAACCGTTTCCTAGATCGGTTATCCAACAGATCCTTAACGCACTACCGAGAAACCCTACCAGCCAAACGCTTCCAATACAATCGCTCCATCTTCTCGAGGGGAAACCTGAATAACCGAGCCTAACCTTCCGGATGCTGAAGAACCAAGGTGCGCTTCATTGCCGAAAGAATGAGTACACCATTAACCATTTCCTTGCTCACACTTTCCCGATTGATTTAACGCACGCGCCACCATATCCATATCCTGTACTAGTTATGCCTACTCGATCGACATCAACTGTCTTGTCACATGTGTGATTCCTCAATCTCCTTACATCGGAGATATACCTAATCCTACCCTTGAGGCTCCATTTTAGCCATTAATATCATTTCCGCGCTGTGATGTAATCGACACACAGGTTTTGACTTCTAACTTTGTCAACATTGAAACTTCTTTTACTAACACATGTTCGAGACATTAAACCTTTCTTAGTCAGAATCCACACATGGATATTCTCACTTGCACTTCTCCTATTGTGGGAGTTTCCGCATCTATCGTAAGCAACTGGATCTTGCCTCTACTTCTCAACGTATCATAATGCCATTAAGGACACAATGAAAAGTTTGTCCATCAGGTGTTCATTACACTCATCCATCATAACATATTTCGTAGGACATTTGTCAATCCATACAATATTACAACACTTGAAATAGTTGTGAAGGTAGAGTGGTGTATTCCTCGACACGTCGGACCTCCGGATCATCTCCTTCCTCTATTCTATTACTTCTATCAACACATTCCCCTCAATAGGGAAACTAACTAAGGGTGCTTGAAACCACATTAGGTTCTCCCGCACCTATCCTACCGTTATTCAGGCTGTACAGCCTTACCCTTACCATTATCACTTCTTTCTCTACATTAAGAAGCTCTAAGCTTCTTTTCCACCTTTCTCGACTGTCACCATCACTTGTCAGAAAGTGATGGTTCTTAGCGTCGAAGAAATTTTGCATATGACTCTTTTAAACTAGTATTAGCTTTTATATATTGAAACATAGCATTAGACCCTTTTTACATCTAGAATACGTGTCTATGTTGCCATTTGGGTTGGGCCAGCCCCTTCCCACAACGCCCTTCTCGAATGGGGCATTTCGCCAACCACCGAGGGCAGTTCCTCTTTATGGTTATAAATCCACCGAGGCAAGCCCTCGTAACAGATATACATTCGTTTGAGCCTCATTCTAGCAAAAGATGTATCTCTAAGCATACATTTCAGACGGGCTATGCTAAGTCATACTTCTATCAATTAGGAATCTGAATTCCCAAACTAAGGCAACACTATTTCATCGTGTTCCCGTGCCAAAAGCTACTAGTTTGTCTCCTATTGTCTCTAATCTTCGTGACATTTTCAACTTCGTTATCTTATCAAACTTTGGCGCATATGGATGCACCACCAAGGCTGTCCTTTATCCCAAATGCATTGATACATTGTCTTGTTGCTTCGTCGATGCAACTAAACAATAATCGTCCATGCATTACACTTGTGGTGTCATTACCACTATTCCTTCCCGATCCCATCTACTAGTCATGAGAGAGTATGAACCAACCATGACTTGGTCATCACTTGACTTGCAGTTCCCAAGGGGATAAAATTCCCTTGTTTCCCTCCAAATCGTATATAACTTCATATTCCTCGCTTTTCCAGCCATTGAAGCATCTTTGTGTATTAGGATCTACATCCACCGATTTAACCCGTCCATCTCATTGGGCTAACATAGCATTAATCAAACTGTCACTTTCCTGCTTATCCTCTATTTTGATTCCTAATAGCAATGCTAAGGAGGTACTACCCTAATACCATATTACATAATCGACATATATGGCTACCTTTTCGTTACTTCCATGAAAGCAAAAAATGCCCTTAGAGGCGATTTGTCTTTTAATAGTCGTCTCTATCCCAATCACATCAGGTATTTACAGACTATCAACACTGGTGGTTGGATTAGTTCACATCATCATTGTGGTTGGATTAGTTCACATCATCATTGTGGTTGGATTAGTTCACATCATCATTGTGATTAATTTTTCAACGACTCTTACTTCAAGAGTTAACATTAACCCATACTAACTCGTATACTAATCATTTTATAGTAAGTCTCCTATCGAGACATGCACTAGCATTCTCTCTCACTATTCAAGTCTAGCATCCTACACTCAATGACATAGTTCACCAAAATCACGGCTCTGATACCAACTGTAACGACGAAATTATACACCATTCAAATCCATAGAAATTCGATATCTGTGGAATACTGTCCCATTTTTTTTAACATATACATGATTCGGTGTACAATCGAGTGTTACAACAGATATACGAGAGTCACGATAAGCATCCTTTCAGGTATTTCCTTTCTCTAAGTCATTATAAATTTTATGACCAATATGAAACTTTACATGTTGATCTACTACCATGGTGGGATTAATTTATGATATATATGATCGTAGAAGTACGTTTGGTCAAAAAAAATTGTTCCATTTGTAGTCAACAACCTTGTCATGAAGCTACTTTATAAGAGATCACGGTGTCTCATGCTCGAAATACGTCTTAAATTTCATAAAATTCGTTGTCCACACAATGAAGATCTAGAGAACGAGATTATAATTGTCTAACTAACCGTTAACTAGTGCAAGCTCATTAGAAATCCACACATTTCATATAACTACATGTATACATACGTGTCTCCTATTTGGTAGGTCATTGTTTAAGAGAGATGATACAGGTGCAAGATTTTTCATGTAAATAACCACTGGTCAATCTCATGCCTCGATCTTTAAAAGTATACGTGAATGATATGTGGGTTTATAAAAAAAATGTAAATTGCACATGTTAGCGGCTCACGTCAACTCGTCTCAAAACCCATGTGTGAGGTTAATCGTGGAGCACTATTAATATTTTAGATGTGTCACGGTTTGAACCATGGACCTCTAGTATGCAATTTCACTCTTCAACCACTAGGCTTCCATCACGAGGCTGATGTGGATTTATATGGTATCAAAGCAACTATCAAGCAATGAAGTTACGATAATTAATCATAGCAACACCATTTTTACATAAGCATGTTTTGTTTGTTTTCAAGAGATTTAGATGGTGTCGATGCAACCAAAGGAGATCATAGCCGATAAGATAAAGGCTTCAAATACTTGTTGACTTCAAATAACAAAGTTTATTTGGATGAGTTTCGTTGGGAGGTGAGTGGGTGGCTGTAGCTGGCCAGTTTACTGATTAGTTTGGTATGCAGAAAGAAAAAAAAGGATTAAGGTACGGGTAACATCATATGCTATTAATTGGTAATGGCCACAATTCACCAATGCCCCCTTTCGTTGCAACCTTATTTGATTGTTTTTTCCAAAACCCTACATTTTGAGTTCCCTCTCCCCAATATCTTTCTACGTCCTTGTCATATTTGCTCGTAATAACGCTATAACGGCGAAAATTTGAATTAGAGCAAACATATTATTTTATGGGAACAAAAATTAATATGTAACACCTTGATTTCCATTAATTTAGCAACCTGGAAATTTTTAATATTCTTATATAACCGATAAATTTAATCACATTGGCATTTAACCATAAATCTATGTAACAAAAAATAACATTAATATAACAACCATGACACAATCCATAAGATAAATCACATTTTAGATTACGTAGGATGTTACTTTTTCCATACCAAGCCATAGAACACCCCAACTTGAAACTATAATCATATAAAATATAACAATAAACAGTGAGGTACAAATCTCATCATTTCACATAAAATGTAACAATAAACATTGAGGTGCAAATACCAGTATTAGATCAACTCAAAAGATAAAAGTTTATGTCCTTTCACCAACTCCAAAAGAATGTGCATGTCCTTTTTTAAACTACAAAGAGAATGTGTCTATCTTTACACAAACTTTGAAAAAGAAACACACACATGTGTTATTATATATATATATATATATATATATATATATATATATA